>VXBI01004736.1:1483018-1603293 GCA_013397375.1 Toxostoma redivivum
TTTTTTTTTTTAACTTGGAAAATTCAATTAACATTTTAATGGGGAGTACCACTCTTAAATAGGTCAGCATAATGACAATTTCCACTGTAAAACTAATTGTTCTGGAAAACTGTAAAGGCTGTTACACCACCTGAGCTCTTTTTTATTCATGACTATTTATGTATTCAGTTCTGGGGCTGTCCTGTGCCTGTGCCTGATGCTCTGTGCTCTCCCTGCAGGCTGCTCATCGATATGGTGCCCAGGGTGAGGCAAACACGCCACTACGAGATGTTCGAGTGAAGGGGCTGCCCTCTCCCTGCAAGGACTGTAAAACCACAGCATCCTTGGCAAGTGGTGCCAATGGTATTTTCCTGAGTATGCAGTTTGCTTCCCCGTGGTCTGTTTCTGTTGAAGTTTGTCTGAATGGGAAATCTCTCTGTAAATCTGGCATTTTGTGCACACTGCTTGCGATTCAGCCAAACAGCAGCGTTATGGTTTGGTTTTTTTCTTATTTATTTCCAGTATGCTATTGATCCTGTGACAATAGAAAACATGCAGTTCTCAGTTTGAACCCAGCTGCCATGTTGTATATTCCAGAGTGAAAGTGTTCTCAATGGTGTGGTAAGCCTGTGGGTAAAGAAGTGCCAGTTTCAGATTTGAGTTTTGGATTTTTTTTCCCCTGGCCTGTATTTTCCCAAACACATGCTGTAACAGGAGTATAATCCTTGCTAACCTCTTCGACTAAGAGTATCTTACATAGAGTCTGGACACCAAGAGCTGTGTTGCTTAAGACACTTAAGTAGCTACTTCCACCCTCTGTTGAAATAGACACCCAGAAAGGGCAGGTACAGCCCTTTCTGTGATCAGACAGATACTGCATTTCAACCCCAAATTAACTGAAATGATACCTCTTCAATTTAAAGTCTATTTTTTCTTAATGAGACACTGTTCATAGCTTTGCATGGACCCAACAAGCATACACAGTATTACTGTACAGACCAAAGCCAAAAAAGTCATGCAGGGAAGAGGAGCTGCTCAAGGAATGGGATTTTCATCTCCTATTTTACCATATGCAGCTGTACCAGCATGTGTGACGTTGTGGTTGCTCTGTAGTCTGACAAAGGCACAGCAGTGGCTCAATCTCATGGTGAGATACAGATCTATTTATTAGATTTAGATTGTCCTGTAAAGTGTTGCTCACTTTCCACCACACATCTTATATATTACTTAATAGCAGGTTAAATGATCAAAGAATCTTGATGTATAATCAATAAAACTGGTATCTATTTTATACAGTATCTGTAAGTAACATTTGAAAACTATTTCCAGAATGTATCATAGAACAAAGTCTTCCTGTATAGCAGCCTATTAAACTGGATTCTCTGGCTATAGCCATTTTCTCTTTATTTTATGTATTCCAGGTTGGTTTGCACAACAGAGAATCAGTATTGTTGCTTCTATTTATCACAGGTCAATAAAAGATAAGACAGACCACTGTAGAGTTTGAAGTAAGAGCATGGTAAGTAGGTGAGTAACTAGAAATGCCCATTTCTAGTACATAACAATAGACTACAGATATGAGAGTAGATGTACAGTTTGACTGATCAGTGAGGGATGTACAGTAGAGACACTGTTTTTTTCACAGGTGTGCTGTTAAAACGGTATTTCCCATCATCTGTGACTTGCCCAGTCTTAAGGAAGAATCTCTAGTAAAAGCCAACTCCTACTGATTTGTGTTGGAAGAGACCCCCCCAGTGGTTTCCCTGACCTGGCAGTACCCATATGAGAGTGACAGTATTGGAAAGAGAACATGCCTTGATACAGGATTCCTTATGGCAAAATGAAATTTGCTCTACTGCTATGGTTTGTTTTCACATCTTTTAGACCAATTAAGTTCGTGTAAGAATTTGTATGCAAAGTGGTGCTATCAGTGCTGATGCTGCTTGTGCCTTGCTGTCACAGGATGATGTCACTCAGCTGTAAGGTGACAAAAGAGCTACTTCAGAGGAGCATTCAGCAAGGACTTCAGAAGGACTGGAAAGTGTAGGAGCACTCACTGTACTCAGCACAGGTGGATTTTTGAATAAATAATGCCACCCCAAGACCCTGTCTTCCTGCACAAGACCTTAATGTCTTACACTTTTGCTTTTCCCATTATGTTTCTTCTCTCACACCACTTCCATGAAGGGAGCTGTGGAGCTGATTATTTCCTCACTGATTAAGTGTTTGTCAGGCATCCTCAGCCTCAGAGTCACAGACCCAGGGCCTGAACCAGCAATATTAGACATTTCATAGGTTTCTTAGTTTTCTTGATACTGTTTACCTTGATACCTTTTCCACCTCCCTGAGGGCTTTATTCCAACTCCAGTCCCATTGCTAGTTTTGAGAATGACACTTGAGAACAACCAGAAGTGCTGCTCCCCAGGGACATGCAGTCCAGCAGCCTGTTTGTAGCCCAGTGCTGCAGAAAACTGAGGAGAAGGGACATGGTGGTGGCTCAATTCCTGATACAACCTTTGCCACACCAAAGTCCTAAACCACTGAAAGTATGCAGGACATTCAAACCAACACCCAGTTCAAACAGTAAATAGTTCTGTTAAAATGCTGAGTGTAAACAGGAGCAGAGATGTGCTCACGCACAACTCAGTTAATGAAGTTTCACACTTCCTTCTGGAACTCTGGAATGCTCTGAGGATGTTTCTAAGTACAGACATCTGAAAAGGAAATGTCAAACAAGTTAATCATACTCTTATCAGATTAGTTTAAACCAATTGCAGAGAGTTTTCAGTTACCACAGATGCTTTAAAGAATTGTTTGTATCAGCAGTTAAATAAAAGAAAATAACAGAAATACTTGTGCTACTTGAAAAAGTCTAGGAAAAAAATGATTCTCAGAAATGGTGATAAAGCCAGTAGGCATCAAGGAGACTCTGTGTGGTACGTGACAATAGCAGAGAAAATAACTGCTCATCCATCTCCTGTGACACTGCTCGAGCCAGCCACCCTCACCGGGAACAGGTTCTGTACGAGTTTGCTTTATTAAATGTCAGTGCCAGTTAATTTTTCCCAACTATGAAATGGCAAGTGTACTTCCAGCTAGGCTAAGTGAAGGTGGACTATTCAAAAACTGCAACAGCTCAAAAGCACTTGGACTAATCACCTGAAACTTGGCACTGGCCAACATAATAACCTGCCTGGTGATCACAGCAGCCCTCAGCACTGCCAAGGGCTCTTTGCTGTGCACAGGACGTGAGGAAGGAGCCTCAGTGCTCACACAAGGAACAGCACTGGCCAGAATGAGGCTGCAAACCAACACTTATTAAAACCTGGCCAAGCTCAGAATTGCAAGTTAATCCCTGAAAGTGACTGTGACACTGAGCAGATGCTTTGAATCTGGCCACATTGCTCAGCAGAAAAGGGAGCTATCAAAAACTGTCAGGATTACATGAGCTGCAATCTTGAATCCCCAGCCATGACCCACCCGCACCAGGTAGGCATGGGAACTGATAATGTTCACTTTTAGCTAAAAGGCAGATTTTTTTGAATCTTGATTGTCATAAAAAAAATCACCAGATTAACTGCTGCTGATTTATTCCACTTCACTTCTTGCTGTAGTAGGCAGACCATAAATAAGCATCATCCAACCGTGGTGGAAAAAAAGCCTCAAAAGAAGCTCCCTGATGATGTTCAAGAAATGGATCTGAAGCAAAGATCTCAGACAAGAAGCTCCTCAGATGTGGGCAAATTCAGCTGTAGGTACATCTGCAGCTGGGAATGTACCACAGAGGTGCTCACCACTGCCAATACCACTTACATTTCTGCAATCCCAGCTGCCTTGGAAAAAGTGAAGGCATTTCTGGCATCCTTTTTTTGTGGACCAGCTCATGGAGATGCTAGGCCATGGGACAAGGATTAACAGAAGAGTTTGGGGTGGAAGGGATCTTTAAAGGTCATCTAGCCCAAGGTAGTCCAGTCCCATCTATTAAGCCTTAACATTATGTAAACCAGGAATGTTTGTTCCCAACCTGACAACCTGACTAGGCAGTCAAATAAAGAGCTAAGGAAGCTCCTTGAACATAGATAATCCCTGGAATTCACAGACCTGTGTAAATGCTTCACACAGGGGTTGAACACTGTTTTGCTGTGCTGGGTGTGCTGCCACCGACAGGAGCTGTGACAGAGCCCATCCCTGCACCTCTGGCTGTTTATCAGGACCAGGAACTGCACAGGAGTAGCACACAAAAACACATTCCTGCGGCCTGGCATGTGGGGCCAGGTTATGCAATGTGAGAGCATAATTAATTCAAGTAACAGACCAGCCAGGGATATTTCCCTCTCCTGTTCCCCCCAGGACTGGGAGCTGCTGTTTTCCTTTCAGCCACAGGATCGGTATTGGAGGCAGCACTGAACAGTTCCTGCCTTTTCCCTGTTCAGTGGGATCAGCTGCCCACTGTGGTGGCACAGCTCATCAGGAGCTGCAGAAGGGAAGCTCAGAGTTCAGGTCCTGCAGGGACTTACAGCAGCACCAACATTCAGCTGCAGGCAGGCTCAAAGCACATTTTTTCCAAGTCAGTTTAGCAAGTAACTGGGAAACATCCCATTTTGTCAGCTCCCATTGCTGGCACCAAACCCAGCACCCTTCTGCACTCACCTCTTGCTGACACAGGTTGGGATTATTGCCACCCCTCACCTCACCATGGAGTGGAGGCAGCTCCTCTCAAACAGGAAAAGTGACAACGCCAACCTCCTCTTACTGGGCAGAGCCATGGGGCAGAACCCAAGCCGGAAGCACAGCTTGGGCTGATCACATCAATTCCACCCTCCTATGGAGCTGGGAAGGAAATGAAAGCCAAGAGAGGTCTCCGGGGATTTGGCAGCTTCCCTTCCAAGATCCCCTGTATTTAGGATGGAAACACCAGCCGTTACCTGCTGAGCCACCAAAGGCTCTCACCTCGGTACATTTTCTTTGGAGTTTTTACTCCTTCAGCATTTTTGTCCAGCACTGATTTGCTCTGATGTGTCCCTCCTCACAAAGGTGCAGGAAGCAGATGTCTTCAGACAGGCAAGAGCAAGGACCCCCAAGCCAAGGCTCCCAAGCAAAGCAGGACACAGTGAGACAGAACAGCTGGAGTCTGGTCTGTGCAAACTTCCCAGGTTTTTTTGCTACAAAGATTTACTACCTAGATTTTAGCTAAATGCAATCTCCATAATCAATAAAATAACAAGTCATGACAAGCATAAACACAAATACAGGGGAGTGTGAGGCAGCAAAGTGGGTGCTCCAGCTGTTGCACACTGAGGGGAAGTGTTCTGAGTGACACAAAATCCCAGCAAAACATTTCCATCTGTGGACTCTACCAGCTGGAGTTTGACTAAACCCAGTCTAAGCATGTGAGACTTGAAGTATTCAGTATTTAATCTCCCCCAAATGAGCTTTCCAATACAGCTGCATGGTGTATTTTTTATTCCAAGTTCCAATTTTCATAGATTTTTTCCCATTATGTGACTGCAACACAGCCCACATCCAACTGTAGCTGCTCACCACTTTACAGATGTCTCTTCAGCTTTTTAGATGTCAAAGCTGAACAACAATCAAGGAAATGAAACAGGAAGGAAAAGCGTTTCCAAAAATAAGCAGAACAAGAGCCTGAATGAGCAGTGTCCTCCACTAATCCATTTTGATGGTAGGAAACCTTTGGAAATTGTGGAATGTTGAATAGCAACACAGAACCAACAACATTTTCACCAGATTTAGTCCAAGGGGAAGTATGCCAAGGACCATAAAAAGGGGCAAGTGGTGAAGGATATTCACATACTTTTCCTCACTGAAACAGCCATAAAAGGCTCTTGCAGCAGCACTGTACAGTGGAAAAACCACCCTCTGAGGCCACAATGCACAGAACTCCCCAGTGAAGGGACTGGCCAAGTGGATACCCAAACCCAGCTCACAAACCCTCTCCCAGCCTGCAGACATCTGTTTGACATCTTCATTTATGCTCTGGCTTACTGGGGTGTGTGTCATTAATTGGGAGGACAGTTCAAGGCATCTCAAGCTGGTATTTACTGACTTCTGACTTCTTTTGATTCTACAGTACTCAGTTATGTGTGGCCACATTAAAAACAAAAACCCAAAGCCTCAACAAAGAACAAACTTGGAAAAAGGTAATGGTGGAAAAAATGAGCTGTTGCTTCTCTTCAGTATAGCTGTGGTTGTTTTTGTTTTGTAGCAACTGTGCTACAAATGGACATTTTTTAACAGATAGAGTTGTCTTTTCTTTTTTTTTAACTATTATTTTTTCCACTGCATACTGCTCCTGCATTAATTGCTCTCTATTACTCTTGGATGCCTCCACCAAAACCTCTCCACATTCCCAGCAGCTGACAACAGAGAGCCCTTCCCTCAGTCTTGGCTAGGCTAACAATCCTGAGGTGGGCAGAAAAGGCGTGTCAGCAGAATGGCTGTCACTGAAATACCCTGACAGCTCCCCTGGAGAAGTTTCACTTTGGATATCTGTATTTATTCAGAGCTGCCAAGGTGATTTCATGTAGAACTGAATGCACACCCCAATCCCACGTGGGCCAAAGCTTCACACCTGAGCCCTCATTCCACATGCAAATGTTTCATAAGCTCCCCAGTGCTTTGCATGTTCAATTGGACCCTGCAGGAGAACACTCTCCAAAGCTGCTCTTTTACCACAGTGTAGCTCTTTCAGTTCCATAATGTACTGTGCCAGGAAGTCTTGCAGGCCTGAGAGCCACTGTGCAATTCCAGTATCACTTTCCCTTTCTCCCAAATTTACAGTGTGCTGTAAATTCAGTGTGTGCTGTAATTGAGCAGGTTGTAAATTTACAGGAAAGCAGGAATTCCAAACTACTGCTGTGACAAAACTGCCTCCTGAAAGGAGGCTTGAAGTAACCTATTATCCAAGCCAGGCTTAAAACAAAACAAAGCAAACAGTTCATTACTCACCTGATGTTCTTCTGGCTAAGGTGTGGGACTTACCTGTGCAGAGGTGGGGCAGCAACAGAAACACCCAGCTGGAGAGTTGGAAGAAGCCACACAAATGCAATTTGGGATAAAAGGCAATTCATGGCATTCCCATTTAAGCACAAAGAAATCATAAATCCAAATCACACAAGAAAAAAGTTTATTGAAAAATAAATTCTCCCTAGTTTTTTTCTACAACAGTGAAAACAGAGCATTTTTCTATGCCATTAAAGTACAGACATTTACTGTTCTAAAAAAAAAAAAAAATTTAAAAAATTCCCATCCTATTGAACCCCAGGAACTTGGCAGTATCTGAACCACTGCGTTTTGTTCTGTTTGAACCCAACTGCTTGAACGTAATATAGTGGAACACAACCACTGAAATAAAACAAAGGATTAACCTATTAGGGGAGAATTCAAACCAAACACCCCATAGTACCAGCCTGACCCTGAACTTCTTGTGTACATTTAAAACCCCTCATTGACTCCACATTATTGTTTGCAAAAAGCAATTCAGTCAATTCAGTAGGTTTTTTTTCTAATTTACACTGCTACAGGGCTTATTCAGACTCTGACCCTCTTCACCCTTGAAGAGGGAGACTCCTCCAGGGAATGATGCAGGCTAGAACCCAAAGAGCTGCCTCAGACAGCACTCTGGAGAATCTCCCTGCAGTGGTCAGCTCAGTAAGCTCAGGGGGATCAACGTCTCCAAGCCCAAATTAGCTTTGTAAATATTCACTGATATTTTTCTTTTAGCTCTCTTAGAATCTTCAGGGTAACTTCTCTCACAAAATTTACTCTCTTTTTTTCCTTTGGTAAAAACTGACATTTCCTCCTCCTCTCTTGCATCCCTTGCAAAAACCAAATTAAACCCATGACTCCTTAAAAGTATTTTTCACTGTCACTGTACTGCAACAAACCTGTTAACGAACATAAATTAGTTCTGGGTATTACACTATTAAAATTAACTGCCCTTAGACAGCAATTTAACTTGATTTATCGTGTGCCTATTTGATACTTCAAACTACTTTGCAGCTGCTGGAGCCCGAGCCAGGTCGTGTTGCATGCACTTGGTGCCTGGATGGCTCCAGGAAATGCCAGGCGTTATTTACATGCTCTCCTTAAAGCCAAGGATTTGGTGGCTCCTGCAGGACCCAGGGCTGGCATTTGCAGTGACAATACAGATGTGCTTTCTTGCACCAGAAGCAGCCCCGTGCTTTGGTGGCCATGGGGACAGCAGGGTCCTCAATGCTTCAGTTCCGTGAGCCCTTACATGAGGTGACAAATTCTGGTCCCATGCACAGTGCACTTCAGTAAATGGCACCTGCACTAATCTGCCCAGCAGAGAGAAGGGTTTCAGTCACTTGAGCACAACAGATTTTTTAAAGCAGTTTATGTGCATTGAGGGTGAAGTTATTACTCATTTTATCAAAACTTTGAGGACCTGGTTTTATTTACTCATTTAATAAACAGGTGGCTTAGTGCTCTTGAGAGAGGTCTGCTGAATTAAAACACACTTGTGTGTGTTCTAATTACATGAATATGCAAAGGATGACACCTATAAAAATGAATAGTTCCCAATGTGCAAGGCACAGCAGCAATGGTTGCACTTTGTTGCTTTTCCTGGAAGAAAGAACAATGAATGGTGCCTCACACCTGAAGCACTCTGGGGTCCAGCCTCTGGTGTTTTCAACACATTCCTACAGTAAACATTTTACACTTGATACATGGAGTTGTTGCTTACACATTCCATTTAAATATAATTATATTTGGAAATTACAAACTAATTTTAAACCCTACAGAACTGCCTGAAAATGTGTAGATGAGATTTAAGTCACTGCCCATAAAACGGTGTGTTTCGAGGTTACATTTACAGCAATACTATTAAAGCAGATCTCAATAAAATCCTCTATGTCCCTGGCCATTTCAGCTCCAATGAAAACACATCTGTCAGTGCATTATTCTCCTTGAGTTTACAGCAATCCCTACAACAGTGGGGCCAACGGAGAACTACAGATGGAAAGAGATCACAAGTGAGAAGTTGAAGGCATAGCAGCTGCAGGACAAACATCACAAGCAAACAGCCATGCCAAACGTTAGCACCCCTGGAAAAAAGACTGGGAAATCAGAAACTGATAACTCCTGGTCTCTCTAAAAATAAACAATCAAAAATGCCATCCCTCAGACTCCCAACTGTTGACAGAACAGCAATTTATCCACGTTTTTAACTGAAACTTTAACAACTAATCTGTAACATCAACTTAGAGCTGATCTGTGTTGTGACAGCAAGAAAAACTGGTTGCTGATATGTGTACAATATGCCCTGCCAGTGTTTGGTCTTTATCATTTAAGATACAGTGCTTTACACTTATTAAAAAGGGAGGGCTGATTTTTTAATTTTAAGAAACATTAATGGAGGAGTTGTGCTATCACTGAAGCCAGTGGGAGTCACGAAGTTAATTAGGCTTGGATGAGATTGTATCCAGACTGATTCATCACATTTAATTTATTTTACTAGCAAAATTTGGTCCTGAAAGGAACTCTGAGCAAAAGACCTGAGAAAGCAATCTGGATTTTGTTTATGTGAACAGTGGTCAGACTCATAAATCACCTTTGCAATTCAGAAGGGCCACACACTCTGAGAGGGGAGGGTATTTCTTTTGTATTAAGGACAAATCAAGGATGCTGCCTAGGATTTTAAAGGACAGTGGTACAACATGACAGCCTGATGGAGCTGATATCAAGACAAATTTCCCATGAGTCTGAATTCTTAACAATCAGCAAGGTGCAGAAGCTGACACAAAGTAGCTTGGAGCAGAGTTGAGTTGGGAAGGTGCAGAGAGGCTCTGGCTACAGCCCCGTCCCAACTGAAATCTGATCAGCAGCTGTTTTGCAAAATACTACTGCAGCAAAGTAGTAGCATAAAGAAGAAAATCCATCTGCAATAAGGTGACCAGTCCCTCCCCACCAAGAGCTGCCAGTTCAGCTGTGATAAAAGGCCTGTATCTCTGGCAGCACCAGGAACTGCCCCCTGTGCATCCATGCAGACAGCTTTAGCTGGAAAACCAACAGCTCCAAAACCTCAATGTGGATCTTCAACTTTCCTGCTCATCACATCAGCTATGGCTGTTCCTGGAGGTTTTCTGTTATCATTGTCTCCCTGGGGAATGTTAATGGCTTTCCTTTGCTCCCTGGTCATTGAACAGACATCCTGTCCCAGCAAGAGCTCTCATGCCAAATCACAGATACTCAGTAAATTGCATTCTGCTTGCAGAAGCAATGTTTTGCAGGAATTATTAAAAGTTATAGTATTTCTTATCTTATTAAGTCTTACATAGTTTTAGAACAGATTTCTCCACTACTTAAAAACATTCAAAATTCACACCACTAAGCTGTAGAGTCATCAGCACAATTTACCTGGAATTAGTGTTCCATTATACTTGTTCAGACAGCGTCCATATTCCAAACATACATCCAAACCCCAAAGAAAGTAAAAAAGGCACATAAACATTAAATATTTGTAGAAACATAATCTGATATAAACAAGCAAACACACTGCTGCAACTATAAATTACATAAAAGAAACATAGAAACTAAGCAAAAAATGCAAAAAGCAACTCTATTTATACATGTGCAAATCAACTTGCATATATGAAATAAATGAGGTTTTTATTGGCATTTTTAAACAGTGTGTATTTACCAACTTTACCTTTCAAAGGCAAGCCTTTTATGTTAATTTTAATAAATATGTAAATGCTTCTCTCAAGTTTTCTAATCCCGTAGGAACAAGATTTTTGAAAAAAACTAGGTCACATACAAAAATACAAAATTTTAAAACAAAGAATGTCTTGATATGAGAGATATGTTTAAAAGCTTGTAAAATGGTTTTGTATTCAACTTTTGACATTTTTTTCCCATCAATCCCAGATCAATATATTCAAATGCAGTCATGCAAAAACCTGACTTCTGAGCAAAGGAAGCTGCAAGCTCTGCTGTCAGACTGGAAACAACAGCACGGTCCCCTCAGTGATGTCCTTGCTTGAGTGCAAGAATTGGACTACACCTTTATTCTTCAAATAGGAAAGCAAATAGTTATGGAACTCGGACAGAAAGCTGCCCATCAGCCTGAAATGTGGATATCTATTACAGGTTTTAGTAAATCAAACTTTTCACTAGTCCCACAGGGATTTGCCTGAGTGTTTATCTGCAGAAGAATTCACTAATTTCTCACTGCACGAGGGAACGCAGCTGCGTGACAGGGAGCGTGTGTGGAGCTCAGTGAGCAATGCTTGCAGAGTCTATGCACTTACAGTTCCCATGATAGTCTCCTTTTACAGGAATAGAGACTGAAGCTGTAGGTCTTGATTTGTTATTCTTCAAGATTAATGAGTCTTCTCTATAGGTTTCAGTGGAAATACGATCAGAGACCACTGACTCTGAAGCCAATTTGGATGCTCTGTCCCTGGCTGAAACGCAAGTGGCTTCGGTGCTGCTGTTTCATTTTTGCCAGAATGCAGTAATTCAGTTCAGCAGACTAGAAACAGTGCTACAGCATGAAAAAACAGAGCTTATAATAAACTCTCCCTGCTGTGGTAAAGGCAAACTTAGCATTGAGCAAAGCACTAGACCAGAAAATCTTATAATAACAAATACCAAACCCCTCCCGTCTTTAAAGGTTTGGAAAGCAGTATATATTGCCATGTGGGCCTTACAGCAGGGGGAACCAAGCAAACATGTATTTACAGCAAAGAATTACACTACAGCAAAACCCACATGTTTTGCATCCTTTAAGTGCACACGCACAAATCTTTGTTTCCAACATAATTCTGTGATGTCCCAGTCTGAAATCAATTCCTGCCTGAGAAGCAGCAGGCTGAACTGGTGAAGACAAATCCTGCTGTTGCCTTTACTTTCAGCATCAGCTGGAAGTTCATACACTGTGATAGGCAGAATTTTCTAGTAGCAAAAATATGCACAGGTCTGCAGGGGATATTTTATATAAATACAGAATGAGTTGTTGTGCCTGCTCAGACCCATTCCCAATTGTCCTCCCCCAGCTTTTCCAGGGCAGTGAAACTATGGTAAAACTACATTTGTGCTGACTGAAGCACATGCTGAGCTATGGCAACAGGAGGGATTTTCATACTGGTTTCCATTTGTTTTCTTTTCATACAAAAATGCTGCCTCCCATTAGAGAACCCAGCTGTTCTGTTTCTGGAAAATTAATCTAAAATACAGCAGATTTTCACATCATCAAACCCAGATCCTGGTGACCCTGATGTTCAACAGCTCCCACAGACTCTTCCTGGATACTCAACAACCTCCTGTGTTGTGCAGAGCGATGTTATGGAGTGTTACAGGGTAACACTGTCAGGAGTGTTGATGCAGGAAACCAAATGCTTGAAAAGGCTCATTCACTGCTTTTAAATTGGAAGTTAAATTGTAGACTGTTCTGGGGGATTTATTCACAGTGCAATAGCATCTCCCTTGCCTGGTCTTTGGTAGGTCACCACGTCCACCAATAATCCCAAACAGATAATGAACACTGCTTAGAAGAAAAATCTGAACCAAGTAGATATGTCCAAGAAAGGAAAATGGAAAGCATCTCTGCCTTTCATTACTACCTGGTAATCTTTATGAAAAAAAAAATACCAAAAAAAATCAAAAAAACAAACCATCTGTACTGATTTGAGGTTTTATTCCAGCATGGTGAGAGCATGACCAAATTGCAAACCTACAGGCTCTGACTGCAGATTTGTTTCTCCCTAACCTTAACATGAAACTTCCTGACTACAAATGGTGCTGTCAAGCATGTCACCTTCTGCTGAAAATAACAAAAATTACCTCTGTAAAAAGAAGGCAGTTTAACTTGCTACTCTCAAAAAAAATCCCAACCAGCTTTGATTTAAATTCTGAACTTTTAAATTTTCTTTTAAATTTGTAAATGGTGTGCATGATAAAAAGGGAAGAAGAAACGAGTAGCCCCTAAAACCAGGAAAAACAATCAAAGAACCTCAGAGGATTGATTAATTATATTCTTTTCACTTCTTTATCTCCTCTAACTTGTTCTCCAGAAAAAAAATTCTCTTTAAAAACCTAGCTACTTGTGAAGACATTTTACATTTCTACCATACAATAATTATAGTTAGCTTAATTTAACCTTTCTATGTCATTCAGCAACACTTTAACTACTGGAAGCCATAACAAACTGAGACTCTAATGATAATATTGCTCCAATGATGCTGAATACTTTTTGCTTCACACAGTATTTCTAGCAGACAGACTACAACAGAAGCGTGGGCAAATTCCGAGGATTACTCTCTAAATGGGACCAGTAAACTGTGATGAGTCCATTTCCAAAATGGTTGTGTGTTTTTGTAGCTTTTCCACACTGAAGAATGCCACAACCCCAATGAGCTGTGCAGTCACCAAGATGTGTCACATGCTGGCAACTGCCTATTTGCTCATTTGTGACACTCTGCTTAGGCTGCTCTGGTGCAGCAGTGATGCAGACAATCCCTTGTTGTATATAAAGATTTAATTTTAAAAAAGGAAAAAAAAAGAAAAAAAAAAAAGAACGGGGTCCAAATAACCCAATAGCAGGGTACAGAGCTCTCTCATTATTCCAAGTTCTTGTGAAAAACTACTTTGTAGCCATTCAAGCCAAAGCTGTACCCAAACCAGTGCACCTTGAATAAAATGTTAGTCCTCCTGCCCCAGCATCCCCTCCTTCAAGCACACTTTTTTCAATTTTCTACTGGAATGAAGTTGGGATCCTTTAGCTAACCATGATGGGGGATGTCCTAACTCGTTAAAAAAATAGAAAGCACTTCACCCAAAACACAAAAACAGAAGTTTTGATGGGTCTGGAAATTTTCTACAAACTGCTCTGTGCAGTCATCTTCAAACCACTGTCGAACATGAGACTCGTTTCTCTTCACAAACAGCTGAAGGAATCTGAAGGGTGACACTGCAAATGTCCTTATAGGAAGAAAAGATCAGTTATAGCTGTTTATTATGAATCCCTCCTCCCTTAGTAGATAATTCTGTCCAGCAATGATAGCTCTGCCTGCAGTGGAAAACCTGGACCAAAGTGCAGGGAGTACTCAGGAACTCCTCTCCGAACTACTCACGTTGTCCCCAGGTGGGAGCAGCCCTGCTGCTGCTATAGGCAGTCCTTGCAGAGTGCAACCTGCCCCTTGATGTAGTCCCTGCAGGGGCAGATCCTTCTGTGGGCAGGGTGGGAGCCAGCACAGCTGAAGAGTAGCAGGTCACCTTGGAAAACACAGTGCTTCCTCCTTCCATCAAAAGAGGGGACCAGGATATCATTGGCAGACTCCATGGTGAGACATTCGATATTATACCTAAAAAGCAAAGCATGTGATCTATATCACACCTGAGTTTCTGGGAGTTTGGCAGAGTTTTCATCATTCCTCACTAAAAATAACAAACCTCACTCTTTTAGATCCTAAATTGAGTGCATTTACAAGTGCAGCTTTCCAGAACATGACTTTTCTGCTGCACAGATTCTCTCTGCAGAGGGCAGTGCAGCCTTTACAGCTTTATATTTCCTAAAGATTAAGAAAAGAAGTTAAAGAGAAAAAAAAATACTTCTGACTGTTCCCCCAAACCTAATATTTAAATACACTATGGATTTTCAGTAGGATAGGCTCAAAGAATCTGAACTCAGGAGATACTGTTTTGATTTCAGGAAGTCTCTTCCCCAGGGAAGCCCCACAGAGCCAGGCAGCCCTGGGCAGCTTGAGGGGTGAGCTGGACTGGGAGGATGAGGCATGCTGCCCCTGGGCTACAGGGAACAGGGCCTGCAGCTCCCAGCCAGCAGGAAAATGAAAAATGCCAGTTGCCATTTTCTGACCACAAAGCTTAAGCACCAGGGTAGCAATTCCAGAGCCTTGTTTTTCACTTATGCTGGAAACATTGGTAACTTTCAGCATTTAACAGTCCTTTTTTCCACAGGATTATGATTTTGTCTAGACAGCTAGAAAAGAAAGTTTTTATATGAGCTGCTTCTGTACTCCACTGGAAATTACAACTTTTCAAAGAAAATACAAACTCCAAAATCTTCTACAATATAATTTAGCAAAAAGTGGGGACAGAAAACCTGGAAAGCAGATTCCCTAGCAGCCATTTGTGGGAGCCTGGTTTTGAGAACTTTGTTTTCATTCAGAAAGGAACACAGACACATTTCTAAAGAAACAGCAAAACCCAAAAGCAGCATTCCTTTCCCTAGTGCACAGCAGGTGAGTTTTGCACATCAATGGTGACAGAAGATTTCTGGCCCCCTGTGCTCCTGGCAGGGTGCTCTCAGCAGCCACAACTACCACACACTCCACAAAGCACTCAAAGCTTGCTGCAGCCAGAGCTGCTCTCCCCACCTTCCCTTCTCACAGAATTTGTGCTTCAAAAAGTGTGGTAAAAACCAGTGCAAGAAAGAGACCAGACAACATATTTGTGCTATAAATACTTACCTAAGCAGAGCTTTGTCCTTGTTGAGATGCTGGAAGAAGGAAGGCTCACAGATGAGCTGGCTTTCCTGACAGACTTGCTTACAGGATTTTCCAGGTTCAGCAATTTTTACTTGAAGGGCACTTAATGGGGGCCACATCACCTGCCCATGACAGAAATCCTGCAGTGACAGACCGTGTTTTGTTATGATGTGTTCAGACAACATTTTACAATACTCAGACTGTATTTCAATATTTGGCAACTCTCGCCAAAGGGTAATCAAATAATTTGAGCCTGGTCCATCATGGTTTGCTTTCTCTGAACCAAACCAAAACTGGTGTGAATTGATCCCTCACTGTGACCCAAAGGCCCCAAATTAATTTACCCGTTCTCAGTATCAGCTTGAGCTTTTTTTATTCCATTTTGATTTCCTCTGCTGAAGAAGGAAGTTTTTCATACTTCAGGTCTCACCACAAATGTAATATTGTACAGTCATGAATCACAAAATATCATGAGTTGGAAGAGACCCACAAATTTCAAGGTGAGACCAAAGGAGGTGTCATCCTTCATCTGTCTTTTCTTGCTCTTGGGTGAATGTTCTCACTCCCTCTGCCAAGCTCTGTGGCTCAGCTGACCCTCTGCTGAGCCAAGTCAGTTTTCTGACCTCACAGAGTCCTGCCCCAAACATTTTCTGCTGGGTTATCAAGTTCTCTGCTTGGCCACATCTTTCTAAGTCAGCGTGTCTGTTCCATCAGCCCTCATCCAACAGCTCCCAGATTTGCAGCAGGGAATCCCTGCTGCTTTGGCTGTGGCTGCCTGGCTGCTCCTTTGATGCCAGTGCCAAAACTGAAGCAATCCCTCCCTCTGGTTCCCAGCCTCTGCTGCTGCCTTGCAGAGCAGTCACAACTGTGTGTGCAGCCACAGAGCAAACAGGATCAGGGGATGGGCCCAGCAGATGGCAGGGAGGCACCGTGGGCTGCTGGCAGGGCACTGGCAGCATGGAGCAGCCTGGAGACAAAGCTGGCTTAACCCAGCTGAAGGAGGCACTGCTGGGTGTGCAGCCACAGCTCACAGCAGCTCTCTCACCTCAGACTGTAGAGGCCTTCAGCCCAGGTGTTGGAGCTGAAGATTTGGGGGGTTTACTAAACCTTCCTTCGTGAACATTGTCCTCCCGACCCTGAGCAAGGCCCCAGAAGGGGAAGGCAGGAGACTTCCCTTAAATGCCACAGTTTCACTGTCCATAGAGTGAGTAGGGGCAGAGTGTATCTGGCCCCATCTCCACACTCACACATCCCCTGAAGACCCCACTGTCATGGTCAAGGCACACAACCACTGAACCAGACCAGCTCTATTCCAGCATCTTTGCCTCCATTTCAAGCTTGTACTGCTTTCTCTGTTCCTCCTGCTTCCACTACAAACTCGTGAAAATAAGGTCTCAGTCTTTATTTTTGCTTCTTGTTTTTGGTTCATCTGACACGTTAATTAGGCAAAGTGCTAAGCACATGCAGCTAAAAATTATGCTTGAACATCCTGGGAGCTGTGAAACACCACCAGCTTTTGACAATTAGTCAAAGCAATGAACACAAAATTACAATATTCTGTGGATTTCTGAGAAGCACCAGGGAGGGCTTAGCCCTTGGGGGAGGGCTAGAGGGAAGAGACAGGTTTAGCCACAGGTGCCATTTGTTGATTGTCTCTTTTTCTTCCTTACACTGAGCTCCATTTCTTCCTGATTGACAAAAACTCCCACTTATAGCTAACTAAGGTAGAAGAATCAAAAGCAGCAGTGATACTTTTACAGATTTTGTCATCAATACAGCAGCAAAAAGCTTAAAGAGTTTATTGGCAGTAAAATGGGAATAGCTAGGCTGTGTTAACTGCCCTTCTGACCCAGAGCCCTGCTATCCTTTTGGACTGTCTTTAATAGTATTCACCTTCAGAAATACAAGTACAGACACATGTCCAGTGCCCTTGAAAGAAATCCTGGCAATTAAATGACATATCAGAGATAAAGGTTATTCTTATCTCTCTTCTGCAGCAGCCAGAACAAAAGGCAGAGCTGGCTACTGCAACAGATCTGGCTTGGGCAGAAGTCCAAGCAGACACACAATTTCGAGAAATCAGGATCCCATGTAAATCTCTGCAGTTTATTACTCCAACAACATCTTCTGCTGCTCTCAGCTGGCAGTAATGCACAGGGACCAAAAGTCCTTTAAGTAACTGGGTTCCAAACCATTTAAATCTTTATTGATTGAAACTAAATACTTGAAAAATCTGCCCAGAGGCTGCAATTCTACCAAAAAGTAACTCTCTATTTAAGTGATCCTTCATGATCCAAAGCTTTTATGTGTGTACACAGCTAGGGAAGTCACATATACACTGAAAAATTGCTTTGCCTTTCTGCTTTCATACAATGCCAAGTTCTGCACAGCTACTATTTCTACTTGGACAGCAGCAACACTGAGAAGCTTTAAAATGGAGATGGTCCTCACTTTCCAACATAATCCAAGAGTCACCCACAACAAAAGTTCATACCTGTCTTTCAATAAAGGCATTCATCCTCTGAAGCATTCCCTCACAGGTAAATTCATAGGGCAAATAAGGGTCAATCTGTGGAGACAGTGTGTTAACAAGGTTAGAGGGGTTCTTGTTTCAATCAACTTTGTGGTGTACTCTGTAGCAGCACCTCCTGTTCCAAATACTCCATTATAGCTTGAGTACCAACAAAACTAATAGACTCATTAAAAAATAGTAATTTTACAAAACCATCAGCAGTTTTGGCTGATTTTTCTCGTTTTTAAAGGCACTAAGAATTGCTCCATGACTATCTTTATGGAAACTCAGGGTACACTGCAAAGTGGCAGATGTAAGGCTTGTCTGAGACCCTCTGGGATTCCAGAGCTCCTGTTTTAACAAAGTTTCAGTTCTGAAGTCGAAGTGACAAAACAGAATGTGATACCTTTGAAAATTCCTTCAGACTCTTCCCCCCTTGAAGTGCTCTCATTACCATTCCACACTGTAAGTGCACAAGCACTTCTGTGGGAATCTCAAGGCTACAAACTCAGAGTTGAGCAGTGCAGAGTCTGCAATGCTCTAAGAATCAACAACAAAACTTCCTCACTGAATGCACAGAAAACACAGATTGCTGTATAATTCACATGTGAAATTCTCATTTCTATACAAATTCACCCACTCCTTCTTTTCAAGTAAGAACCTGACATATCCAGTACTAAAATATGAGAATTTCGATACCATAGATATGTAATAACCCTTTTTTCTTCAATATCCTACCAAAATGCAGCACTCATTAGACTAACATTAGGAAGCACTGTATGTGCAATACACACTACACCCCAAGTGCTGATAGCAAACTGAAGACACATTTCTTACCTTTTGATTCAAAATTGATTTCACAGCCTTCTCAACCTCAGAAAGATCATTGATATCCACAGTCCACACATGGGGCTTCCCAATGTAAACTTCAGCATAAGGATGCTGAGATGTTAACTGAAAGAGGAAATTATATTGGTAAAAATGAGTGTGTAAAGATATCCTTGTCCTCATTCTCTCAATCAGACTCTTTGGATGAAATGCACTGACATTACTTGCACCATGACCCTGCTTCCCACAGCCCATCCACAGAGCCACCCTCCTTCTTCACAACCTCTCTGCCACAAGTCCTGCTTAGACCTGCACGGCCGGCTCCCAGAGATGTCATCCTCACTCTGCATCCTTCCAATTTCAAACATTTCCAGAGTTCTGTGAGCAACAGTGAAGAAAGAATAATCTTTATAACAAAGGATGAATTCTGACTCTGAATTCTGACTGAGAGCAGAAGAGTAATGTGGCCTCACTAAGAGTGATGACCAATATTTTGCTCACCACTTTGTCAGAAAACAGTATCAATGAATACCCTAAGAAAAGCTGTATCAGAGTTGCTCTCAGAACTAGGACAGATCAATAAGTATTTTTTGTGACCAGTCACTGAGGAGAGAGAACATGCACATGAACACAAAAAGGGGAGCAAAAGCTACAGAAGAGAGAGATGGTTCACACCAGCCTCAGAAGAAAACTGCATTTTCAATAAATACCAAAAACCCCCACAGGATAGGCTGTTTGTAGGCAATGTTTACACAGCTGCCTCTTTATGCTGTCCTTATGATAAAAAGCCATTGCAGAAGATTTGAAGCAGGAAGCAGTGTCTGTTGGGAAGAACCTTCTCCTGCACTAGGAGATCACTGTAATTGATCTTTTCCTCAAGTGAATGCAAGAAACTGTTGCCTTCACTATTAAAAATATTAAAAACCCATTAAAAAAATAGCCATTGCATTTTGCTTGTGGAGACTAGCAACTTGCAAAGGTTACTTTACAAAACTACTTAACACAGACTTTATCTTCAAATTCTTGTATGGATAATCATGTCACAGAACTAAACAAGCTCTTTTTGTTCTTTAGCACCTGAAGAATGGAGAGAAGCATTTAAAGGCTTTCTTAATCCCAAAGAACCAGCACATGGATTACTGGCAATCGGATCTAAATGCAGTTGTGAGGACCAGAGAAAAGGTCACTCTCAGAGAGGTCAGCAGGGCATGGGAAGGCAGCAATATTCCTGATGGATATCCATGATGTATTTTGGACTAGAGCAGTCAATAGGGATTATTTTTCTGTACAAGTCAGGTACATAGCATTTCTGTTAGTGCTGACACATGGCATCAGGATTTATCACGGCATTCCAAGCCCTGAAATTCCTATGAAGCACTCAGATGGGTTGAGATTATTTACTGAGCCTGACCAGTTATGGTGTTTGGGCACAGAATAACTGGAAATGAGATAAAAACTCACAGAAGAAAAGTTTGAAAGATGGCAAGCCCAAGGAAAAAGGTGAAATAGGCTTTTATTCCCTCATTGCTGTCTCCTTTGTTAGCAACATAGACTGAGAGAAGGGGCAAGATTCAGCTTGTACAGGACATGAATTCAGTGTATAACAAGAAAGGCAATTACAGCTGTGGATCATAAAATTATATGGAATTTATTTTCCTGATTGAAAATGGGAGACTGTTTTTTGCTTATCAACCAGCTGGTGCTGCTCAGGACACAATTTATATGGCCCAAGCAAAACCTGAATTGGGAAGTGTGGCTGTGCAAGGTTCTCATCTGCATGTTACCTGAGAGCTTTCCTTTGATGTAAATACATAAGGAATATATGTACATACACCTATGAGCAATCCAGGACCACAGACGTGAGTGCTGATGTCAGAAATGGTTCTGTGACTATTAAATGTTTACAAGTATAGGCTGAATTTTACCTACACTGAATAAAAGAAAAATATTCCTAAGTCAGTGCCAAGATGAGGGGTTAGTTTACTTAGCTTCACTAAACACACTGACTGTTTTGAAAACTTGGAGTTTGGTTTTCCTGTTTTCTTCGAGAGTCAGTTCTCCAAAAGTCTTCAGCATTTAACCACAAACACAGTGGGTGACCATTAATACCTTAACTCAACAGTGCCTTGAACAGGTCTTTTCTGAAGGAAAAAACCAAAACCCAAAACACACACACAAATGCCCTTTTCATAATTTACTTAAACACCTATTTACTTCCTGCACAGTACACTGCAATGTCTGTTTCTTCAACAAAATAAAAACACTTTCAAACGATGTATCAAAATGACATGATCTGTTCCTGGGCAGAACATCAGGTTTCCAAGTGAAACTTCAGTTTATGATGTCTCAATAAGAAGAAACAGAATGTACCTATAGGCAAATCTAGAGGTAAAGCTTGAAGTGTGCTAACAACACCATCTTAATTATCCTATAAAAATAAGAACTGATACTCCCATCAATGACTAAAGAAAAAAGCAGTTGCACACCTCTGGTAATAAACCTTGAATGTTAATACAATTTCTCCTATACTCTGTTACTAAAAGGAAACCCAGAAGAATTTTCAATAAAAAATTATCAAGACTGGTAGAACTTACCTCTCGGAGTGTAGGTTTGCCTTTGAAAAAATCTGTATTTTTGCTACTTTTTGGTGGGTTAAATCTTAAATTTAGGAAAGCACATCCATTGGCAATAGCCTCCAAGGGAGCTGGCCCTTCATATGGAAATCCAAGACCAACAAACAGCTGAAAAATAAAAAACAAGGGATATTTTAATTGTCGTTATTCACTAAAAAAGCTAAGAGCTAGCTTAAAAGAAACAAAAACCCATTCTAAATGTACCAGCCTGAAGAAAATGCAATGCTAAGAAGAAAATGGCAGAAATTCAACAGCTCACCACCTGCCACCCAAGCAGTAAAGGAATGTCCTGTAAAACACATTTGACAATCTTCATCTGTAATGAGCTGAGGTGGTTTTCCATGGAGCTGAGGCAACAACAGACCCTTTTAGGGCTTTTTTGGGAAGGGGAAAATTGGTGGTTTAATTGGTGTTGAAGTGGAGCTGCTGGGGCTTTCCTACAGGTACAGGTTCTAAGGCAGCAATCTCTAGGAACAGCTGCACCAGTGTTCTCTGGACTCCCAAAGCAGCCAAGCTGCTGGCTTTGCCAACAGGAACATGCTCCTGAAACGCTAATTAAGCCTCCTAATTAAAACAGTAGGTGGCAGCAAACAGCAGCTCATGACACAGCAAGAGCTCGCAGGGGCTTCAGAGGGTTCAACGCCTCCAAGAGAAACCAGAGCAAAAATCCATCCCAAAGACTTTCCTCCACCAGCTCAGATTCCAGCTGCTCTAGAAAAGGCACTGCTCTGCACAAATGAAAACACATTCAATGTTTTTTCGGAGTTGTCTGAAAAAATCTTGACCCCTTTTCTGGCTAAACATAATGCAACCCCCTGAATTAAACATAGGATTTTTCATCTTCATTTGAATGTTTGTGTATAATGGGAGAACTATAAGCTCTGAGCTGGAGCAGCAATTTCGCAGTGCTGCTGCATAACAATGTGTATATCTATATCTATCTATCTATATATAGCTACTGCTGTTATCAGGAAAATAAAGCACAACCTTCATAACTATGAGAGTCATGCAATCAGGATACACATTCCAAGAGGTCAAGGTATACTATTCTGCATTAAATCTTCTACGACATGGAAATGAATCCCAGTAACAGAATCCATTCACAGCTGGAGGCTCTTCTAGGAGCTGATCCTAACATTGATGCATAAACCTGTAGTCAGCTCTGTCATGCACAGGCATTGCAACATCAATCCTCCCCAACCCATGGCAACAACAGTATAAATTCAGAGCTGGCTCATTTTAGAAAAGCAAGTTAACACTTCTCAGCATAGCTGAGGACATACAATTTTCACTGCATGGAGCTGAATATTGTAATTTCAGTTTTCAATATTCAGGTTAAAGAAGTTGCATACTTGCAGAAAGTTTCTCAACTCTCACAGATTTAAATCTTACAGAACCTCTCCAGTGGCTGATAACAAAAAGGTCCAGAAGCTGTTGACATACTGCAGACATATTATATGAATTCTGGTTTTATATACGGCATAAAATGTACTGACTGTCAGAGAAATGCATAGCATATAAACTCAAAAGAGGCTGAATTTACAAAAGATAATCTCTTGAAAACAATGAATTAAGGACATGAAACCATTTCATGCAGTCTGCACATAAAATATTATTTATTTAAACTACTCTTAGTTCAGGCAGAAAACCAGCTGAGAACCAGCAATTAAACCTATCTGAAATATCAATTCTCCTATGAACCTGTGTTTGTCTGTTATGTAGGGAATGCTGGGTTGTTTGCTTAGTTTTGCACTTTTTTAATAAACTGCTGCTGTGCACTGCTGAGTTCTGTGTCTGACTGGTCCATTTATTTGGGAGGAAGCTCCATGGGAAAAGAAACATGGGTTTATGTTTTGACAGCACAGAGTGCACTGCCATCACTTAATCTATAATAAATAGCTTACCACCTGTTTCCCATCCATTTTCCAGCCTCACCTCTAAGCAGCACTGTTCCTTTGAAGGAGGAAAGAAGGATGTGTCTGCTCCCTAGAACAGGGTGTGTGTGTGCTGCCTGGTGGCCTGAGCTTGCAGCCTGGCTCACAGATGCCTGCAGCCTCTCAAATCCTTCTTTCAGCCCTTCTATCACCCTCCAGCACATCATCAGCAAACCAGCTGAAATTCCCAATCTCAATTCAGAGCCTTCTCCAGAAAATTGTCCCTTATAATGTGTCCTTGCCCATGGCAGGGTGTGGAACTAGATGATCTTTAAGGTCCCTTTCAGCCCTAACCATTCTGTGAGTCTCTACAATTAATTTTCCTTGGTTAGGGAGTCAGTATTTTTGTCTGGTATAAAGAGCAAAATAGAAATATCCTACATGCCTCAATAAAGTCACATTCATTATGATTAAAAGAGCAAGTATTAGAGAACACAAGCCTTTTCTGTAACTCACAATGCTCTCATTTGCTAATCCTTTGAATTACATGCAGCTTGTTATTTCCAGAAAGGCTAAAACAATCTGTCAAGGTACTTCCTAAGAGTATGCAGCAAATATTGCAAGTCACTAACTAAAAAAAAAAACATAAAAACAAAAAAACAGAGAAATATCAGTCAACCATTTTCAGGTAGCAGTGAAGCAAACATCCATCCTCAATACAGATGAGGCTGTGAGGAAGACAAGGCTCTGTCCCACGGAGTGCAGATTTAGACCAGACTGTGCTTCTCCTAATTTGTGATGCAGCTGTACACTGCTGCCTCCAACACTGGAGGTGCTGACAGTGGCTCTTAAGGTAATTTCTCATCAGATGTAGGTCTGGTAACCCAGTCCACCATGGGGAGGCACCTGCACCCTAGGGATGAAGATCCATATTGCAAAACTTCAAATGTGACTGTGTTGGTAACACCAGATGTGGCAAAAAATATTAGTCCTGACCTCACTCTGCTAGCTGCAGCAGAACTGCTATGCAGAGGAGAATTGCTTTATGCTTTACTGGTGATGAGTGCTTGGAAAAAATTCATATTCTGTTTGTGAGTGTTTTTCTCACCTTTGCAATGTTTCTGAAAGCAAAAGCCATTATTTTTCCTGGAGAGCTTTAAGTGGGCACACGGCACAGCCAGCTCTGCACGCTGACACCCCACAGAACGTGGTGATTGCCAGGAGGAAGTTACACTGTGAAAGTCTATCTAAAAGAGATAATTGCCAACAAGTACAGAAGTAGAATGATCATGGAAACAGCAGTATGGCATTGGGGTTTTTTTTGCCCATTCCCTTCTAGCAAGGTCTGCTGCCCCAGCATGTCTGTGCCTGCAAGTCTGCACAGACCAGAGCAGGGGATTTGCATCTGCAACATCACTGGCCCAACTTGAGTAAAGTTGAAACCTTTAATAGTTTGGTTTTCATAACAAAGGCTCCTCAGGAACCTTTTCCACCTTTGTAATGAACTGATCCTCTGGTTTGGAATGGCAGACTTTTGAGTTGGCCACCCAGCATCACACCAGCCAAGACACCACTCTTCTTGCTGTAATGTAAATGGTCCTCTTACAGTGCAGTAAAGTGGAGACATCTCTGACACAAAAAGTGACTCACAACCCCTCAAAGCAGTATACGTTTGTTTGTTTGTTTGTTTTTTGGGTGGAGTTTACAGCACCACATCAGACTACTATTAAAATAAGTACTTAAACAGTCTTCCTAAATTATAGTCAAAGTATAAAATAAGGAATGAATGGTTTACTTCACTGACTGTAATTATGACTAGTTGAATAGTTAAGAAAAAATTTCATATTTCAGAGACTAAATGCTGTAGTTCCACGCACAGGAGTGTTTATCTTCTCCTCTCCCCTTTCTAACATTACTGCACTTTATTTAATTTATTCTGTCAGGTTGGTAGGTTTATCACCACTTTAATATGCCTCCTTACTGAACTTATATATTCTCTTCTGAACTCCAGAAAGAGGAGTATAGCAAAGGTTAACTATCTTGCTATATTCATCTCATCAACACAAAATACCTTCTGCAAAAATCAATCCTTTTGTGATTCAAACAACTTGAGAATAAGATCACTATGTAAATATCTTTTCAGCTGATTTTATGAAGTGTGTGGAAGTAAATATATATTCCTTCATAAAAAGGAATATGAAAACAAAGTTTGTTTGCCTGTGTCTGTCTAAGCAGGGTGTTGCTCCTACTTTTATTAATCCCCATACAGAAATCACAAAACCCACTTGGTAAAAGAATTTGAACTCTGAAAAATTCACAGAGACTTGAAGGAAAAAGTTGCATCTGAAACTTTCTCAAAAGGAAAAATACTTCTCAAGAATTCAACGCTGGTTCCTCCAAGAGAGCCTGGTCCAAGTCCCCCAGCTGCCCACTTGGCAAGGAGCCCTGTGAGTGGCAGGAAGGCTGCCAGCTCGCCTACCCCATTCTCCTCCAACGTGATGAATGGCTTCACATCTTCTCATTAGGAACTGAAGACATGGCTCGTTTTTGTCATGCTCTACACAGCTGAACCAGCCATGATGAATCTCAAACAGCCCCTCCTGCCTGCAGAACTCACTCCCTCTGAAATGTGCTGCTTTATAGCACACACAGAACGAAATGGCAGCTGCACACTGCCCGGAATAACTGTGTCCTACCAGCTACTGCAGGGACCAAAGACATTTTGGGAATGCAAAGCTCTGATTAAGAATCACAGGACTGAGCCTGTCACCTACTGGTATTTTGCTGTCTAAGGACAAAGTGAAACAGTGCAGCATAATCTGACACTTCTGACTAGGCTGAACCATGTGATTTGTTAAATTATTATTTAGCTCTCCCAAACCAGAACATATGTCAGCTGACCTAACAAAAACCTGCTAACACAGCATTGACATCACAACCAATGACAGAGAATTCTTGCCCATAGTCTCAACACATGTGAAAGTTTCTGGAAGTTTAAGGACAAAGGTTGCTGTCTCCCCACGATGCTCCAGAGAAGCACTGTACCCACAGATGTTCCCAGCCTGGAGTTACAGCCCTGATTATTCACACAATGACAGCACATGGATAGTCTGGTGACAAAACCCCATAACTAAATTCATTAGGGGACTCTGGTCATATTGCCTAGGGAATAAAGTGATTATGATTAAAAAGTGTCCTTGAACATCATTGCATGCATGTGCACACACACACCTCCTCCAGGCACAGAGCTCCTATTCAAGTCAGCTTGGTTTTTGTAAGAAACCTGCACTTATTTTAGCAATTCAAACCATGATCCATCTGACATAAACACAACTGACCCACATAGGCAGCAGATGGCCACTGGTGACAGGTAAGCAGCGTTTTGTACTAAGCTGTGTTCAAGTACTGCCTCTTAAAGGGTATCAAAATCTGGAACTATGCATGTACAGGCAGCAAGAAGACTTGGAGCAAGTGTGTCTGTTGATCAACACTGACAGGTAACCATATGCTGAGGCAGAACAGCCAGAGTACCTATGAGATACTAAACATCACCCAGCCAAAAAAAAACCCCAACCTACCCACCCCAATCCCCCTCCAACTGAAATGTCCAAACAAACTAATTAGGAGATCTCCATTTCCACTTTTAATCCCAGGATGCTGCTGCTTTACTTTTTCTGTTCAATTAGATATATTGGAACTGTATTAGACAGGAATAATAAGCAAAATGCATGCTGCAATAAGCCATTCTTAATTTCATTTCATTGCAAAATCAGAAATACATTGCACTCTCATTTCCCTGACAATACTTATGTATTAGGAGAAGCAGATGGGCTATTAATGGCTTATCATCATTGCAAAGTTTTGTTAGCCTGGCTGTATCCTAAATAAATAATTTCCTTAAATGGAAAACAGCTTTTGTCATTTGCAAACCTGCTAAAAAAAGTTCAGAAAAGCCAAATAAAAATACTGCTTGCAGACATAATTTTTAAAACCCTGATTTCCTGATGCAGGCTTCTGAAACACACCAATGATTTTCTCAGTGCCACCTACTAAGAAATGCAGCAAATTCTGAAAAGGGTTTTCCCCAATGTTATGAAGGAAAAAACCTACCATAACTAATGCACAACAATAGAATAAAAATCATTAAGAGTCTAAAATGCTCTAAGACTGACAACAGTACAGCACAGATCCATGCTTTTCACCAAATACTTTCTGTGAGAAATAAGCAATTTACTAGCTCAGGAGCACTTCACAATCCCAACAGTCTCTTCTATGTGATGCTGCAATTACTGCTCAAAATCTGAGTGGAAGTAGTCTGCTGTGTCACCTCCTGTGTCACAAAATCCATACAACTAAATTGCATAACATGTAGGTATCAACTTGAATTTGTCCTAAATTGAATGTGTCTTTACATTGCATCTTAGAGCACAGCAAATATAACCAATAAACTAGATATCTAGTTAAGACTGAAAAACAAGCTTTTTAATGTGATACATGCAAGATGGCTGATAAAAAAAATTAGAGAAAGGCTCAGTTAAACCTAACTATTATTATGAACTGACATTTGTATATGGACTTCAGCAATTCTATAGGAAGTCCATTTGCTTATTTTACTATTTCATTGAATAGAACACATATTTCTTTTTAGGAGGTAGTCACTGTTCATGCTTGGGGTTATTATAAGGTCAATATTCTTCCCACATTATTATTAACACAGGAATTTCATACTCCACACAGGCAAAAGCTGTGTAATCTCAGATTATCTATGACGAAAGCAAATGTTGACTTTTTAATATGCAACATTATGTGTATCTGCATGCATCAAGCACATACACACAGTGGTTGCCTCTAAAAACTCGTAATTTACCAACAGCTGTCACACAGAGATGTCAAATTACCATCATTTTCCCAGTACTTTAAAAAGGAGATCTCTGCAGTTGTGTGGGAAGCCTAAGAGGTACTTGCTTTTTTTCTTTTTTTTTTTTTTAAGAGATTTTTCTGTGGAAGTGCACAGCAAGAAACTATCAACAGTGGTGCACTTCCATGGATTTTGCTAATTTTAAACACACAATCCCCTTTCACCAACTTGAAGTTAAACATCCTATTTAAATACAATCTACTGAAGTGTTTTATTGCTGCGAAGTGCCACAAAGATTATGGGAAGGGCAGAGAATCCCAACAAAACTGTGGGGACAGAAGTTTATTTCAATATCCTGTCCCTTATCTTGAGTTCTCTTGACTCTGGAGCCACAGGCAAAGCACATCACAAAGAGCCACGCTCCTGTGCTCAGTCTCTGTGCACAGCTGAAGCAGAGGAAGGACATGAATGGCCAATGAAGTGCAGCTTTGCTGTTCTCCCTGAGAGAGCAGGGTCGCTCTGGGTTAAAGTCATTGGGAGGGCAGAGCCAGCATGCGGCTGTGCAGCTTTGGGATGTTACCTAACTTTGACCTCAGGGATGTAAAACAGAGCACATTCTCAGCTGATAATCTCCTTGAGCTGAATATCACATTCAAGAAAATGAAAAATGCATTTATCCCCGTTTCTCAAGCTGGTTGTTAAATGGGACTGTAGGTTGTCATCCCAATTTTCTAATATGAACTGTCAATCCACCAAACAGACATTATGGAAAATGTATTCTTGGCACACAGAACACAACTTAAGCTCCTTTACACATGATAATTTTTTTCCAGTGCTTTTAAATTTGGAGCTTTTTCATGGGAGGTGAAATGCATGCACTTCAGACACCCTCTATTATTTGGAGATATTTTTGCCACCACTCCTGCTTGACAAACTTACTTTGGTTTCCCGCAGTAGAAACTGCAAATCCCTCCCGCTGAGTATTCCATGGTTCTTGACATAGCCAGGAATGTACATGGTGCTTGTCCCATGAACAGTCCCATGGACCTCCATATAGGTGTGGATGACATCCAGATAAGCCTTCTTATCCTGTAACAGCAAGGAAGAAATATTTTCAGTTGTTACAAATTTGAAGGAGCAATATTTAATCAGATCTGCTTTTTATCTCCTGTACCACAAAAGCCAGGGAAAGAAGAAGTTCACTCATTCCTATTTCATTGCTATAATGTTTGAACTTTCATTACATTATTAGTTTGGTTTTCTACTAACTGGAAGAAAACTGTAGCTTTTTCACTCATAGTCGAGGCTTAAAGAACTCAATATAAAGGCCCTCTGAATTTCTAACTGGACAAAAACCAGGATGCCATCAGACAGCTGTAATCTCAGCATGCTGAAACAATATTTGGCCTAAAAATACTAAAAACTCATTTTGAAATATCAAATTATCACTGTTTTGGTCGAAGATGCAAAATAATTATCTTCTTTGTGAAGAAAAGGGTGAATGTCACCTTAGTAAGATGCAGTCTTGCCAGCTGAATAACTGAACTGAGGTCCATGAGAGACCTACAAGTGTTCCACCTACCTGAAGCTTTAAAGGCATTTTGGAAAAGAACCAGAGAAGAGCAACGGCTTTAATGTTGCATTTTTTAAAAAATAAGAAAAAATAGTACACCATCCTAGTTTGCACACAAGAATTACTTTAATTTTCAGTGCCATATGTTTTTTTGAGTTTTAAAGACTACTGGCATTCCAAGGCAATTAGCTGAAGATTGTATTTACATGTAGTCTGCAACACAGATCAGAAGACATTCCCTCAATATTTGCACATAGTCTTAGTAATAGCTCTAAAATCAGGCAACAAGTAGCTATACTTCTTGGCAGCAAGTGAGCTTTCACCAATTCTACTTTCACTCACTATTTTTGTCATGCAAATTCTGTGCACTGTTCCTCCACAGCCCTGTGTGAAAGCTGGCCAACAATTTTACTGAAGTTCATTCAAAGGACAAGTAGACTGGTGAAAATCCTGTCTTTTCCAACCCTGGAGGAGCAGGTGTCAGGCCTAGGTGGATGAGTCTACTTCTTATGAATTAATTGTTGCACAGGGTGTTTAATGTCCATAACAATGGCTTCTCCCTTCAGCCTGCTCTGCTGGTGACCTGCTTGTGCTGACCCATCCCTAAATGCCCCTTCTGGCAGCTCTGCACTGTCCTGGGCTATGGATGACATAAAACACATAAAGACAAAGATGCTTTCTTGTTCAGTGTGGCTGCTCTTGTCATTAATTAACACAAATTATTCAAAATACTAAAAGCTTGCTCCATTTTTTACTTCAAATTTGAATCACTCTGTAAGAGATGTTCCTCACAAAATTGCTAAAATACCATAATTAGAATCTGTGAGAAACTCATATACTTTGTCAAGTGAAAATCTATTTAGAACCTTTTCTTTGGAAATGAGCAGGAGAAATATAAGAGGAGTGGCCTGGTCTTGTTTCCAGAGGATACCTTAATCCTGCCTGCCTGGCTTTTAATACATCCAGAACTTTGGAGTGTTCAGGGCTCTGAATGGAAAAGGAGGGAAGGAAGCAGCCGGTACCACTGATATGACCCACCTGCAGCAACAACACCAAGGCACTTGCCTCAGACTTTACTGACTCATGACACAAACCCTGGTGACACAAATGTACTCTAACTCAAGAAAAATCTGAGGAACAAGGAGCTAGAAAGAATGAAACCAAGATTACCTAAAATTTCACCTCATTTCAAGATGGCAATGACAGTTTTACAAACCTTTTACAGAATATTTATTTAGCTGTTTTAAAATGACATTATCCATGCACAGCCTTAACTAGGAATATTTACTTAGGCATATGACTGATTTCTTTCCCAATTCAGAGTCTAAAACTACAGACAAAACATTTATTATCCAAATAATTGAATAACTCATGCAACCAAAATCTCACTCCTATATTTCCTTATTTACTTTGAGTTGAAACCAACTGCTTTCATAATCATCTATAAAGTACCATAAAGGCACCTTATAGCACTTTATACTTTACCTAAAGCTCACTAACATTTGTCTCCTTTTGCTATTAAGTAGTCCTGAATTTCCACATTCCTTGCAGACACATGTTATTTTGGATCATAAAAGTATATATTCTAGGACGTCACCTCAGAAAAATAATCAAATATACATATACAAGGATACATAATCAAATTCTAGATATTAAAAAGAGTGAATTAGAAAATGAGAGAGTGCAAAAATGGCCTTTATAAATAGAAAGGCTACATGTAAATAAAACAAGAAATGTGATTTACAAAAAAAAATACTAACATTCCATCAACTATTTATCTGAGTTGCTCACTTGGGAGCAGATATAATTATTCTTTTATCTTAAACCCCTTGAATTTTACTTTCTCCAAGATGGATTCAAAGAGACGTGACCATGAGCTGCTGGGCAGTAATGCAAACCTGCCATTCTCTGCAGCTTGTGTCAGACTGCACTGCTCACTCTGCTGTCCATACTGCAAACCTAGACTTGGAGGATGGAAGATAATCACATTTTAAAAAAGGCAAATCATTTCTCCTCAGAACCAAAAAGGAAATGTAACAGTGAGTAACAGCTACAAAAACCTTTCCTGAAACAATTTTTCAGCAGCTAAAATAAACATGCCATTCAGAAAAGTACTTTTTGTTGATCACTGACTGCAGAACTGTTATTACTGTTCATCAATCATTTCCACCTACTTTTAAAAGCATCATGATAAGGCCTTTCTCATCAAAGAAATCAAGTGACAACTGTTTGATAAGTCTTTCCCTAGGACAATGTTGACAAGAAGACAGCATGAAGAGGTGAAATTTTAAGTTTGGTGGGTGAAAAATTTGAATATAAAAGCTACAAAAATATGTGGTGGAAACACAGTTCATCCAGAACTAAACTCTGCTTTTAGTTTCCTCAGTGCAGTAGCTGGTGGTAATTGACAACTCTGCTTTACCAACAGTGTGCCAGTCCAAGGTAATGACAGCATTTTGCAATTTTGGACCATTCAGGTGCCCTCACAGAACACCAAAAATTCAGCACTGAAGGAAATTAAGCACCACTACAGCCAACTGCATTACAGAAGAGCTTGACTCAGAGTCTTCAACTGCTTCCTGGCTTAAAAGTTCAGACTGCAAAACATATGTAAAACAGCCCATATATCCAGCCTCCCTTCCTTGCATTGGAAAATTCAGAAGGCAATGGTTTTATAAAGCTTGACAAATATAATTCAGGAAAGCAAGTACTGGGATAAATCTTTGTGCATATCCTAAATGCACAGTGTAAAGTTGAGAATCCTATCATCTGAGTGCTTATCTGTAGCAGTGTTAAGTCAAAAATAAGCCAAAATGCAGTGTACATGCAATGTATGACAATCGAGATTGTGACACAAACATAATCTCTGCTCGAGAACTGTCACCCTCTCAAAGACTTCTCAAGACATGCCTGAATAATGAAAATCCTGCCTACCAGGGAGCTGGAAGAGTGCACAAAGGCTGGGGAATATTAAGAGAGTCAAGTACATACAGTGTTTTACAGGGGTATATCACTAAGAGTAGATTAAGTCTCCTCAAAGTAAAATATGAAACTTCAAACTGCCCTGAATTCACAAATGGATGTGGAGAAGATTCAGTGATTCATGACTAGTAAGTATGAATTCTACACTGAACAAGTAATCTGAAATTTAAATAAAGAGTTACCTATGTAACCACATAAACCCATCAAAATGACAATGACAATGACAATTCTTCCTGTCCAAGGAAATCCTCTCACACCAAACTGGTAGCATTTTCTAAAGAAGCCAATCAGCTTGTAGGAATTCTTTGAAGTTCTTAAAGGAATTAAATCTCTTGGGGAGAGATTGGGAATCACTCTTGTGACTGAACCGTCATCGTATGAAAGAGAACACAGAAGCAACAAAAGTATGCTCTCATTATTCACAGTAACAAAACTCTAACTAATTTCAAAATATTGCATAAAAACATTGTAATATTGAACACCTGGGGTTTTACAGCTTTTGAAAAAGCCCCCTCAGTCATCTAAGGGACAGAGAGACTAGAAAAGAAACCATTTGATAAATTCAACTATCACCAAAACCCAGGAAATAAACTCTCCAACCAATTAGTCAGGTTAAAAGCTGACATTACTTTATTAGCAGCACTGGATGCATGGTGAATTCTCCCAAAGCATGCATGCTCAGTAACTTAAGAGACCAGGTTATATCTCTGAAACTAATACATAGTCATCACATTTTCTGAATTAGCACATGTACTAATTATTGCCATGAACAGGTCTGGATATGGTTCTGGCTCTTTGGATGAATCTTTTCTCCTTGAGAGTATCTCAAATATGTCATCAAGTCATAATATACTTCTCTTATCCTTCTTTTCTCTAATACACAATCCTTGTTCTCAAAACTAAGATATCAGCCAGTACATATTAATCACTAATACAAGTAAACAAGTAGGCATTAGCTGGCACAAGACTTATTAGTCTCAGACACAGGGAGTTAACACAAAGCCACATTAATCTTTGTACTAAGCACTGTATGGTACAAAACTAAGTGTTAACCAAGAATATGGGGATCATACACTTTGTGTTAAAGCTAAAAGAATTTTCCAACATCTCCCCCCCCCCACTGCTGCATAGACTTCTGCTCAGAGAAATAAAACATGTTTGGTAACTTAACTAAAGTGACAGAAATGCTGAAAACCAGTCCTCACTTCAAGTGTGGAAAGAAACCCCTGAGCTAAGCGGTGTCACTCAAGAATGAAGACTTTGCATTATAATAACACATGATTATGGCCCATGAAAAAATCAGTCCATTGTTCAGTAGCAGTCAGTCCACTCACCAACCAAGTAAATTATAGGAATTGTTTTGGAAAGAAATGCATAAATAAAGAGAATATTATAGAACTCTTCTGTAAAAAACATTCTCCCCCTCCTCACGCACTCTGCACTTCTGGTCTGTTTTCTCAAAAAGAAGCTGAAAACACTGGACAGTGCTCTGAGAGGGGTAAGAAGGAGCTAAGATACAGGACAGTTTCCACTGATACACACAGAAATCTGCAAGAAATTCTTTAACAATTCTTCAGTTTGAAGAAGACATCTTGTCAGAATATGAGGGAGGATTACAAAGCCATAGTTGGCATAAAGAACGTGGATAGTGACTGACTATTCAAAATGTCCTATACAAAGAAATCTAAATAAAGCTCACAGGGGACAGGTTTAGAAAAATGCCCAAGTTAACAATTTCTCCTGCAACAAATCATGGATTTGAGGGACTCCATGACAGAGAAAGCTGCAAAGGCAAAGAAAAGTTTGCATAGGTTCATGATCAAACAAACACTTTGAAATCACCTCTTACTGAGATCTCAAAAATGTGTGAACAGACAGTTTATCAACAGAGAAACAGATTCAGGAAATACGCCGGATTAGAAAAGCTGGAAAGAGAGAGAATTTGCAAGGGAAGCATTATATAACTTTGCCATGCTCTTGCTCTTCCTGAATGTCCATTTATGGCTTCTTTTTTAGGCACCATATATCTCTGAATAAAACATACATTGGCACATATATAAATTTTGCACTAAGAATGAATAAAACATCTCAGTGAAGGTTTAGCATTTCTGGCAGAGCTTGAAGAACCTTATCCAGTTCCCTATCCTCATCTTTTTCATCCATGAAGGTTTGGGGTTTTTTAAACACCAAGCTTTTCCCCATGTGACAATTTCATGGTCATGCAATGCACATCAACACCTAAGCAGCAATTTCCTGTTCTTTGAATGGAAATTTCCAGAACCAACTGTAACTGCTGAAGGACAAAAATGAAGGGGTACAGATGAAAATAAGAAGTGGGACCACAGGAAGAAAAGATTGTGTTGGTTTTGTCTGACCAAGTAGTAAGAGACAACTGTGTTAAGCAGTACTGTAAGACCTCACTAATTCATTTTGCAGCTGAAGAGTTCTGCAAAGTGAGATCACTGGCAGGTAAATATCCATGAAAAAAACAGGGTTTTTTTCTTCCTTCATAGTAAGTTAAATTCTAATTTTCATAATAAATGTTAAAGAATAAGCCTTTTCAAATGTATGCTTATTTACTGCACTCATTTGTTTTGATTTACTTGTTTTTGATGCATACTGCTTTCAGAAGGAAATGGTGAATTTCAGAAATGTTGCTGAGCTAAAATGTCTGGCTCATTCCAGTTTATATATTCCATTGTTATATTTGTGGCATAAGGCAGGACTGTGCTGGTGCCAGGCTCTAGGGTAACCTTTGATCAACCTATAAACCCCCAGTGCTGCTGCACATTTGGAGGAACACAAAATAGAACAACCACAAGACAAGTCTGTGAGTGAACTGACCACAGAGGAGAAAAGTGAGAAGGAACTTTTGTCCCTTTACTTATTTTTCTTTTAATTGAAAAACTGAAATTAAATATTTATTCAAAGTACTATGCTAAACATGAAGTACAAAATCCAACCAGAAGGAAGGGACTTTCCTCCTGCTTTGTGCAAGAGGGCATAAGTTGGGGAAATTCCATTTCATTGCAAGTTCCCTGGAGCTGTTAAAGGAAGACATTAGTGTGAACAGCCTCGGTGATGTGCCTTCCCATTGAGAACAAGCTAAAGGTAACCATTTGCAATGCAGCTCTTTAGAAGTTGCTATGCAGGCAGTATATATTTAAGGAGAATGCCCAGCTTTTCAAGTGGCATTAGTAAGAAACTCCCACATTATTTTGCCTCTAAATGTACAAATATTTTCAAGACAGCTCCAACAGAGTATAATAAAATACTGCATTGATGCCTATTTTCTCATAAAGCAACCTTCTGACTTCCCTCACAGCTCACAAAAAAAAACCCACCAAAAAAAAAGAAATAACAAGTACTGCAAAATGAATCTCTACTCTTTCTTCTAGGATTAAGGGTCAAATTAGTGGAAGAGTAAAAGAAAAAAGACTTAGAAACAGAAGCTAAGGCAACATGAAAAGCTTCAAACATTCTCTTTTAATTGAAATGTTCCGTAATTAAAGCAAATTTTGATAATGGAGAGCATTATGGGTTTCAAACATTTTATTAATTCTTTTCTTCCCCCTCACTCTGGCATAGATAGGACTCTCTTTGCTCCTTAGTACTGCCAAAATTCCCAGACAAAACCCCAAACCTTTAATCCCAACAAACACTTTTCCAAAACTTGGCAAATATTGCCCTTCATACCTTACCTCTAAAGATTACCTTTAGAAATATGGCAAAATTCTTCAGAGACATTACAAATTCTGAGATTTGCAATCCTCAACCCACCTAGGACTGATTTAGTTATTAGAAGGAAAAAAAACAGATTTGTCTCACACCCTCTGCACCATACATCCATCCTGACCTCAAGAGGTGCATCCAGACTTGGCCACTGTGATATGGGATGGATACCACTGGGCTCAGACACAGAGAACCCATAACCATGGTGGTTTATATAACCCCATGGAGAAGACATCCTGTGCACACTTCAGTCCCACTTCAGCCTGCTTGGTTTAAAATTAAACAATTGATTTGTCAGTGTTATTCCCCAAAAACCAAAGTCTGGGGACAGGAATGCTGCCCCCTACCCACTGTGCCTCTCTAATGACTGATCAGCCCCAGCAGTGACACATGCACTCTGTGCAGATTACACTTCTCATTAATTGCCCATGCTCAGTAGGAAGAACAGGAGCAGGATAAATAGATTAGTCTGGTTCCATACAAGCCATGGTGGTAGATGAAAAGAGCACTGAACAGGGAAAATGAAAGAAACGTGAAATAAGCAAATTATACAGACACAAGATTAGTTCAGGCTTTCTCTTGATCACAAGAATTGGATTTTATCACTCCAGATAAGAAATCCCACACTGTAACTGATTCAAAGCCTATCTGCAGTGATTTGCACTTTATATATGAGTGCATATGGGCATGACTGCAGTTACAATCTGTAAATTAGTTTTAATCTGCTCGATGTTACGAGCACACAGTGCACATTTTGATATGGCCAGATACCAGATCAAACATCTTGGAAAAAACAAGATAGGCAATACTGATAAAATACAGCAGTGACTTGAAAAGCAGCACTTGAAAAATGATACAGAGGTCTTGGCTGAGAGTTCCTAATGGTGGAAAGGGGACCTGTCTAAAAAGGAGACAGTATTTCCTTTTGGATTTGATGCTGGTATGGCCCACGTGCCCTTTGCAAACATTCACATTTCAAGAGGAATGTGAAAAATCTTGAGAAGGTTCAGAGAAAATAGACATGTGAAAACTCTTGAGGATTAAAAAGCACAAAGCTCTCAGGGGTTCAGCATATACAGACTTTCCAGGAGATGACTATGGGCTACTTTGATCTCAACCTATATATTTCTACAGGGTAACAGAACAGAAACATCATCAGCCCAGTTGAGAAAGTTTATAATTGCTACTAAGACTTGAAGCAACCACATGGAAATCTGAACTAGAAATAATTCCAAGTCTTAAGGGAGAAGGCAATTATTGGAGGACTTCACCAGAGGAAACAGTGGGCTTTTCCACTGTGTGCTATTTAAAAATCAAGACTGGATGTTCTCATCCAAAAAGCCATGTTTTTTGTCTAAATCAGTCCATGAATATCCTGTGTGTCATACAGAATCTGAGAGTAATCACAAATCTCTCCTCTGGGCTTATAAAATATCCACACATATTTCTGAATCCATACAGACTGAATAAACTGAGAAAGATATATATGTCAGTGAAAAACACCAGGGAGACTAAGGAGCTGTCTTGTTCCTTAAATCCAACTAGTATTCAACATGTCCTTCTGCTGATGTGCACTACAAATCAAGTCAAGAAGTTTAGATGATTATTGCATGCTGCTGTTCTTGAGAGACTGATAATGAGATCAGTCAGTAGCAAAAGTATGAGTAGAGTCACAAGTAAAAGTACAAAAGCCTAAGCTTGAAAAGACTTGAAGAAAGGATTCCAGCTCTGCTCCAGCACTCTGCAGACAGGAAAGACTGCACACAGGGACACACAGTCCTTCTATATCATGAGCCAAACAGAATATATAAATACTTTCACATATTTACTACGTATTTTTCTCAGCACAGTAGCCAAGAACCATCCAGCTCTACCTGTTCTGCTACCACTGCAAACATTCTACTGTTTCTATCAAATTTTAGTTTTGTTTTGTCTCACAGATGGACCATTTACTTGTAGCTATCATCTTTAGAGAATTTATTCTGTAAAATCTTAATTGTCAGAATGAATGTTGCTTCTGTGGTTCAAAAAACTGTGCAAGACCAATATTCTCATGCCAATAAAGAGAAAAGGAATGACAATGTGAGAGCCAGGTGCTCTTGCACTGTTACATTGTTTGGCCCTATGTATGGCACTGAAAAATCCCTTTTTCAGTTGACAAGAGGCTTATAAATAAGGTTTTTTTTCGGCAGGAGGGAAGGCACATGGAGGATATGGGCATGCAGAGTATTTGGACACAGAGCTGGAGGTAACTTGGAAGAAATCCAGTTACTAGTGAGTAATCTCTTTAAAAACTGCATGAGACACACATTCCCAGATGTGTCAGCCTGGAAGAAGGAGCCACAGAAAAGGACAATGGGCAAATAAAAAAAAAAAAAAAAAAAGAGAACACTGTGACTTAATAACAGAATATACTTTAATTTAGTGAAAATATGACCAAACCTCGGTGTTGTTATTCTGCTGCTCTCATCTGCAGATGAGAGAAAATACAATAATGGTAATATTAAAGAAATATGGGGAGATAAAATGAGACTGCACACTTTTAGAGCCTTTAGTGAAACAGAATTTCCAGCTCAAAATGCAGCACATTTTTCGTTGTAGACATAAGAACAGAAGTAATTGAAAGACAGGTTGCTTATGATTGATGAAAGTTCACACCTTAAATTTTCCATTATGCTTACCAGCCTTCTGCATCTTCTAAAATTATTGTGACATTAAGATTATATTTTTTATTCTATCAGAAAGGTGTACAGAAATAGTAAAGGATCCACATCAATCTAGACAGAAATTTCTCTAACAGAAAGACTTAAAAATGTTCAATTTAATTATTCAAATATGTTTGTTTCCAGAAGAAGAACTTAATGGGTTTAGACAGATGGGACACTTTCAAATTTCAAATTATGTTTTATTATATCGACCAACATAAATTTGCTCAAGCATATGAGTATAAAAAACTCACCTTCCAGAAATTATCTACTTTGCCATAAACAAGAGATTGATTCTGCCTTTTGATGTCATTAATGTGCTTAATGTCACTGGAATTCAGATGCTGCTCTACCACAAATCCAAGGAAGCTGTTATCTGGAGTGTGAGCTGTAAGAAACAGAGCAGATTCAGCACCTTTGAAAATATTGGTTTATGCTACATTAGAGTGAATGTTGTCAGAAAAGAAGCTATAAGGAACATATTATGCAACTGATCACCTCCTTCTTATTAGTACTGAAAGATACATTTGCTTGCTTTACTATCCAAAATAGTTTTTATTAATTTTAAGTCCTGCTCCATATGCCTACTGGAGTAAGCAGCTATTTTCTGTCTTGTTTCTGATAATAAAAACTCTGCAGCTGGGCTGAGTCCAATGGTAATGATCTTTTTTGTCTGTGTGCTAAGCTTTATTTTGTTATTAGAGATAAAAGAAACAGAAGAAATCCAGCTTGAACAAATCTCAGAGATGCAATACCAACAGTTTGAAAACCCCCCAGATTTATGCTTGTTAGCAAAGTTGGATGTTGCTCAATGGCATAAATAAATTTTAGCAAATTTCTTGGGTTCACCTCCTATGCTGGAATTACCAGCACCAACCACCCAACTCACTGTGTATCATGTACCCGTGCTAATTACTGGCCTACCAAGCCACACTATGCAAATCAGAGTACAAATTGCACTGCCTAATTCACCCAGACACAGTAATCATCAAATATTTAAAGATGGCAAGTGAAGTTGGCAAAACTGTTTTCAATTCAATCCAGGCAAATGAAGTGTGTACAAAGGACACACAATTTACTCATATTTTTTATATTATTTTTATCCCCATTGGTCTTTTTTCCAGCAGTGACATCCAGCAGTGCTGGTCACTATTCTCCCCCCTGTAAAGACACAAATATTTAGGCTCATTAAAAGTAAGGGGTTTTGTTGTTTTGGATTGTTTGGTTTTTTTAGAGACTGGATGTTTAATTTCAGTGATGGATTCCAACACTCAATGCTTCAGGTGAAAATCCATCTCTACTATATAAAAACTACAACACATGGGGGTTTTTTGCCTCTAAAAAGTGCCATAGCTTCACAAGTGCACATAGAAAAAGGCTGCAATAAACAGCAGGATCTCCTCTCTAGGCCTCCTGTTAAATTCTGGCACACAAGCTGACAATTAATCACATTTTGAAAAGCTTAAGAACACAAAACAAAACAAAAAGCCCCTAAATCCAAAGACAACACCCCAGGCATTTTTGATAAATGCAATGCTAAACGTCTAGTAGAGTTATTAAAAAAAATTCTATTGCAATTATGAAGTTTTGCATTTTTTTCCTGAAAATAAGCCAAGTGGATAATACAGGAGAACAGAGAAACCATACACGTCCCTCTGCCATTACATTTAGTCTTCCAAATGACAATTACTCTTTTTCACAAAAAAATGCCTCACCAACAGCCAGGCACTCACTCAGACCCAAGGACTTTTTAGAATTTTACATAGCAAACAGCACATTTCTGAGAATATGTCTGAGAAGGGCATTTTTCTATCCTTTCATATTTTTGGATGAGAGACTGCATTCAAAGGAGAGTCAAGGCAGTACATACTCAAAAGAAAAATAAACCTTTGTTAAAGTTAGCACTTAGAACCGGTGGAATTTAGTGTCTCAAATATCATGGACAGGAAGCAGCACTCAGATGGATTTTTAAGCAAGACCACGCACTTTCAGAAGTACCAGTGCTGTTATTTGGCATGAAGGTATTTGAATTAAAAACATGGAAAACATAAAAAGAGGGAAAAGCTCTCATGCTTCTGGAAAACTCAGAGAACAGTCAAGCACTTGGTAATATGCCACAGGTTTGAATATGGCTTGCTTGCTGCTCAGGATAATTTTCTGCCCTTATAATCAGAGTTCTCAAAACATAATAGAGTCTGGGGATCTTGGGAAGCTGTCCAGGGTTCCAATCTGCCATAAAATCTTTACTGGTGCATAATATGCACTTTTAATTACAACCCCAAAAAGATGGTGCCATCTCTGCATCAGAGAACAAAACAAATATCAACTTTAAATATCACAAAACATGTTGACTCTTCTGTACCTAGTATAAAAAAAAAAAATAAAAATCCTTGAATAATCCACAGCACTGGAATCACTCATGCTTCAGAATTAGTTTGCCTGCAATCTATTTACCACTTTTCCTGCAGAGGAAGACCTGCAGTCATTTCCAGCAGTAAAAATTAGAAATTGTCATTTATTAAAATTCCAGTACAATCTTACTCTTTGGAAAATTCATTATGAAGCAATTTTCTCTGCACAAGAGACTGTACCAGTGGCAGTCTGTACTGCCACAACAGAAATCTCTAGAGAGAAGATTTACTTCCTTCTGCATGTCATGGAGTGGGACTGAGCAGTGACACACACAGCACACAGCTGTACCACCAGTGCTCATCCAGCTGTTCTCACTGAGTGCATCATCCCCCTTGGTGCTATCCTGAACAGGACCTCACATCTGAATTTCCCAACAGCTGGACAGGTTAAACAAAGCATTTAGGACATAAACCAATTAATATTAGCAAATGTGGATAAAGAACAAGCTCTGCTTACTAATATCCAGACACAAACTCTGCAACCACTTCCAAGTCACATTTCAGCACCACATGTTTTGTTACTTGCTTCCCAACAACTGTGAATGCAGCCTTTTATCTCTTGAACAACCTTCACTTATATTTCTCTGGAAAAACTTGCACAGCAAATGTTGACAGACAAAATATGCCTCTCTCAAGAATTTTACAGGGCAACTGAAATCAAAAGCATGTCAACCTGACAGCAGCATGTATAATTCTGCAGTGAAAGGCAGGAAAGTTTGAAAGATTGATGATGAAAGCTGATGCAAGAGAACAGAGCCCTGGTCTTAATGTCAGACAGGAAACAGCGTCAAATTCTGCAGGTGTGCTGGTCACCATGAAATGCTTCCTTACAGTTTTGGGCTGAGCAGCCTCTGCACACAGCAGAAGGAACTGCCCTGAGCCTCCCTTGCCCTCCAGCCTGCAGCAGTGACCTTTCAGAGATAACACACTTCAATTACTGCTACAGCAGGCAAGAGAGAGATCCCTTGATTCTGGAACCTACTGCCATGGAGTCAAAGACTAGGTGTAGACCAGGTCACACTGATCATTTAATCTGACCCAATTTATAGAGAATTTATATCTTTTTTTTGCATCTGTTCTGTTTCTTTTTTAGGTTTGGCTGGGATTACTTCAAAAGATATTTATCAATGCTTGAAAGATATACAGCAGTGCTGAAATCTACTACTTATTTTACAATAGCTTTGAACACTTCTGGCAACTAAATGTCAATCATTTCACCTGAGGATAAATACAATACGAAAACAAACTAGGTAAAAATTTTTACAAACCCTCAAAAAATTTTTGCTGAGTGGTTATTTTTTAATTCTGAACACAAAGAAACAGTGAATGGATGGTGCTGCTGACTTGTCCAGGAACAAAAGCAGGAATATAACACTGTAGCTAACATAGCTCCAAACTTCAGCTCAACATGATGAAATGCAGTTTATAAAAATGTAACCTAGTAAGCTCCTAGGTCTATTGCTTCATAGTAATATTAGAGAAAACAAAAGTAACAAAAACAAACTCCCTGATACTTGAGGGAAAAGCCAAGCACCACTTTCCACAGGTACCCAAAGCACTAAGTTCCCCACTATTTATACTAGCTCAATATTTCAATTTTCTCATTGCTGGGTGGAAGCACAACAGAGCTTTTGCACAGCCTACAGAAGCTGACACAATTCTTCACATTTTGTGGTTGCATTTTATTAAACTGTGAATTTGTCTTTCATAATGAAAAAAATTTTCTCAATGACAGCATTCCTTTTAAAAGCTCTAAATTATTTATAAGTACAGAAGTACTTACGGAACATTGTATAAAACTGCTGTGGATTGAGGTTCCACTTTCCCCATGGTGTCTTGTGGCCTTTAGACTGGGCATAATGGGCATGGTTAAACTCTGGCTCAGTCCCAAAGGAATCCAAAACTCTTAGCATACACCTAAAAGAGAAAAACAAATTTACTGTAGGTACATCTACATATGCAAATATATGAATGTGTGTATATATACATAGTTAAGATAATTAAAATGTCTTTGCAGCTGTGGTGAACATATAAACTGAAGGTACATTTCAATTTCAAACATTTCTGTTCATATCACATTTACAAAGATGTTATGAATAGCAAATTCAAGGATGTATCAGATATTCAAATAACAACCCTGGAGCTTATTTTGTCCTTACAGAATGAAGTTATGCTTTAAAATCCAAGTAGAGCTTATGGGAATGTCACAGTGGTCACCTGCATTTCCTAGGATTCTGCAGTAGGATTTAGGCAGAAGAAGAGAGGATTTTCCATGTGTTTTTCTAAAGTTCTCAACCATTACCACAAACCAAATGCAGCAGCCAGGGGTCATTTGCCAAGATCAGAGCAGAAGAGGACACTGTCTTTAGACAACTGCATTTGCTCTCCAGGTTCTGACTTTCTACTGGAAAAGCACTGAATATGGTTTAATATGCTGAGTTCTGGCAGTCAGCTCATTTATTTGTTTATGAAACATTTTGTCACAGACTTTTAAAGAAACAATATAAAAGTCAATTACCTGCATCGACCAGCACACAACAGAGAGAAATCTTGGCACTGGATTACAAAGGGCTTGGGATGAGAGAATCATACTCACCCTTTATTTAAAATCCTATTAATTTCTTGAAAAAGAAAGGGTCGATAGTGCCTGACAGGTGGAAGAGGTGTCAGTATGAATGCAACAGTACATGTTCTAGGACAGAGATTCTAGAAGTTCTTTTTCCAAAATGCAGCCTGCCAAATCTTTGATGTGACGTGGACATGCTGACCATTGCCACTGAAGTGCATTACAGGGCTCCAGAGCTGCTGACCCTACCATTCTTCAGCCTCCTCCAAAAAACTGCAGCAAATACTACACAGGAATTAAACATCATGTGCAATCGTGCTACAAACACATGAACTCTTATCACTGCACATTGTATCACGTGTGCTAAGGGACACAACCTCATGGGTGGCAGAGAAGGGAGGTAGCTGCAAAGGTTACCATTAAAAATCACTATTCTTCACAGTTTTCAACATTTCCCATGCTCCAAGCCCACATTCTGTTCAGTAAAAAACCTGATTCTGGTTTTTAAGTGTGAAAGAATTTACCCTTCACAAGATGAAAGAACTTATCTCCAACCATTTGTCAGCTTTAAAACTAAAAGATTTTAGTACCCAAAATAAATTTACATGTAACTTTCTCTAAAGTATTCATAATTTGGGAAGTAGAAAAAGCCCAGCAACTTTCATCTCCTATGAAATGCTACCTTTGTATTTCAAAATACAAATTGAGCAAAATTATGTAGTTTTTTTTAAACCTTCACAGAGATATTTCAAACAAAAAGTCAAAATATACAACACATTATGATTCACCAAACAACAAAGCTGACAGATCAGTTTCTGTGCACTGTTTTATGTCAACTGTTCTCAATGAAAATATTTTACAACCGTGGCAATTATCTCTGCATCACACAAAATACTCCAGCAGGACCAAAACAAGTTCTGCACTGATGAATCATTCAGTAATAAAAGCCCTCTTATTTCTTGGCAGGTCTTAAAACAAAATTCCTCTCAAACATACAGCTTTTAGCCAGGTACTTGAATACAGGAGAATGAAAAATAGGAGCAAGCTACTGAAAAACTGCAACATTACTGGAGTTTGTCAAGAGATATGTATAAGGAGCACTACATTGCTTTGTTGCCACTCTTTTTCCTGTATTCAGACATAAGAGAAGCAGCACTAATGGTTCACAGTGATACAAGGAACCATGTCCAATGCACACAGGATCTCTGAATCAGGACAGGCAATGTGAAATCTAAACCAGAAAGCAAAAGGAAAACAAAAAATATTTATATGATTCGGCATCAACTAAATCGGAAAAAAGGATGATAGCAAATAGTGCAAGTCTGTTGGTATGAGAGATCAAAGCTTCAAGTGTGAAACTAAGCCCTGAAATGCAGCAGAAAATAGCTGGTAAAGATTTAAAATTTAGAAATGAATGTAATTAATACCAGTTATGCTGAACTGATATTTTAATATATGTAAGAATGCCTTGATTATCAACCCTAGTACCATATCCTCTATTTTTTTCACTTGACAATTTAGATGCCTTTTTTTTTTTTTGCATACAATGCATTAGCATTTCTAAAGTGAAATAACTGATTTTGAAAATGACGAAACAGTATTTTTTTGATAATTCAGGGATATATTTTAAATTAAAATGCTAATTTGGTATACCTTTAATTTCAGTTTTCCCACTCTTCCTTCCTAAAATGTCACCTAGCTTCAGCAGTGAAGCTGCAGAGAACTGCAGCATGCCCTGAAATTGGTGTCAGACTAAGTCTACTCTCTAATTAAAAAGAGGACTTGTAGGTAGCAAATTGCTTTAGAAACTTCCATATTAGTCTTTTTTGTCTTGCACATTAGAAGTGACAATTTCAGGGCTTATAAAAAAAATCAGATAAAAGTAACCCAGGATTATTTAAAGGGAGTTTTTTTTTCCCCTTAAGTACTGGGCAGAAGCACAATCTTAACAGAGCTGACCTAGTGGAAGTATTTATACACATTTTTTTCTATCCTTCTCCCACTTCATCAGGCCACTCAGTATTTGCATTTAAAATCTTAGGACAGAAAATAACCCTCCTAAAAAAGATGTATCCTAGAGAACACGTACAAGGCAGGAATGTTGCTCATTTCTCAGGATAGCTGTCACGTTAATTTATTTCAAGAAAAAAAAAGCCAGTTGGATTGTTGGCATATGGGAATGAGTCACTGCTAGAGAGACTGTGGAAAAATGAAAAAATACCAGATTTTTATGTGCTGCATGGAGGATGAGGGTGCTAAGAAAGACTGCACTTCTCAAACTATATTAAGCCATTAATTTCTATGTTGCAAACTGCACACAAACATTCAAATATCCACACCTCAGCACTGAAAAATCCAGCATTGCTCTGCTTGGAAATAAGGTGCACTCCAAAATGAGATGTGTTTTGCTATTTGCAGCACCAATTATGCCACAGATAAAGCACATAGCAGCAAAAGGCACTGGTGCTCTCAGCTGTTAGAAGAACCTTTCAGAAATACTCACTCCCAAAGCAGCAGGGTCATTCTTTCGAGCCTGCAGTTCCAGAAACCTGATTTGCAACTACTAAAAATTTCCTCAGGGTTCAAGTTCACCCAGAAAGATTTTATAAAGCACTCTCACCAAGTGCCTGTTCTGAAGGCAGAGGCTTATTCTGCCACTATTCTGATCTGAAGTGAATAAAAACATTTTAATTCATTTTTATCTGAGTCTGGTCTGTATAAATCAGACTATGCTGACCTGCACACATCTACTGAAAAACACTTTCAAGACAAACAATTATTCCTACTGACATTAAACTCAACTGAGAAAAAAAGCAAAGTTTGTAAAGAACAAGGGCTAAAAAGCAGTTTTATTTGTGATAATGTTTATTTTATTGGAATTAAATGGAAATGGATGCCTATGCTGTTATAACACACTTAGTGGTTTTAACTTCAAAACATTTTAATGACAAAATTTATAAGATAACTCATGATGCTGGGAAAAAAAACAATGATTGGAAGAGGATCCTGAAATAGGAGACAGCATGCGTGAAGCTACAAATTAATTCTCCTGCTTTAATCAATTCTGTAGCCTCTGCTAGATTCTGGATCCTCTTTTGTATGCAGAACTTGAGAAAAAGCATCACAATTACAGAGATTCACAACAAATGCAACACATTTCATGAAAGGTATAGAAAAGATGAATTGTAAGTAATGATTCAAACCCTTAAATATCTTTATATGTGTGTATATATATATATATCTTTAAAAAGCAAATTGAAGGAAAAGCAGTATAGAAGACATCCTAGGGGATGGCAGAGAAGAGAAAGAAGTAATTTATTCTACAGAACCTTATTAGAATAAGCATTAATGGGCAGTTAGCAAGAAACCAGGCCAAGAAAAACACTTTAAAGAAAAGCTAAACTATATAAAGCAACATGTTGGGGCATCTTGTTCAGTCCTCAGTAAAAGATGAGGCAAGCATCTCTCATGAAGGACCCCTTATTTATATAAATGCACCCTTATCTATTTTTCAGTCAGGCTATAGACTAGATGAGACTCCCTTCCAGTCCATGAAATCCAGTGCTTGTAGGAGACAACCATTAATATATCTTTTTCTCCCCCAAAAGCCTCAAAAAATTCTACAGTATCTAAGGTACTTGGAGTGAAATGCAATTCTGCTCTCCTAAACAGGAAAATATTAGACATTACCACAAAATAGTAATCAATGAAATACAGATTGATAATTCAAAATGTAATGATTCTGTGAAGAAAGAAAAATTGAATAGCTAATCTATAATCTCAATATATATTTCCATAGCCTTGTTCCAGGATATACCAGACAGATAATTGCAAGCAGACAGGAAGAAACATTTAAAATTTATAAGAAGGGTTTCATATCCTGACCAGAGTGCTGCATGTGATCTCCTAGTGACAATTACATCTGGCAGACAGACAAGCAACTGTTGCTCGGTGGAAAATGGGATTATCTTTATTAACAGGCTCCTAAAAACTAGATTATCCATTTACTCCCCTGCTTCAAAAAAGAGATTAAGAGTAATCTAATCTGCAATGTTGATCACAGTACTCTCATTTAAAATTACACAAGAAAGATCCAATGCTCTAGAAAATCCTAAGGCTGAAAGAAAACAGTCCCTCTGCTGTGAATACTTTCCAATACCTTCCTTCAAGCAGGATTTACAGGACTTTTTGGATGATGAAACACAGCTAATTTGAGTAGGTACAGAAAAATCAACGTTAGTAATTTAGATTTGGGTTTAGTTCATGCTGATACGTATTTGTACAATGCATGGGAGGCTTACTGATCTAAAGCTACTGACAAAAAGAAAAGAGGTTCTAAAACTGCAGACACTAAGAAAAGTCCTTTCTTGTGACCCTCATCTTCCATTTCTAATGGAAGGATGTTCATATATCACAAAAGCAGCAATAACTACAGTTTATTCTCCAAACCTGCCCCTGAAGACAACTCTCTGTCCAATATCTTAAGGAATGGAACAGAAAATTGCACTGCAGTTGTTGGGCAATACAATTAGAATAGACAAATCTCCACAATCATTGGTCCATTGTGGTTACAAACACCAACAAGCAAAACATGCCTCTGGTATTCCAACTAAACAATAAAAGTAATCTCTCAGCTCATGTACTAATTTACAGAAAAAACAGGGAGGGGGAAGTGCAAGTAAAGAAAGGAGGGAAAGAGGGGCAGAGATGACGACTTATCAAAGGGATAATTACGATTTTTAAAATTATAAATGCTTGAATCCAAGAGTCTCAAGCTTGCTGGGGGGATAATGATGGCATGCAAAGAACATGTAATAGCCCCTTTAATCCTAAGAGCTAAGGACAACATAAAAGTACATTTTCACTTTTAAATAAATTCATGTGAATGGACTTATTTCCGTATTTTGGCATCTGTTATTCGACAAAAGCTCTTTAACAAAGCAGTTTAGAGGGCAAGTGAGTGTTATACTTACTGGTAGTGAACCCATGATGGACCAAGGGTTTTCTTAAACTGAGTCAGTCCCACAATATCAATGTAAATCAGTTCTACAATTTTATCCCCCTGGGTTGGGCAGCCAGATCTGTTACCTACAACCTTCTTCATAATCCTAAACAAAAAAGAAGCAATATGAAAACACGTATCTTTCCAAATCCCTTGAATTCCAGTTTCCAAAAAAGTTTTACTCTTTTACTGTTTTGAAATCATGAACCATATAAGAACGCTGAAATGCTAGAGATGCATTTATTAAATGTAAAGCACTAATTTTCACTAAAAATCTCATCTAGTTTAAGCAAAAGAATAATATATTTGCAATACTTTAAAATAGTGTGCTTTGAAATTATTCAAAATAATTTCTGACTTCTATTGACAGCTTTATAGTATAAGAGCTCTCTATAAAACAATGCTGTCATGTAATTTAAAAAAGAAAGCTGCAGAAAAAGCACATGTGTTCAAGCTTCAGACAGATGTTTTATGTCTGGTGCTGAACTAGTTGGCAAAGCAGGACAATGAAGAAAAAGGAGCAATTTGACCTAACACAAGCAATTAACTACATCAAAAGTAACATGTTTAAAGAACTTAAACCTTTATCTTAAAATGAGATACTGAGTGAAGAACAGCAGAAACTGAAGCAGAGGACACAGAGTTAGGCTAATCTGTAACATTTCCCATTGCAGCTGGTTAAAGCACCTGGAATGTTAAAGACTAAGCTGCTTAGTTGGAATTTTACAACATTCATTTATGAAGTCCCAGGAGCCTGAAGTTACAATGAAAACACATTATCCCTTCCATGGCACATATACTTAGCTCAGGAAAATAATCTTATCCTCTGTTTAGTGAATTATCACTTTCATTTTATGCTTCAAGAAATTATATACTGTTAATAGAAGCTTCAAGAGTTTACAATTCTTTTCTTCTAATTCCAGTTTCAAAAGTGAAAGTAATCTCCTTACTCCTTGAGCTCTGCCAGTGAAGCTGAAATCCTGATGTCATGGCCCAGTAAGTAGAGAGATGTAATTAAATCACTCCACTGGACTAATTCACCGAGTGGGCCACCGCTAAACGCATTTTCTGCAATCTTGAATCCAGATTCTTTTGTCAAAAGCCCCAAATGAACAAGGATCTGGAAAGGAAAGTCATATGCTTGACATTTGCTATTAAACATGCAAGTATTATACATTACAGCAGTTTTTCTTTCTATTAAATTCCAACTATAGCCAAAAAAAAAAAAAAAAAAAAAAAAAAACANGGTTATTTCTACCATAAGAAATAATTAATAAATATAATAAACAAATAGATAAATAAAAATAAAAGAAAAATCAATGAAAGCAAGCCAATACTTCCCCCCAAATAATTTAATTTTGTAATGAATGCAAGGACTGAGAATCTCCAGCAAGGAGCTGAGCCAGCCAGGCTTAAGAGAGTGTAGAAATATGAACATACATGGGGCTGCTGCCACTAGGACTGGCTCCAGGAATAACAAGGCAGGAAAGGAAACCTGCTGTCATGTTTGCAACTTTTGGCTTTGTCTTAGCTAGTTTAAGTAATTTAAAAAAAAAAAAATATTAATGACACCTTTTCACTTCAAGTATCTCACGGCTTTAAAACTGAACTCATTACAGGAGGTTTAAACTGAGGCAACCCAAAGTTTTGGTCAACTTTAAGTCTACTCAAATACACATCCAAGTTACACAATTTAGAGTCTTAATTTTGGACAACAAAGATGGACATGACTACATAAAACACTCCAGTGTCATCAGCTTGCAGTAAATTCACATTTTCTCCCTTTAAAACATTGTCTCTATTTAATCTACATAGTCTGTATTTTATCCAAAACTACAGCGGTCAGAAAACTTACTCCAAGATTGACCCAACCAAAACACATAAAACTATCTGTAAAGCAAACACCCATTGCAACAGAATTTCAAACAGCAAAATACTTTTTAAAAAGAATATCAACACCTGGAAGAAGAAGCTTGAAAGAGCCCATACAAGAGCAAGTGACAGGAATAAAAGTGTTCTCATTTACCTTTTTTCGTTTTCTTTTCTCCAAATTTTGTTTTTCTGCAAGTGATTTAATTGCTTCAATCCAGGTATCAGCCATTCTTCTGATGCGCAACATCATCCACCTGAATTCCTCATGCCTTGACATCATTTTGTAGAGATTATCAAAGTTGATACGAATTTCAGCCTTCAAGCAAAGCATTAAGAAACACCCCAAACATTAGTTATTCTTCAGCATACTTTCCAGAAGTCAAAAAATTGCTCAAATGTGAGCTCTGTGCTTTATATTGCTCTTAAAAAAAAAAAACACAGAAAAAATATACACTCCTAGCACATTAAGATTTTAGTTCAAATATTAAAGATATACTTAAACAGACACTTCTAAGCTACACAAATTAATGTTATTTTTATTAGTAGTACTTGGTAGCTCAGAATATGTTTGTAGTGTTTCACAATGCATTTATTTCAGCAATAGAAGATCTGGTTTTGTTCATGTGCTTCAAAATGAGGTAAAGGTATGTCTAAATCATAATACAGAACAGTAGGCTCAAGATTTATATCATATATAAATCATCAATATTCCAAACACGTGGAAGTCTCCAATTATACCAGATAGGAAGAAACATTACTAGGGTATAAATTTTAAAGGAAATACTCTTTCAAAGCTAGACTGTTCTAAGATCAATTGGTTTTACAAAATGAGACAGCCTATATCTATATTATGTAAGTAGTGTTCATATGCAGCCCAGCAATTATATTAAATTATCTTAAAATACCTAATTGCTGCATAATTAGGCTGTAATAATTTAGAAATAATCCTGTGTTCTGTAGTATTTAATGGGAAAAAATTAGGAGTAATCAAAATGTTACTACAAACCTGAAATGGATGTAAGCCTTTTCCATTAAGGCAGTTTTGTAAAGAAGGCCCAGATTTTTGGGGCAATAAAAATGAACATTTTCATATATACTTAACACTGGTGATCAGTCTGTGGATTTGTAGTTTTTCTCAGTATCTGTGTACAGTATTTCATAAATTTAAACACAAAAATGTTCGTAATGAAAATCTACCAGCAAGAGCACAATACAATGACTGGATATATGAGCTACACATGTCAAGGAGGATTCCTTTCAGCTTTCAAGAATTGAGGAGTAAAAGTTGTAAATTCTAATCTTTTTAGCATTTTTGTGGCACAGGATTCCAGGATATTTTGCAAGAATCACAATTATTGAATTATTGCTCATGTTTGTCCCTATTAAGGACATGGTTGCTCTTACCACTGTTTTCTGATCAGTTTCTTCATTAGGATTTTTTGCTCTCCAAGGTAAACGAGGACACCAATTTTCAACCTGTAAACAATCACATTAAAATAAATAATGTTACTTTCTTTTCAGCTGCTTGACCAAAGCCTCCACTCACTGCCTTTATATTACACCTTTATGTTAACCTATGATAGCTTAAAAAAGGCATCAGCTGATAATAAGGTGATCATTTCAAGATAAAACTGGTTTTTTTTGCAGGAAAAGCTTAAGATTACTTTTTTGCAATTCAGTGCTCTTTTAACCCAGCAAGTTTGCAAGCAGAAGTCAAGATATTCATTTATGGTAATGAAAACAGAAGATCAAGGCAAAGGTCAGCTGTTAAATGCTCAAAATACAATTTCTGTGAGCTGTTGTAAAATGTTTTCAGTAAGGTTTTTATGCTTATAGACCTTACAAAAAATACGTATTTTGGAACATTTCCATCTCCCTAGAATATCTCAATAAAAAGACAACGCCTGCTAAATCAAAGGATCAAAGTTCTACCTTGTAGCAATGAAGACCAAAAAAGTAAGAATCATCATGGAATCAAAGCCACCATGTTTGAAGGCTATAAATAAGGTAATTATAACATAAGTAACAATATTCACAAGCATCAACAGCTGTGATTCTTAGAGAAACATGATCAATGCAAATGCAATACTTCTACTAGAAAATAAAAAAGTACAACAGGGAGTCATCAATGAAGAAATAGCAAATGGATGCAAGTCACTGAGAGCTCCTGAACTGTCCCCAGGGATCTTGCTTGTTGTGTAGAATCCTTATTATTTAAGGATCTTAAGAAATTAGACCACTTGCTCTGGGGAAGGAGAAATCTCACTGTTGGAGGCCAACCCATGGAAACTGAAACATGACTGTACTGTGAAAAGGGGAAATGCAAAAATTTATCAGCTGACTAATACACCCCATCACTACTGATTAAGTTCACAACTCTCAGAGAACTGAAAGTCAGAGTTGGCTCTTATGGTTCTTCCAATCACAGACCTGTCAAAACACAATTTTAGCTTAATCATGCTGCAGAAGCCTGGAGCATTACAGATTAAAGGCTTAAGATCACACCATATGATTGCCTAGAAGGCCAATCACATGAAAATAAATGAATGGCCATCCTAACCTCATTAAAGAGAAGAAATGTATCGACCTTGGGTTCCTCAGACAAATTATAAAAAAGCTTTTTGAATGCTATGACTTAATCTACTCAATGTGTTTAACACATTTGAAAGCAGCGACTCATCAACCTCCTTTGAAACCATCTGATTCTTCAGTGGTCTTCAACTCTGGAACCACATCAGAAATTGTAGCAATTATCAATCCTAACTTTTACAACTATAAAGTTGTGGCAGAAAAGAGTTGCAAGCTCCACATTACAAATCATGCACAGTCACAAACTCTCTCTGCTTTTTTTCTTTGTTTTAATAGTACAAATTTTGCATTATTCCTAGCATTAGAACTGATCTAAATTAAGATATGGCATTTCAAGGACTACTGTACATGCCCCTTTTCTGACTTCATGTATTTCACAATGCACCACAAGGCATCCTAAAGGAATTGCAGATTTTTCAGAGCTGCCAAGGACAGTTCACTGCATGCCTCACTGACTGAAAAACAAATACAGTTCTTTTGTGCTTTTAGAAATATTCTCTCTACTCTAAAAATAAATTACAATAATTCTCATCACAAATAAACACTTAAGGAACAGATTCAAAACAATATCAGTATCTGCAGTTGGTCTGGCTCTCATTTTTCCTTATTGATCTTTAGCAACAATAGCAGAAAGGATTATGATATCACTAAAGTGGGTCTAGATGAAAACTCATCAAAAACATATAAATACTTCAGCTTTTATTTGTTTAGGTACAGAAGATCTGCATACAATAAGCCCTAATTTTGAGCAAGGTGAAAGAAGGCAGTGATGCTCATTTGGATCCTGTTCTTTAGCTTGTTCATTTGATCACTTAGGACCAAACACTAAAGTTGCCTCTAAAGAAGGAACCAGGACTACTCTTCCCCATTTCCAGCACTGCCTTCCTCTCACTGGGTTACCATCAGTTCTTTCTCCAGCTTATTCCCTCCATAGCAACCTACTGTTATACTGTCATGTAAATGATTTAATAGGAAGGATGTGATACCAGACAGATTAGCAGTTAAAGACGGCTGTTGGGAAGCAGCAACTGCAGATTTGAAGACAGACCATTTTTTGGATGAATGATAAAAATGCTAAGCTATTATTCAGAACACACTATATTTATCTTTCTACTGTCATATTTTTGAATAAGACCAGCTGTGCCTCCTGTTCTGGTACTGAATCCAATGCAAATCAAGTGCATTAGACAGTCTTTGATCTTGCTCAGGAAACCGTGTCCACCTGAGAAGTCAAGTGTTCCATCCTTGGTTTGGAATGACATTAGTCACAGCACTGCCTGGAGAATAAGTAGCCAGCACCTTAAGGTTAGGTTGCACAGCAGTTTAAAAGCTCAAATTTTAAGTGCTACATGATTCCAGATACTAGAGAAAAGCTGATGTTCTGAACTGCTCTGGGTGTAAATAGCTAGGTTTAGGATGAAAAAAAAAACCCAAACAAACTTAATCAATTTGAAGAGTATTTGCTTTATAGAAGCTTTGCAGGTGACTCTTCCAGTGACTCTTCCTCAGACACACACTGAAACACAGTGAATGCAAGGCAAGATTGCAGCACTTGACTCTATTACAGAGCAAGTACTTCAAGTGGAGTTTTAAGAACCTGGCAAACATCTGTAGCACTGGAGTAGTCTGAGCATCTTCCAAATTGAATCAAAGTATACTCTGCCAGCAGCTCTCCACATCCAGAATTTCAGAAAGACCTTTATGCTTTCAAAGAGTCACAGTGGGCACTGAATAAAGCCAGAGCTGTAAGGTATGCTCTAGGCACTTGGGATAATCTTCCGTTTGGACTCTGTCAAAGGGCAGGTGCAGCCCATCCACAAGGAAGTTAAAACAACCTTCTTTGCACTCCAGGTGAACACACCACTCAGTGTACTTCTATCCATGGTAGAGTGCTGCTCTTAAGTGTCTTAAGTCAGCCCAAGAGAGAAGAATACACAAACAAAAAATCCAGTGCAATATCTGGTGAAATAAAGTGCATCTTTATTAGGCAGGATGAAGGCAGGTAGTGAACTTGTAATGCCTCAAATTCCTTTGAGAATTTGATGTGAAAGAACAGCTCCAATTGGGAAGGCGACTTTCTCAACTCCTATTTTTTGTTTAGCATTTCCTCATTGACAAAATCCCTTTGAAGGGGTTGCAGAATCTGTGATCACAAGATGAGTGCCTGCCTGGTTAGTGAAATGGAGTAGGGTACAGGTGGCTTTGGATGTGGTGGTTTCCAAAAGCAGTCTCCAATGTTGGGTGTTGTACCCAGAGCCCCAGTGACATGGCAACACAACATTTCACACATAATCAACAAATGGCCTCTTGTCTGACTCCAGTAATGTGCACTGTATTTGATTCCTCTCATACACTGGCATTTATGTCTTTCCCAACAAGTCATTAAAAGACTAATCCCAGTTTAAGGTGACAGAAGAACTAAAAATAACGGAGCCCAAATCACCCAAAATCAGGCCAATCCACCAGTAGATAATTCAGGGACAAAGTGCTGATTATCACTAGCATTTCAGTTTCTTAGGGACATGGGTAAGATGACCAAATAAGTCTGAACTTTTGGTGTTTTACATTTCAAACAACAACACTAGTTTTGCAAAATTTCTGAGTATTTGCATAGAATTGAAAGAAGCTGGTTTGATGTTACATTACATGGGAGAAACACAAATCATTAACTCAATGTCCAGGATCAGCAGCAGAAAGGATGGAAAGGAGATTTCCCCATGGATGTGAGCAAGCTGCAGTAAACTAGAAATATCACAAGGATTTAGGAACATCTAGAATTATGATACCCAGAAATTTTCACTAAATTGTGCCTCAGACTACAGCTTGCACCCTGGAAACAAACCCATGCTCAAAATCACCTTTGATTTGTGTTTTTCTGCTTTAGCCCTCAAAGCAGGAGTGTGAAGAAAAATACTCCCACTACCAAACTATGCCTTGTGTTTCCATCAAGTCTGAGGGACTAAAAACAAGAATTCTTTCCAAGAGTGTATTGGCACACATGCAAAATGTGACATGCAGCTCGCAGACTGGAATTGAAACCAGTTTTAAATCTTTGAAGTGTTGGATTCCAAGATGGGTACCAAAAATTACATGTGAACCTGAAAGGTGTGCTGGAGATCCAGAGCCTGGGAATTTAGAGAGATCTGCCCAGCTCCAGCAGGTAAGCACCAGTGTAATGGGAGGTGGTAACTTGCACCACAACTATCAGCTGACCACCAGTCCTATTTCTGTATGGAAAGCAGACATCTCAGAGAAACACATATGAAGATAAAGAAAGAAAGGAAAAAAAGTCTATAAGCACCCTCCACTTTCTCTATTTTTTTTAAGCTTGGAAATAGTGTGAAAAACTCATTTTCTAGAAGATATTTTTAAAAACTTCATTCCTCAGCTGCAAACTGACATTTTGCAGTGAAATATATTTTTGTACTGCCTAGAAATTAATTTTTTCACATTTATCCCCAGAGGCAATGCTATCCCTGAAAATGATAACTGTGCCAATGCCATTACAGTGTTAAACAACTGCCTTTTTCATAACTAACTGATGCTAAGTTTAAAAGTAAGTAGCTCTTCTCTATGGGCATCATGGTTAAAAGGAAGCAACTTGCTTTTTAATATCTGCTATTTCTAATCCCTGCCTGGCTCTGTATTCAAGAGAATGTAAGTCTGGTTTTGCTATTCAGACCATTTGTATCTCATTCACCCTCCAAAGACTCCAGCACAATTTGTGTTCTGAGGACCAGAGGGTGGTGAGATCCCAGCACAGGGTGCTCAGAGGAGCTGTGGCTGCCCCATCCCTGGAAGTGACCAAGGCCAGGTTGGACAGGGCTTGGAGCATCCTGGGATAGTGGAAGGTGTCTCTGCCCATGGCAGGTGTTTGAACAAGATTAAAGACTCTTCCAACCAGTCCTTGAGTTTATGAGCACACAATTGCCTATCCACACCCCAGGAATGTTCCAGTGCCTGAAGCAAAACAGTGAGAAAGAAGCGCAAAAGTTCTCACAGTTTCATCTGCAAGTTTGCACAGGGGACAGCTGTAAATAAAAGGCAGCAGCTTGGACATGCTGGGTTGCTTCTTGCTTTCTGCTTGCCTCCCATTCTGTTCAAGCAGTCAAGACACAGATGAGGGAGAGGAGCTGCTCCTGAGTTTCTGCAGGAGTGCATCCAAAGTGCTGATACCTGCACTAGGGCAGGCCCTTCAGGAGAGAAGACCTGGGGCAGCCTGGATTTTGTCACCATTGTTTCTGTTTTGCAGACACTCATGGGGAAAACATAACAGAGCACATGGCTGATACCCAAAGACTAGGGTTTATGCCAACCTTTTGTTTCTAAACCTTTACATAAACTGTGGACAGATTACTTTGTGTCTCTGTGGTTCATATTGCTCCCCAAAACCAAACATCTTGGGCTCCTTTGTTTACAAGTTTAAAATTACATTACAAAGAGTACTGGATGGACATAATGTAACACCCTAACTGAACAGCTTCAGGAGAAAAAAAGTGGGTCTGGAAGAGTATGAAAGAGCAGAGACACTTGTCACACTAGATTGTAGAGGTGATTTTAAAACTAGATATATGCGTAATTTAATGCACATTGTTTTTCCAAACTGTGGTTGTACATGATTTGATGCATGTATTGCCTTTTGAAACATGCACATACACAACCATCTCACTGCAACAGTCTAACCTTGAAGTAAAAAAGAAAAATCTTAACAGTAATATCCTTTCCATTACCCTACTACATTTTAATATTTTAAATCAGCAGTTCTGACTTGAGAGCTCTGTAGACACATTTATCATTCAGCTGTGCAACCATGCTATAAACTGTCAACTCTTCATCACTGTCCGCTTTGACAAATTACTCTTGCAACAGCATTTCCACGTTATCCCTAGAAGCCAACACACCTCATAAATCCAAATCATTGTAGTGTTATTAGAATTTCATTTCATGCTTGCATTCGCAAACATTTAAGCTTTCAACCTCTGCTGCTGGACATTAATCATAAAATTAATCATAGGATTAAGAATGCCAAATTTAAACTCAAGGTTAATAACACGCTCACCCAATATTAGTTTTACATTCTGTCATAAGAAAACACTCTAAAACAACAAAAAAAGGACAAGACCTTTTTCTGAAGTTACCAAATATGCACACAGGCTAATTGCACTTTTATTCTTTCATGAAATGAAAAGTTGACCACATTAAATAGTGCTACCTAAAGAAAAATTTCCAATCCCAGACCCTTGAAAAAACAACTATTTGGCCTCTGAAAGTCTGCTCACATTTGGCCATGAAAGATCAATTATGAAAGAGCTAACATCAACTGACTTTTAAAAACTAATGATAAGAGAAGACTGTCACGTAAAAAACTGGGATTTAACAGAAATGCAAAATAATAAATGTCACTGAAGAATATTAGATTCTTGCATTCAGCTGAGATACAGCATCATTTTTACCATATATCTGCATTAAAACCATGAAGCACCTGCTGGTTGACAGAATACTAATGACCAAACATAGCTCTGCTGATGCTGAAACAAAACTTTCTAGTAGAAACCTTAGATCAATTTCAGATGACTATGAAACCATATCTCTATCCTCTATGATAAATAACAAGATAAATAATATAGTCATCCTGTATCTTTTCCTTCCATATCTTCACAGTCCATGAATAAACCAACACAGAAATGGAATAAGTCAAAACTGTGATTCAACCCAGCCTTTGTTATGCCTTCAGATAAATGTTTTGGATATGCATTTAACTATTGCTGCTTCAAGCAACACCCCCAGAAGATCAATGTCAGCTGAGTTCAGTATCAGCTGAGTAAATCAACAGAAGCTGCTTTGATTACAATGGAGTTATTTATTACAACAGACTTACTGTTTTAATCTGATAAATAATTTAAAATCCCAGCCCAATCCTATAGAAGCTAGAAAATTATTATTAGCTGCAATCCTGCAGCCACCTTGGCTCTTTCAGTTCTTTGCAAGCAGTGAGCCACTGGATATCAATGCTACTTCTAAGATCAGTTCCCATAAGTGATCAAAATTTCACTTATAAGGAAGAAGAGGCTGAGTGATCAAATACACCTGACTATTTCTGGTGCACACACTTCAAGCCAGTAATAGAGTTCATGATAATGATTGACAAAATTAATTCTTGGGGAACAAGTGTTACCCAGGAAACAGAAAAAAAAAAAAAAAAAAAAAGCCTCATCAGGACAAGCACCCTACTCAGCTGTGTACAAAACACTGTGACAGATACCAAAGGCTTTAGCCAATATAGCTGCAACTTCACTCAAAAACGTGACATTTAGCTTGGGTTTGTTTTTTGTTTTTTTTTTTTTTCTGCTAACAGATTCCACAATTCACAAACAGTCTCCAAGCAGGAAGTGGCCATGCTGCTTAGGACAATGGATCATCTAGCACCACTTCTTATATTTTCCGTTCCAAATGCCTCCCTATTAGTACCTCAGGAGCTGCATTAAAAGCAACAGAGAAAGTGTTTAAAGGCAAAGATCTCTGACTGAGCTTCATACCCAGGTTTAACAGGACACCCAACGTGGACTCCCTGAAGAGCTGCTGCTTACATCACTTCAGTTACTAACATTAGAATTCTCCAGGCTAGGACCCCCTGCAGAGTTTATGAATAATAGCAACACGCTTAATAATTCCATTTTAATAATTTTTAATTTTAATTTCTTTCCTCTTTACACAATTATTTTGAACAAAATGATGATTTCTTTCAAAAAAAGCACAGTTACCAAAGCTCTGAAGGCAATATGTTGTTTCCCTTTTGCAGATTAAAAGATTACTGACCTCACTGAGGTAAATAAAAAAGGAGCATGTGGACCCATCTACACCATAGCTTGCATAACAGGGATCTGATCGCCACATATCTTTCATCCACTGTAACAGAACAAAAGACACAAAAGTTTATTAGTTTAAAGCCCAACAAAACAGCTCTGTCTCACACCTGGGAATAATGGAAGAAGTGGCAAAGTAACTATATATACCACAAATAACAAACCAGGAATTTTATTAACGATTAGCAGCATACTGCATCCCTGCGCTCACTAATGCTGGGGAAGCAACAACACAGCAGATGTGAACACAGCTTATACAAACTGGCAGCCAGGCAAGCAGAGACAAATTTCAAAAGGAAAATAAAATTGGGATCCAGACATTTGGCTGTGGCTGGAGTTGAACGCATTGTGTGTTCCCCACCATGATATGCTCCCTCTAGAATTTCACAGATCGTTTCAGTTACCAAGACTGAAATCTGCCAAGAATCTGCCATTTCTGCAGAAGCAAATAATGAATTTCAGTTTGTATTTCAACATTCAAATAATTTATTACATAGTCACTATGCAGCCTGTTTGCCAAAACAGATCAAAACACAGACTAGAGATTCAAAATGTAGATTATTTTAATTTCACAAATACCTGTGTATTTAAGCAAGCAGAAATTTTTCTACTGTCCCGCACTAATCATAGAATCACAGAATGGTTTGGGTTGGAAGAGAGCTTAAAGATGATCTCATTGCAATATACCTGCCATGGGCAGGGACAGCTTCCATTAGACCAGCTTGCTCTGAGCCCCATCCAACCTGCCCTTGATCTTTTAGAGATGGGGCATTCACACTAATAAATCAGTATCCCTTACATTTAAAACATATCTTGGGAGGAAAAAACCCTTTAAAAACCTCCATCTCTGCAAGTTTGTTGGAGTTTGTTTCTTTGTTTTTGCTGCCTTTTTTTCCCCTTTCCAGCTGAAGTCTGATAGGTTGTAATATTTAGACATTTCAACTGCATTATTAGTAAAATACAGGACTTATGCAACATCCACTGTGGATCCCAGAATTCTGGTTGCACACTTCAGCACTGCTTACTTGTGAGCAGAAGAGGCAGAATGTTTTCAAGAGAAAAGGAGAACAAAGGAACCACACAGACCTGTGTGGGAAAAGAGATGAAAGAATTGCAAAGAAACTTCATGTTGAAAAAGGGGCTGGAGTCAGGTACCCACAGAATCACAGCCCTGGGGCAGGGGAGCACCAAATTATTCATCATGGGGAAAAGAACAGGGGTTTTCCAAAAGGAGGAGTTTCTGAATAACAACAGTAAGGCTTTTTAGTAAATAATACAGGATTTTAATATGGCACCTTTTTCCTGTTTTAAGAGGATGCCACTTTATTTCTCTGCAGCAGTAGTATTAAAGGCTTGAGGTGAGCAATGCTGCAGTAGCACAAAGTCCCAAATATCCTATTTTTTGACTCACTTGTTCTTGTTTTACACCACTGAGTAGTGACCTTTTGCAACATATGTTCCATTTTTAATAGAATAAGATTAAAACCAGTTCACTTACCTTTATTTTCCCTTCACAGTGAGGAAAACCATCCATAGGAGGCAATTCACACTGTTCCTGGGCTCCATTTATGAGATCTAAAGAGAAACATGGACCATAACTGAGCTTCATTTCACAGTTCTGACAGATAGCCTGATGAATCCTGCCTTTTATTTTCATGAATCCACAGTCCAGACTGACTGAAGGGTCCTACTGGGTAGCATTTGTTATACCATTAAAACTCAGTTGCTCTGTTCTGACCACACGAGAAAATGGTTGCAGTGATTTCAACTCTGACTTGAAGTAAAAGTGCTGAGTTACAGAAATCGACCTATGAAGACTCAAAAACTATGCCAATCCATACTGAAAATAAGATGAAGATCATTTCCTAATTAAAGTGAGCTTAAAACTAATAAATTGCAACAATTTGTTTTCATTTGTCAAACATTCATAGGATATATATGGCTCTTAAACATAAAACTAGTTTTTCAAGCTCTACTATCCCTTTATCAAATACCCACAATCCGAAACTTGGCACCAGATATATGACTCAATTAATAAATGTTGCAATATGATCTAATTTAACAACTGAGTAGCACTACATCACATTCACAAGGAAGATTTCCTGTGGTTTTACAAGATCTTTTTTTCTTCTTTTTTTGCCCATTTTAATATTTTTTCATTCTACATTACTGCAATGCATTAAAGACTGTAATACAGAACAAGACTTCTAGCCCATGAGCCAAGGAAAAAGCAGCAGTTTTAAAGGACATTACCCCTTCAGCTCCAAGGGACCTTCTTCTTAGAAGAAACCTCTAATGTAGGCCTTTAAGGCAAGAAAAATTGTTACCATGGTGGAGAGATTCTTGCCAAAGGCAGTGGAGGAGAAGGTTTTCAATTTAGGTAGTTCATCCCACAGTTATCTAAATTACACCTGCATAATTTCTGGCTTTTCCTACGGGCAAGAATCAAGAACATTAAAGTCAGCCAGCCATCAACCTAGGAACACTTTATGCTGTGGCAGTAACTGTGCACAATTTCATCCACAATATGTTAATTAGAGAGCCCAAAAGAAAATACAAAAAAAAAAGGCTGCAGTATTAGAACGGAATAGCGACAAAAATCTGTGGGTAAAAAGTTAGAATGTTGCATTATATTATTATATGCAAAACCCACAACCTGATCTATTTTCCAATTTTTTGCAAATAGCTTCTTTTAAAGATAAAAATTGAAATATGAGCCAAGCATTGCAAAATGAACTTGATAGGGGAAAGAAAAGTCATGGCAGGAAGTCCCCACTTCTTTGTCAGATTCTGCAGCAGGAGTGATTTGACAAACTGAGCTGTACTGCCAATGACAATAGCACTGAAGCAAAGTAGTTTGTACAATGACTTTGTAATTTCAAATCAATAAGCACTTTCAAAATATTCTGCCTGTGTACTTATCCTTGTGGGATTCTTGCAGACCAGACCACTGACATCTAAGGCTGTGATTTCTGCTCTGAATAAGAACATACAGAGCATGCATACAGATAGCAGCAATTTAAAGTGTATTCTCAATTCAGTCAGTAGAACTACATAATAATAGGACATTTGGCTTTACTGCAGTTCAGGAATCAGACCTTCCACTTGCATCACACCAAAATCAGTACCTGAGATCTAGCAGTAATAAAGAGGCATGGTTATTATTATGATAATTTTTAATAATTAATAAAATTCCATTAGAAGAGCTTTATGGTCTAAAAGGGTTTACAGGCTTTTTTTTCTCCTAACTCATAAGTCTGAATGCATATATAACAGATTTTATAGGCATGCCAAACTCAAGATCTTCCTAAAACAAAAAAATACTTCTGAAATCTCTGGTACAACATCAGAGATGCAGCACAACCATAGGGAAAGTTCAACTTTCAGCATCATACTCAATGTAGGGTGGAAAATGCTGAATGCCTGGGCATAGCTTGCCAACAAGAATGAGCCATGAACTTTGTAATTTAAAATAAAAATATGTCTTCTATCTCAAGTTAATTATGCTATCATATGATTGCTTTCCTCTTGAGAAGGTTAGTCAAGCAAATCCTCTCTTCTACTTAAGTCCTATTAAGTACAGGGTAATACATAAGCACAAGCTATAATTCCTTATTTTACAGCACACAGTGTCAAGTTATCACTTATACCATATTTCATTTTAATGAGGATCTCATGGTCTGTTAAAGAAACAAAAGATGGAGAAAAAACCAAAATATGGACAACAGCCTGATTTTTGGTAAATACACAACTGCAGTCTAAATACTTGCTTCTGTCATGTGTGAACACATCTTCTGCACCCCAGTGTGTTTTTGTTGATAGGCAAAGATCTTTTCTGCTGCTCATTGCTCACAAGGATTTACAGGATCCCTGTACTTGTGAGATCTACCTGCAAGAACAAAACCTCTCTTCCTAAAAATTAACAGTCACACCTTGCACCAGCCTGACCCTTCAACAGCTCCCATCAGCCCTGGTAGGACCACACAGAGACACTTCCCAAGCAGAAACGCTCCCTGCTCTCCCTGCTCCTGTCCATTCCAAGAAGTAAAAAAGAAGGGACAGACATTTGTCTCAGCACAAGCTACAGAGTTTCTCAGGCTTCTGGTCTCCCCTGTGGCCAGCTGCACTAAGGCTTTTCCAGAGCAGTCCCATGATTGCTCCTCCACTGGGATGGGTTACACACAAACAGAGAATGGATCTCTCCAGGATAATGTCTGTGTAGGGAACATGGAACACTAATGCCCACTTTTAACCTCTCTAATCATATTAAAGTATTAATGAGTCTGGGAGTATCTGACATCTTTCCCCCTTCTTTCCAGCAACAGTAAACATTCCAAAGATTCACCTTCCTCAAAAATGTTCATGTTTTTTCTCCACCATAGTCCACAGAGAGAGGAGATGCTTTACACAATCACCAGCTCTCCACTTCCATCTTCCCATTCAGCCTTACTATCGGCTTTCATTTGCTTCATTTTCAGCTACTAACCAAGTAATAGCACAGTGAAGGCAATTCTTTAAAACAAATATAAACAGTCCCATGAAACAATTTACATAAAACTACTATCCAGAGCTGAAAAAAAATGTAGCAATATGTGCATACAAGAGGAAATGAATGTGAAAAAACAGAAGAAGGAACAGAGAAATGCAAATCTGTTCCATGTGAGTATTCCCTAGAGAAACAGTCTTTCCTCCGTGCCCATGAACAGGAAGGAAGCTGATGCAGTCAGACTGGAAACACATCTACATCAAGGACTGCTGTCCAAAGCAACAACTGCCTGCAGGAATGGGCAAGTCAGTGCTGGTTTCCACACATAAGCCTGAGAATTCAGTGTACAACTCTGAATTCACCAGTGAATAATCCTGACAGTTCCAGTCAAGTACTACATGCTACAGTTGTACCCTTTCTTCTTGGCCACAGCCAGTGTGAATTCTAGGTTGAGAATCATCCCTCCCAAATATTTTTTTAATGTTCAGCCCCTGTATGAAGAATTACATTTCTGCTCCTCTTGCTGCTCATTTTAACTCAGCATGGAGGATGTGCTTGAGCTTCTTGGTAACACCTCATAGCTGGCTGTCCCTAAACAGGAATCCAGAGGTGAACAAATCTTGTGATTCCCATGAGCAGCTGAGACCAAGCTCAACCACACACCAGCAATTTACACTTCTGAGTGTGATCCTAATGACAAGGGAGATGAAGAAGCGGAACCCTGGGGATACCAATCTACACATCAGGATCTTCCAAAACATGAAAAGCAAGACTTAGAAGGTTTTCATCATTTGGAGATAAAACCCCAAATCCTAACATCTTATGAGGATTCTTGTTAAAAAGTCTGGATAGATGTATTATGCTGTTAGCAAATTCCCGTTGGATAATTCTTTCCTGAAGGGGAAAGCTACATTAAGCCAGGCATTAAAGTTACTTTTGCTGGAAAATAGTATTTGAGAAACCACAAGAATTTTTATCCCTAATTAGGATTTATGTAATTTAAAATGCAAGCTCTGAAATCTCTTTTCCCAGCCAAAACTTAGAACTTTCAGCCAAAAAAAAAAGTTAGAAAAACAACTGTCAAGTTAGTACAAAGCAACAGTAGTTAATACACACTTTTTTTCTCCTAAACTTTGTGTGAGCCATTATATTAATTCCTGTTCTACACACACCTAAGTGTTTTTTTGAATTCATACATAGCTTATCTCTTCTTGACTTGCTGTTAGAAAAAGACGTAATTATTAAATATTTATCTCATATGATGTTACATTAAAAGTCAACGCACTAACAAACGAAAAACACGAACACGACATATTATAAATGTAAAAGAATGCAGTTGGTACAAATCATCCTGGAAAAAAATGAAAAATATTGATAAAATACCAAGCAACTGCAGATTTAAAAAAAAATCTCTTTAAATACTGCTTGTGAGGTCCTGGGATATTTAAAATATATAACTAACAAACTCCATCCTCATGTTTAGAAAGGAGCCATATGTTCCCTTCACAAATGATCTACAGCTTTGCATCAGACATCGTTAGAGCACAGCAGGTGAACCTGAACTTGTGAACAATCCTCAGTTGTTTCAGTGCAAAGTCTGGCACGTCAGCATCAACCACGTGGCAGATTTGAGCTAAGCCACCAACCCTGCACTGGAAAAGAAGCTTCTCTCTTGTTGCTTGCTACAAGCAACTGCATCTGCAAAAGCCCCAGGCCTTCAGCACCTAAATACTAGCCCACAGATGCAGGTCTTCATTGCCTCCTGCATTTAAACTCCATGTCCACAGGTTTTATTTGCAATAGCGAAGGTTTACAACACCCACATTGAGAACGATGTGCTAAAAGCACAGTCTGTGGTAGGGAATTGATTTTTGTTTCCTTTCAAGTTGCTCTTTAATAAAACAGTAAAAATGAGCAATAGTAAGTGCTACGTGCATATTTTCTCCCTTTTCTATATTGCAGACCCTTCAAATAATGTGCTTCGTAATAGGCTAAAAATTCTGCTTCAATTTTTCTCCATCAGACAGTTAGGAAGTCTAGAAATATTCCACTAAGACAGTACACTGAATAAGAGTTAAAATTAGTCACTCAGCAGTGAGTGCTGTTTGACAGGTGCTCTGTTTGTCATAAGAGTTTTAAAATAGCAATATTGTTTAAAGCAAATGAAAAGGCTGCAATACAGCTGAAATTGCAAGCTGACACCAGCAGCCTACCTACTCTGCTAAGGACTAGCTTAGTGTTCTTCTGAGAATAGAAATGTATTAAGAATTTAACACGACTCTAAAAATTATGTACTTCGGAACCTTGAGGCTTAAACTGTGATTTCCAGACTAGTGCATATTAAAGTATTTTTTGATGATATACAGCACAGATAATAGCTCAAGTCAAAAGTGTTCCCATCAGCAGATCTCATAAAATACAGAACTTCTCAAGCATTATAAGGTCAGAGTAATCACATCCGATCAAATCTATGCACCAGTTTTATCTCTGTTCTCCTTCTGGTTTTGATCATTAAATATAAGTACTATTCTCACTTTAATTCATGAAACTGTTCCCTTGTTTCTATTTCAGTCCTGAAATCTGCTATCTGTGGTTAGACACAGACTGTGGTTAAGGCTGGTTTAGTTTGTGTAAGGTCTTCTTTCCCTTTTCCAACTAATTAACACATTCTCAATTCAATTCACATTTTTAATCTCCAGCTGGTAAGATTTCTTTAAAGAGAGAATTTGCAGTGTGAGCTGAAAGCTCTAACAACATATTCAATCAAATGAGCTAAAGGTTTCAAGATTTTAAATGCAGAGCACAAAATGCTTTCTACCAACATTTTAGAAACTTCTGTAGCAAAGTGTTAGTATGATTTAAAGAAAATTGACTTTTCTACCTCTAGTCCATCCTCACACAAGCTGTGCTGCTGTGTTCCATTAGCACTACTGAAATCAATGCAGTGTTAGGAGAATTCAAGTAGTAGTCAAGTGGTTAATCAAAATGCAGCCCAGGGGACCACTAAGAGCCCCCTTCAGCATTATTAACAGAGCTTTGCACTGCAGTGGAAAATATTCACCAGTGGTCTTCTGCACACAGCACACTGTGCTGTGACAGCCAGGTTTGACGGCACACAAAACTCCCCAGCTCCACACAAGTGCCTTTGTGGGAGGGGGGGAAATCTTAATAAATGAATACCATGACAAAGGTCCTTCTCACCATAGTAACATTAAGAAAAACAAACCTTCTTGCAGCATTGCCAAGCTGACTTGTCAGCCTGCCTTGCTACATACTCACGGAGGATGCCAGGTATCTGACAGGCATCCAAGCCATCATGTCTTAAATGACAAGTATACACTGAAGTCTACATCTTAATGAGTGAGTTTAAAGATGTTAAAACTAAAGTTGTTAAAAGGGAATTGAACAGCCAACACAGCAGAACAAGTTAATGCACAAGGCAGAAAAGCTATGGAAACTTTGAAGAGAAATGTCCTCCCTCACTGTGCAGTGTTACGTGCAGCAGCCTGAGCCCGGGCTGTCCTTAGGCTTGGCAAGAATTGTTAATTTTAAGAATTGTACACAAGCACCAGCTGTGTACAAGGAGAAGGCTGAGGAGGATTTAACATAAACCTGCACTTGCTCATTTTTGTGGGATCAAAGAGACATAATTAAAATCATTCAAAGCAGCACTTTTCAAGACAAAAGAACGTTTTGTAAACAGCCAGTCTGGCAGAGTTTTCAGTACAATTATTGTATCTTTGGCATTAGACAGTCAAGATTATAAAAAATTTAGCTTTCCACTGAACGAGCATAGAAGGAGTGATGACCACCGCTAAAGAAACCCATCCCACAACACAACACACTAGCCTCACTCCCACTGCTTACCAAAAATAGCACATGATAAAAAAGAGGACTGATTCTCTGATCATGTTTGTGCAAGCAGACTGCCCTATCTGATGAACCATGATAGTGCAATGCTGTCCCACAAAGATCAAGGATTTCTTTTATCATTATCTTAGAAAAGTACAACTGTTAAAAACTAAATGGCCTAAACCAAAGTGATCCTGTGCCTGTCACATGGAACCAAAGATGCAGCTACAACAGTAGCAGCCCTGTAGACAACTCTGCTTCAAAGTGCCACGGTTCTGTATTTCCGCATTTCTGTTTAATCGTCTCCACAACAGCACCTTTAAATTCACTTAGGGTGTAATTTATGCAGTGCCTCAAAGCTTCCTGTTCTAAAGGCTGATAAAAACTCTTATCTACTTGACACCCAAAGTTCAGATTAATACTTTCCTGTGTGTATGGGAATATATTACTTCCCACAGATGCAAAAAAGGATGGTTATCAAATATCTCAGAAGCTTTTCAGATACAACTTAGATAAACAGAAGAAAGGGAGAGAAGGAAAAACTGCCTTATTGCTTTTGAAATCTATCAGCCAAAGCTTTATAAGCATCTTTATTAACAATTCACTCTTCCATAAATAAAATGAAGGTTCTGAAAAAGCAGTTGAAAATTGTCAGTATCAAAACCACCAGATTGTTTGATGGTTCTGTGGAAGGAAGAAGAAAAAGCAAAATATGCTTATGACTTTACACATGGTCTAAAAAGGAAGGGGGGGGGTGAAGTAACACTTAAGCTCCCACTCAAGCTCCCCAGGAGTTCACAGCTTTGCTTTTCAACATATTCCATGCAGCCTCATGCTCCAGCACAAGTCCCATCCTCAGCTCCTCTAGGATTAAAGATATTTATGCTACTAAGAGCTAATGCTCTATTATCCTTTCATAGAGCCTAAAAGAGAAAAAAAAAGCCATTTTGCTCTTGGGCTTCCCTTAAAGATTCCATAAAACTAACTTCAGAAGGAGAACTAGGTGTAGTACCACACTAAATACACTAAAGCTAAACACAGTAAGGGTATGAATACACAGTACAGTCTACAATACATAGCAATGAGACTGGGAGTCACAAAATCAGAGACTGGTTTGGGTTGGAAGGGACCCTAAAGACCATCTTGTTCCAATCCCCTGCCATGGGCAGGGATACCTTCCACTAGACCAGGATGCTCCAAGCTCCATCCAGCCTGGCCTTGAACACTTCCAGGTATGGGGAGTCCACAGTCTCCATGGACAACTTGTGCCAGTGTCTCAATATTCAGAGAATTTCTTCTTAATATCTAATCTAAACCTGTCCTCCTTCAGCTTAAGGCCATTTGTTCTTGGGCCATCCCTCCATGCCCTTGTGAGAAGTCCCTCCCTAGCTCTCTTGTAGCCCCTCTGGGTGCTGTAAGGGGCTCTAAGTTCTCCCCAGAGCCTTCCTTTCTCCAGGCTGAACAGCCCCAGTCTCTCAGCCTGTCTTCATTAGGAGAGGTGTTCCACCCTGTAATCAAAACTCAAGATTGAATCAAAAGTTTAGTTCTCCTACTTCAGAGACAGTTATGTTACAGTCTTTGCTAAATCCTCAGTAATTTCTACTACCATTATCACTTTCTTATCATGAAGGAGTTTAATCCAGATGAATTTTCTTCAGAACTTTATATCTGTCAAAAACTCCACGCCACCACAGAGTGATATTTCCATGGCAGATTTCACCACTGCTGCCTCAGTTTTACACCACACTTGATAGCCAGATGTGGAACAACTTAAAAAGAAAAAAATTGTTTCATAACTTGAAACAAAGATAGGTATTTTTTCCAAACTGCTAAACAACTTGATTATTTCCCATGCTAGCACTTCCTTTTTTTCTGCTGTCAGGCTCCTCCAGAGAAGTTATTGCTCATTCCTTCAGGAAGTAAATTACAATGGATTATAAACTCCAGGTTTCAACATGTCCTGGCCCAACACTGGACTTCTCCAGATTTTGTGGCCCACCTTGCTTTACACAGTCAAGACTATATTTTGTTTTGTTGAACATGGTTTAAACCAAGAAAAATAAGCTTTTCTGTTATTAACTTCTATACTTGCAGAGAGGCCTCAGAAGAAGAAATGCTGATTAATCATCATAATCTGTCTTCTTCCTGATTTGCAGATGAGTGTTAATTTTTTTCCATGAAAATGTTATCGATACTTAAAATACACAATGAAGAAAAGCTTACAGTATCCAGTTAAGCCTGCCATCATAGTCAGTTTTAAACTGTAAGAAAAATACTATCTTTTGCTCTTGATTTTGTCATAATCAGCAGAGAGGATAAATACTTACAGCATAACAACCTCCCTGTCATCCTATGTCTTATTTTATCATTTCTATCTCCTCCAGTAGTCTATAACACAGTAACCTTTACACAAGGGCAGGGGGAACAAAATGCAGATCTCAGGATGATTTGTGGCTCCACTCTTTTCTGCCATGGTTGACAGGATGAACATGAAGCCTCACTTATTACAGAACGGCTTTCCATAGGTAAAGAGGCATGGCTGTACAAATTATAGAATCAGAGGTGTCCGTGTACTGTGAAATCTCAATCCAAAAACAATAAATGCATGACGTAGCTCCACTGGAAGCAGGACTCTTGTAGAAAAGTCTGCTAATGGTATTGCACTGGTTCACTGACAAATGAGGCTATAAAACAATTTACTGCAGCTTTTAGCAGCAACTCTGAGGCAAAAAAAACCCCCAAAAACTAACTCAAGAGGTCTTTAAAAAAGATTACCAAAACTATTAAACATTATGTTAATCAGATGCTCCACAAATACTATTGTTGTTCAGACAGAAAGACCAAAATCATTCAGAATCACTACATGAATTTGTCTAAAGTCAGCATTAAAATATTACAACTGGTAAAGAGAGGAAGGATAATCCTAACATGCTTGTTGTGATCACTTCATAGTGTAACAGCTGAATGTTATAAAGAAAAGTATCATTTGTATTTGTACACATACCTGTTTCAACTCCAGTAAAATGACAAACTGTTGGGTAACAAAATGCCTTCACCACAATTTTCACATTACCTCAATTGCTCTAATGCAATATAAAAGGGATGTTGTTGAAATATTACAGACAAAACCAACATTGGTATTGTCACAATGTCCTCACCTAGCTTATTTTCTGAACAATTCCTTCCTAACAGAGAATATATTTATACTACAATTATGCTGGCATCATATGGCTTCCAGAGTGTGCTGTCAGGAAACTGCCATGAAGGAAGAAGTAGAGACAAGTTTTTCATTTCCATTTGGCTGTCTCTGATCTGAGTAATTGCCACCAATTGCTTCAAATGGATGAAGAGCAGGCAGGCACTTAACACAGGGATAAAGTTCTACTCTAACCCCAGGTACTATCCAGGCCAGAGGTACCTGAGCAGTGACATTATCCAGTCATCAGCACAATACATTAATCAAACCTTAAGGAACTCTTACCTAAAGCCTTTTCCTGTTGCTGCTGTTTAATGGTTGCTTCAGATACTTTAAACTCAGTGTACCAAGAGTCAAAGGTAAAAAGTCTGTGGCTCTAATAAGAGGAATTGTGTTCTTTGCCACAGAGCAAGCCTCAGGCAGTACAAAGTAATAAAAACACTGTAAATGGAAAACTCTTACCAGGCTCCTTCAACACTGCTCCTGAATACCAAAATTGTGAATCTAGCCTGCTCCAAGAATAATAAACAAATTCAAATCTCCCTAAGAACTGATGAAATGTGTTTCCTTTTCAGGTAAGAACAATGAACCTTTGACTATAAATTTTAAAGCAACAACCTGAGTATACATGTTCGAATAATCTGCAAATCTAATGAAATAACAGCAGTAAGTCTCTTTTGTCCAGCTATGCAAAGAAAACATACAGGGATGGTTTTAATTTTATATACGGCACAGACTCTCCAACAGTGTGTACTCATTCACTTTCCATCTCAGTGGAAGTTTTTCCATCCAAGATCTTGTGCTGTATGCCTTGTGGCAGGAAGGTGGCACAGTCTGTCAGCACCCTGCAGGTGCTGCACCTCTTCAGGCACTTGTTCCTGATCTGGCTTCAGTTCTATCAGAACAAGGCAGATGGGGGAGGGAAAGGTCTGTGTGACCAAGAGATAACATGACTTTAGCACCCTGGTACAGACAAATGCAGTTAGAGCATTGTTGCTGAGAGCAACTCTGCTGCCACGTTGTCATCAGGCAATCACTTGCAAATCTGCTTTCCTAGACTTGTTCCAGTGGCATTTCCCTACCAAAAGCAGTATTTGCTTCTCTATTTTGAGAATTACAGCAAGTAACACCTTCTCAACAGAAATATTTATTTTTGCATGAAACCCAAGGACAGACAAGACATAGGAGCACAGTTATCAACTTATTTACCAAGTTGCCTTAACTCTTCTGCTCTGTTCTCTTTTTGGGACTGCAAAGATCATTGGACTTAGACTCAGACTTTCCTATGAGTCAGGACAGCCAGTATCTGTTTCACCTTGGTGGCAGAACAAAACACTCTATTCATTGAAGACAAAATGAATGACTTCAAATGTCATCTCAAAACATATTTTTATTTTAACTGAATGTACCAGGTAGGTGATCTCTCTGTGTCAAATCCTACAAGCTATTAAGCACTGTAGAGAAAGACATTTTAAAATCACGAACAACAAATATAATAAATGTTTTATTTTAGTTAATAACCAATAAAGTGCATATGGCAGAATGGCAGAGCAGATTGATACCAACCTAAATAGTTAGGCTTTGAGGGAAAAGATCTCCTCAGTTTCATCACTCTAAAGTGCAACCATTTAAAGCATGAGACGTCTACTATAAATGGGTGAACTATTCCCTTGAGCAGAGATTTCGATTTTCTAATGTCAAGATACCACAGAAGAAAGATCTTCCACTGAGCTTGGACTTCAGTTTGTCATTGATAAAGGCCAGACTTTGAACACTGAAAAATCATGTTATGCTGAAGAGAGAAAAGGTTCAGATAAAACAGCCCATAAATAATTTTAGTAATTGCCATACACACCTGCTACATTAAGCTTTTCAGCTGCTCCTAAGCTGGGAGCAGAAGTGGTAGTATTGTTGGTTGAGTTTGCTCCTGTTCCATTAAGTACAAGATTTTCCACCTTGGACTCCAACTTCCCAATGCGCTGCAAGATATTATCCAACAGGACAGCAAGTGTCTTCTTCAAATCTGCAAATGAGAATGAAAAGTTAAACTGCTTAATAATGCAGTGCACACTTGTCAGACAGAATAAAAAAATAGATACAAGAATGAGACAGGAGATAAATATATAGATACATATATACACACACTTTCTCAGTGCAAATCTTTGCCATTACCAGCTCTATGCACTCATGCTCCCTGCTTTATTCAGCCTCAAATACAAGTTTCTCTGGCCATGGAACTTGTCAGCCTATTTTACAAAGCACACTGCAACTCATACAGATATCCATGTTCAAGGTGAAATGTGAGCCTTTATGGGAACAGAAAAATGCTTGCTTTCCAATGGCTCAAGTAATAAGAAGCTGCTTAAATAATAATGAGTCTAAACTAAGTCCATATTCAAGCACTATCATAGGAACAGTCTGTTGATACTCAGTCACCTGGGAACAAAAATCCCCTTCCCAAAAAGGACAGCTTTAAGCCAGTACAAAAACTTTCTCCTGCATCTCCTCCACATAACCAGCTTCTGCACTGGCAAATTAAAAATAGATAAAAATTTCTAAAAAAAAGTTGTGTTCAACTTTTCTGTTGTATTCACAAAACACCAAAAAACATGTTTCCTTTCTTCAGTCTGGTGGTGATTGTCTCTGTTTGATCTGACACAGCACTTCCTTGGCATGGAAGGCAATGAACAATAATAGGAATTTGCACATCAAATGACAACACAGAAAGAGTTCTCTGATATTTTTTTTCCTTGGCTTTTATTTTGTACAGATTCCTTGAAGGAACACAAGACACTTTGGCAAGCTAAAAACTGAGGACAAGAGGAGAAAAGTAGACCACTATCAGACTAAACTATAATTACAATGGCAACAAGCCAAAGAAGATGAAACTACTGTCCTTCGTTCATTTACCCTTGTACAGATTAAAGAATTTGGTATGAGGAATTTACATTATTTTTCCATTTCATTACATAAAATAATTGCATGTGTTTTGGTATAATGTATTTTCTGTTTTACACAACTTTAGAATCAAATAACATTCTAGTCTATAATAGAAAACTTTTCCATACATCTGAAGAGATTCCACTGTCTCTACATCAGCTGTATTTTAGCCACATTAATTCTATGCTTTTTTTTTTAAAATTTTCCCATGACTATCTCAATTCTTGTGCAAATAAGAGACTAAATAAGAAAATGCTATTACTTTAGAAAGCTTATAATTGCTTTCTTCAAACAAAAGGAGAATCATATTTATGCCATGGTGCCATAAAGAAAGACATTCTCATTATAACTCTGTTTTCCTTTGTCCTGCAAAGATCAGAAGGTGGACTCTGAAGCACTAGTCCACACATTTGGACTATTTTAAAAGGTGTCCAGAAGTTATTTAATGACATAGTGTGCAGAAGAAAAGGAAACTCTGGACTTAACATGAACACAACCACAGTACAGAAGGAAGAAAAAAATCTAGGAAAAAAAGTAGCAAAAATAATTCAGGAAACTGTGAAGAAGAAACATAGCCTACATAAAACCATACATAGATCATAAAGGAAAAAAAAGGTTCAAATATATTATTTTTTAATCCTGATACCAAAACACTGATATGAGAGACATCTTGTCAGAACAAAAAGGCAAGTGGAGGCTAGTTTGAGAAGGAGAGGGCAGAAGCAAATATTCATAGGATTTTTGTAAAAGAACTGTTTACTGCTATAAAGAAAAATCTAATATTCACTGTGTATATCTGAATTGTAACTTTTCAAAGGAAAATGTATGAGCCACCTACCTGACAGGTGAATACATGATAGAAGGAAAAAGTGAGAAAGTAAACAAGCTGTGCAACCACAATTAAGGAATGACTGAAAACCTTTCAGGTGGGTAAAAGCAGCCAAACCCAGCAAACATTAAATTTATTCTTGAACATGGAAATCACGACTGTGCTCACTTAAAGCAATCAGAGGATAACATTAATGAAAATAAAAAGCCTAAATAAGTTAAAGCATTGATTTTCACAGATTATTGAAGAAACCTCTACCAATTATTATCAACAGCAGTCATTAATGTGTTTATTTCTGAAGAGCTAACCTGATTATTTGCCAGCAACAAGTCATTTGGTATGACAAACAGGAAAATTAACTTATTAAGTAATTACCTTACCCAGTTTCATAAACTATTATTTAATATGGTGCTACTCATTCATCATAGTGCTTTTCCCTGAAATATTTTAAATAACTGCATTACTATTATTTTCCATCTTTCCAACCAAATTTGTTGAAAACACCTGGCCAAAGTTATAAATTTAAGTCTTTAATCTTAAAAAACTTCTCAGCCATGGACTTGAAATTGCTACACAAATCTTGGCCTTCCCTTCACAGAAGTGTCATAAAGTTATTTCACCTGCTTCCAAATGAAGTTTAACTTCTCCTTGGGAACTCGACCAGTGTTTGGAGGCAAGTCAACTTATTCCCCAGCAGGATTTGGAACAGGAAATTAATGCCACAGGCAACAAGCTGCAGGGGGAACTTTGCTTATGGATATCCTGTACCCATATTAATGCAATTACCTCCAATGTCTGGAGCCAGATTGTTTGGGGTTTCTTGTCTATTTTCTCTCTCAATGCATCCACCATCTAGCAGCCCTGCACAGTAACAGGACACTGGTAATGGCTATACAGCTGATAAAGTTTTGTTTTGAGCCTAATCACACAATCCTCTAAGGATCTCTACTTGCTCAGAGATCCTCAACTCAAATATTGATCTGGTACCACTCTGTTTCGCTTGTATTGCTTTGTAAGGCTCCAATTCCAGCATAGTTCAACATGCAGCCACAAATTTGGAGTTACAGAATAAGGGCAGGTTGTTATTTAAGCAATGAAGCAATTTAACTGTTAGCTACATTGAGGATAATAATCTCAGGTTTACAGGCAAACAAATACACACAAACTCAAAAATTTGCTTTTTAGAGGAAAAAAGATTGGTGATAGAAACAAGACACAGAGAGAATCTTCCAGCAGGATATTTTGACTGCATGCACCAAAAAGTATAGAGTATCAAGAGAAAACTAGAGAAAGAAGTGCAGAAGTGCAGCTACTGTATGTGGTGCATCCTAGTCTATATTCTGTCTAAGCATACAAAAACTATCTACTCAATTTCTTCAGACCTGAATATTAAGACAACTATAAAAGAAAACAAATCTAAATAACTAATTAGTTTTCCAGACAGTCTGGAAGTGCATAGGTAAGTAGGAAAGAGAGTGAGTCTGAAAACTGCTGAACAAGCAAGGTGTATTATGTGATCTTAAAAGACTGAAAAGGAATTACACCTAACCTGAAATTTGATTATATTTTTATTTAGTAATATTTTTGGGTAATATTCTTCGTTCTTTTCTGCTTACTTTGTCTGACACATGCACAAAAAATTAAGTGTCATGTACAAACTGAAAGAGAGTAAGCATTAAAACGTGCTGCCAAACAAAGCATAAAACTCACAGTTTTCTGCCCTGAGGCAAATAGGATATACTTAACCTTAATTTAAGATTATGCCAGATAAAAAAACTTAAACATTAAGTAAATTGACTGAATAAAGAAGTGGAATGGGAAAGAAGAAGAAATAAATGTAACAGGTCTCCATCTTATAACTAAGGCAAGTTTTTCCACAGGGAATTTCTTAGATCACAGAAACGAAAACTGAAAAGCTCCTCAACTTTCTTAAAAACACTAAAAATATTTTTTAAGACTGAGTTCTAACAAACAACCTAAGGCATACTAGATAGAGCTACTAGACAGATGTAATAAAAATTAGCAGACAGCTTCATTTCCAAGTGATTGGAAATGTGAAGTTTGTCCCATCTAAAAGGCAAAGCCATTTTCTCCATTTGTACAGAAAATCCACAGGGTAAAGTACTGCTAATTGAGCAGCATTATGAAGCAAAATGTTTGGACAATTGAGGAGAAAGCCTTAATCAGATTGTCAAATAATCAGAGAACACACTTACCGTATGCTGTCACTGTCCCAACGTAAGGCCCATCAACTACATTTTTATTTTCTTCAGCTAATGCTTTGATGTATCTTTTGCTGAGGTCCAAAATTTGCTCACGCAGGACTGAACTGCTTTCATGTTGTGTTTGCTGCTGAATAGTAAAATGCAGAAGCATCATTCCCCAAATAAAACCAAAAGTCACCAGAAAAAAGCCAAGTTTCTGGGAGGACAGCTTCCATGGAGAGAATGCCATGATTCCCAACGGCTTCACACGGTTACTACAAAGGTTCCTAAAGCATAAAGCCAAAAAGCAACTTCATGGTCCAGGTATATAAAGATCACAGAGCAGAACTCAGTCTTATTCCAACTCCTTTGTCAACACATATCCATATTTCAGTTCCATCCTGTTGAAAGAGGAAAGAAAGGAGCACAGTTAGCACACCTGAAGTTTTTACCAGCCACACTAGGTCTTCCCTCTAACTGCTACAAACCAGGAGGAGACAATACCTTGCTTTGTAAATGTTTAATTTGCATGCCTCATCATTGTACTGTAGTAGCCAGAGCAAAAAGAGGGTGAGAAAAGCACTGGAAAGACAACAAAGCAGGAGTGATGTGCCTGAGCAGGTGGAGAACACCTCACAGGATCTGGATCAAATTCCCTGCCTGAAGTAGTTTCTAAGTTGCATTTCAAAGTAAGGCTGCTGTTACATATTTATTTGTGTGTGTATGCAAAACTCTGCAATGTTGCCAGTGCAGCAATTTAAGACAATTCTCAATGTAATTCAGTTCTCAGAAAACAAGTAATTTTAGCTGGCAGTGACACTGCTCGGAGTTCCTGGCAAGAGCTACAGCATATGGCTAGATAGGTGATCAGGAAATCAGACTCCCTCAGGGGTAAAGAGGAAAGAAGAAATCTACATTATTTAAGCCAATACACTCTCCTGGCTTCCACTGCAAGCAGTTGGGAGGCTGGAATAATGTCCTGCTCCTGTGTGGCCTCTGCTGAGCACAGTTACTCCTTATCCATAAAACATACTCCAACAAGGTTGCTCTTTGCAACTAAATGGAAAACACAAACTTCTGAATGCTGCAACATGTCTTTTATACAAAAACTAATATTCTCAGAGTTTTTCATACACAAGGGGAAAAGAATTGTAATAAAGGCCTTCAAGATACAGTAGGACCAACTTTTCAAGGTAAACTCAATTATAAAACCTGACATGAAGAATCCAAAGGCAAGAAATGGTCTGTGATGAGTTAGAGGCAGGGTCCTTAGCTTAAAGTCCAACTACAAGAAGGGTAATTAAAAGGTAATTAAGTGTAACCTATCATGTTAGAACACAGATTTGGTAAAATGTTATCCTTTTAACTTCATAATGCTCCCAGACAGGATTAGAGAACATAATGTTGCCTTCCATTCAGTGCTTCCACAGATAATGCAGATGTTGCTCTGTTTTAATAGGATAATTACTCAGATCCCTGCTAGCAGTGCTCCCTGCTTGTTAAAATTCCCTATAGATCTCCTGCTTCCAGGAGTTCTGCAGTGGGACAGAAATACCTTTGGAGCACTTATCTTCTATAACAACGCTGGCAAACAAAGACAGGCACAATACTTCAAAGTTTAAGTGGCAAAAGTCTCACTTTAATGTTACAGCACATTCGTATACAATTTCCAAAGACCTGGGTTTAACTCCAGTTGGCTGGTAACTTTCTTGCCACTCAGTGGGTTAGGAGGTTCTTTACACAGGGGTTTAGATTTTTTTCTTTGTGGATTCTCATGGAATAGAATTCTTGTTTTTGCAGGTGCAACCTGTTTTTCTCACAAGAATATATTGTTATCTGATTTTCATTCTTAGAATTCATTTCTCATGGGAACTCAACAGGCTAGCTGTTAGTTCAGCTGAGCAAGGCCCGATTTTATAAAGCCCTTCTTTTATAAGGTTTTAGCTATATGCAACAATCTTCAACGTGTCTTGGGTGTGCACATTTCACATCATTGATTAAGACTGACTGTAGAAGTGAAGGCACTGTCCCATGCATTCATGCTGCTAAAAGAACAATCTGCAGACATCTTTTGCTTGAGGAGGAATGGGACAGAGAAATTAATTCCAAGTACAATGAAACAACATAAAGCCCTCAAGCTGGCTTTTTTCACACTGAAAATATCTCAGTAACGAAAATGAACAGTCTCAACAGAGAAAATGAAGGACTCTGTTTAAAGCTGCTCTACATAAATGTCAGTTAATTTTCCAAAAAAAATGGTAGGGAGAAATTTTACTTCTTTCTGTTTGTTTAACCATAGTCTTGAGACATTTTTGGTCTGACTGAATAGTAGAATATTGTTACTTCATTAAAAGCTGAAAGTTTTACTATTCTTCTGCAATATTGGGTGTGATAAAATATAGAAAGTTCCATAATCTAAAACAGTATCACGACTTTAAAAAGAAATCAAAAATCTTCAAGATAAACTCACTCATTGACTTAATTTCAAGTAAGCACTGACAGCATCCTCTACAGCAGATCTGTGGTTAAACAGTCAATATTTCTTCCTCATTTAAAACACTCAATATTTCTTCCTCAATTATCACTTGTTTGTGAAGCAGAAAACACTGAATAAGAAAGTAAACCTATCACCACCATATTTCAACAGACAAGTGCTAATGATTGTTTATGACTAGTTGTTTAGGGGAAAAAAGAACTCTGAACATAATTAACATTAAAAACAGCAATTAAAAATGCAAGTATTTCACAGTCTTCTCTTTAAAGTTCTAGAACAGAAAGAAAAATGGTATAAGAAACAGTGTAATGACACTGAACTATCAGAATAATCTACTTAGAGAGGCATTGACTTTTCTATTTATCAACAGAAAAATAAATCTTAAATCCACTTAAAAACTATAGGAAGGTAGACAGCAAATATTAAAATTTTGCCATAAGGAAGGACTAAATTTCATTGACAGATGGAAGAATGGCCCTCACTATTCCAACAAACAGAAAACCCCAAACCCAAATATTACCAATGAGCCGTGTTTTTCCTCAAGCAATTCCATTGGCCAGCAACTTGATGAGTGCCCAACAACATATACTTAACTAATTAACTTTACAGCCCTGCTGGTGGCCATAGAGGTTTATAGTGCACAGTAGAATCCCTGTGCTTCCGTGGGCAGCTGCACTGACTTTGGTTGATATTTAATCCCAGATTTGACAGCTGTCAAGCACTGCAACACAACTATTCCTCAGTTAATGATTACCACACACCTATAATGAGTCATCATTTGGTACCTAAGTGGACAGTGGACAGAAGATATCAAGGGGTAATGTGGAATGCATGAAGACAGCAGCACAGACATGTCTCTGTGTATTTCTGTTTTGACAGGAAATTAATAACTGAACTGAGCAAGAGCTAAAGCAATAAACACAAATTTGTCTGCTATAATCACTGATGGATTTTGACTGCCAAGTTATCTCTCTGCCCATACCAAGTAAGACATCCCAAAACTTCAAGTGGTAGTGTATTTCCCTTTTCTCCTGCACATCTTATAAATGTTCCAAAGGAAGTAATCCTGTTAATCACTAAGGCTTTTTCCCTAGTCTAGTCTAGTCTCCAAATGCACATATCTAAAGAGGATATGGACACCCATATTTATTTGTACCTCTAAAGAACAACAGTGCTGTTTTTGTACCCAATCCCCATCCCTTTTTTAAGCTTTGGAAAGAAGTGCTCCCACTTTAAGACATCTCTTGAAATAATTCCAGCCCTCTCTGGAAACTGGATGTCATAGTTGTGAGTTTGTTTGTGAAACTGTTAGGAAGATATCCTCCTGACTTAAGTCAGAGCAGTTAATGTGTAAAAACTAGACACTAAGTGTGAAAAACAGTATGAAAGTGAAAGGATACACAAGGCCAAGAACACCTCTAATAAACAGCATCTTTGTTATGTTCTTTCTAAAATTCAACTCTAGCCAGTCAAAATCCCACCACAAATGAAACAACATTCTGCAGGGTGGTAGGCAGGTGGGTTTTTGGAGTTGTTTTTAAACAGACTAGTTACAGCTTCTCTGAAAAACTTACCACAGCTGACAACTCAACTGCCCCTACTCTGAACAAAAATGATTCACATATTTCTTTGAAAGAGGACTAACCTTGCACCCAGTTAGACAGGCATCAGAATTTTAAAATACTGGAAGTACTATTATGTATCTTCATTAGAAACACATTTCTTCTGTTCTGTATTTAATAAACTCCTGTTCAACAGCTGGTCAATTGACTAGATAGAGAGGATAACATTACCATGCTGATGTCATCGCTACAAAAGAAACCTGACACTATCAAGAACATCTCAGATAAGCACTCTAATTAAAGTGATCTGTACATCAGGGGTGCTAACCACACATTTCTCAGAATTTTAAGATTTTACTTTTTTTTTTTTTATGCTTAAAATAGAATACAAACAGTTAATCTTCATGTAAACAGCTTTTGGTGACACACATCCACATATTCCTCTTCACTTTTTAAGAAGGAGAATTAATCATCTACAAGGGATTAAGCAAAGTCTCTTTATAAGTATGTACATATACACAGCTTGACATTCTCTGTCCAATCTGTACCTATATTAGAAATGGTACTTAGGGTAAGCTTGGAACACCACTATCCTCAGGATGTTCAGGATTAAATCAGGATACTCAAGATTAAACTCTTCATCAGTTGAATGAACTATTCATCAGTAGCTACACAGTTCTAAAACTTTAATTGTCTATAGACAAAGCAGAAGCTTTTGCACCCATAAAAACAGCAGCTTGAGTGGTATTTAATTATTAGTTTGTTATAAACTCAAACATAAGCAGTCTTATGCATTATGACTGGTAAACAGTGTATATGTATTTTTGTTCCATGTGGCACAGTAAAAATAGTATTGCCACTGCTAGGAAAAGGCCTGTATTTAAATACCAAACACACAAGTCCAAAATTCTGGCCTCTTATGCTTAAGAAATTATTCTAGGAAAAACTATGAGCTACAGCTGGGTACCACCAGGTGCCTCTTGTTACAGCAAACAGCTTAGTTATGAGATAAGAACTAAGGGCTGGAAAATACAGGCACAGGTTGAAAGGAGAGACCCCAAAATTGTGAGTTACTCGATGATGGTCAATTACTAGTCAATGATGAGATGCAACCTTGAATTTTGGGAAGAAAACCTGTTTTTCTTTTAACAGCAATAAAAGCTGAAAAGGAGGCATAGTACCACTTAGGAACAAGAAAAGGCACCTGTGACAGGCCCATCAGTGCTGAATCCATGGCACCAGCTCCGTGGTGCCCTCTGCTCATGATTTATAAGGAAACTTTTATGGACTAGTTGCTTTAACTATGCAGTCGTAATGACCAGGATTGAGTAAAACTCAGCTTTAGTAACACGTATTGTCAATGAATGTCAATCTACCCAAGTTCTGCTATAAAGCTTAAAGCTGGTTTTAAACTGCTTTGTTTCATCAGCCTTCTGAACCTTCAGTCACAGCAATCTCATTCTCCTCTCACATATATCCATCCAGACACTAACAATGTGCATTGAGACGCAGCCTCAGGCCATCCTGCCTGACTCTGCAGTTACTGCATCACAACCAGCAACAAGAGATGCTCTTCAACCCTTCACATCAGGATTCTAATGAAAATACTGACCTATTTTCCCAATTGTTTCCTGAAGAGTGCAAGCTGCCCTTCTGTTTGCAGCTGTTTGATTCTGCAGAACAAGTTGTTACAGACCAGCCAAGGACAAACACCAAGATGAGAACCTCCTTTATTCTTATCAAGGGCGTGCTAACCTAAAAGCTGTGATAATTCAAGTGTGAAGCCAATGGGCTGCCAGCACATCAGAGCTACAGCCAGCAAACACAGGGTGAGTGAAAACACCTGCCCTATCCCAGACCTCCTCTGGTAAGGGATGCCAGGAGTCAGGCTTCATGCAGAAACTGATGCAATATGTCCTAAAAGGGACAGGCAATCCTCTAAAACCTCTTTTCTAGGAGTAATGAGTCCAAACTGGGACTACTACATTTTAAGAGTTTAAGCCAGACAAACTTCTAGTATACATAAACTACAATTCTTGATGTTAACCACAGTCTCCTACTGCAGCTGTATTGCCTAAACAGATGTGCACTATATCCCAACTGAATGCAAATTAATGGATTTCCTGGTATTGCAGTTCTTTATTCCTGTGGGAATATCCCAGCAGATGTCCCACCCCAGTTGGCCAATCTGTGTTCTGAAACAGTGCAATCCGTGCTGTGACTGTGAGATGCTGGCTTCCCTCAATCCTTTTGGAGGCTCAATCTACCTTTCCTTCTTTCAAACCACAGCATTTAGAAAGACAAGTTACAGCCTCCTACTTAATGCAGGCAAGAGAAATCAAAGAACAGTCAATGCTCTGTTGGTAGCAGATAAGAAAGGATCAGAGAAGAGAAAAAGAAGCCTGATTTCTGATAAGATTACTTGCATTTAGACACGATGTGTGCTCATATTGTTGTCAAGTGTCTTTGGTACCACACACATTTTGACTCCAGTACTGACACCGCCATTAATTAACCAGCACACTTAGGAAATATACCCCATTAACATTCAACCATCCATACATCTAAACAAAATTTAGAAGCCTCAGTTACACTGAGTGTTCAAAAGCAATTTAGCTGCTGTTCAGCCACTGACTATGTCAAATGCATAAAGCAGAGGTCAGACAGCAGGACAACCTAGGGCTGAATCCACAGCTGCTTAGGGTGCCAAGAGCTGTATCCTGCCTGAGTGGGTCACAGAAACAAAAGAACATTCATTTCAGTAGCTCAAGTCACAAATTTAAGGCCACCTCAAAACACTTTTGTTAATGTTAAAATAAACTTTCTTCACTCAGTTGTGATCAGTCCAATAAAAGGCAGAAGTCTGACAGAAAAGCTAATAAAATGTCCTAGAAGAAGTAGAAGCATGCCAGCAAAGCTGGTAATGCTAGCTCAGACCCACAAGTCCTAGGGTCTAGGTGAGAGTTTCCAACTGGTTGAAGCTTTACCTATTCCCTACACACCTCACAAGCTCCTCAGGAAGAAGAGGTAGCTGAAAAAATCATGCAACTATACCTATACAAGATTTATGCACACTTTTGCTAACTACACATTTTGTAATTTAAGTTCCTTAATATAGAAAATAAATGCATGAAAGCATTTCCCTTAATTGTATTATGGAGTCTTAGTTTTGTTGTTCCTTCTGTTGCTCAATTTATTTTCAGCAGTATTTCTGCCAACCCATTCTCTTTTTCTAGCTGACAGATGTCATGGCGCTCACCACCCCTCTGATGTGGCACCACATACTGCACCTGAAGTGGCAATTTGGGACATAATTCCATGAAGCGAGAAAAGTAAAACAACACTGGTCACAACAGAAGCAGCAGGACAGATGGACTGAGGGAGAGTAAGAGTATAAATACTCAAGGTTTGGGTTTTTTTTTTAGGTTGGGGAGGCATGTTTGCTTTTGTGCATGTGCGTGTAGTACGAATTGGCAGGAGGTGGTGGGATGAAAGTTGAAGGAAGGGAAAGCAGTCTCTGATAAGGTGCCATAAAAACAAGTAAATTTTCATCTCGAGCAAGCAGCTTGCCTTCACTTTCAAAAATAAATTCCCCCACTTAGAAACAATTTGGGTGGCATCCCACCTTAATTCCCCCACGTGGGCCTGTGCTTTCACAGAGCACTCTGAAGTGTTTCAAATTTTCTATCTAGCACATCACTTGCTGTAGCTCAGACCTACAAAAATTAAACCATCTGATGTTCTTCCTTTCATGCTGTTTGCTTACTGTTATATTTCAAGGAGGAAAGAGTGGAAAAGGAAAGAACACAACAGATAAGGGGGAAAAGGATTAGAGGAAAAGCCATAAGGAAAAATCCTTATGTATTGAAATCCTTATGATACATGCACTGTTTACTGATGAGAAACACTCCAGGCAATGTATTTAAGAACATAAACACAAACTAACCTGATCTTCTTTCAATTAACTGAATGAATGTTAGGACTAGGAACAGGGCTTCAATGAACTTCAGGAAATCAGAAATGCTCCTGACCTTGAACAGGCAAAAGAAGTGTACATTTTTACAGCCATTTACAGTCAAAAGACAGGGAATATTAATAAACTTCGTCTTGCTGCTGTGTTAAAACCACATGCCCAAAATAGCATTTTCTCGCTGAAAAGAACATTTTGGAAGGTCAGCATGATGACGGACAGATTAAGAAATAGTTTTTCGTTTTTTCTGGGCTTTGGTTGGGTTGGGTTTTTTTTTTTTTTTTGCAAGAAAGTAACTTACAGTGCCTGAGAGCCCCAATCATCATCTACAAAATCCCTAAAACCAGCAAAAAAGTACTCATGAGATGCTTTCATGGCTTCAAGAGTCCCTGAAGCCCACTGCACAAACAAACCTTTAAGATACGTCATTAATTTTAATGAATTTTAAAAACAGGACTCATGGCCAACAAGTTTTATCATATTTCTAGTGTGGATAAAGTTCATAGGTTTTTCTCTTCCCCTCCTTGCAACCCCCCTCAGTGAAAGGCTAACATATGATATCCTCTTCTGTCATTCTTAATTCTACATTTGACATTTGTCCTCTGAAGGGCAAAACCATAGCACCTGCAGAGAAATAGGACCTCGCTATTTTCATATCATCTGGATTTCCAGAGTCATGAGCAAAACATCCCTGGTTCCTAGCAATCCCATGCTCTGGTAATTCTCTCCCATTTCTTTAGGCTGCAGAGTATCTATGGCAGCAAGAGCTGCAAACATTGCTATGAACTTATACAGAAAACTTTACTTATTTTTAATGAGTAATAAAATTAACTTCAGCTTATAATCAAAGCAACCAAATTACGAGGCACTCCAAGAACAACTAAGTTTATTATATAGAAATTGGATCCATTAGCTCATTTCTTGCATCAAGCTGATACTCTGGACTCCAATCTCACCCACTGCTATTAACCACAAATCAGCCTGTTACATCACATCTTGTGGTCTGTCCAAGAGGAAAAACAAGCAACTCAACAGGAGCTCTGTCCAACTCTCAGAGGAAAGTCAAAACCTTCTTTGTATTCAGCAAGAAAGCTCTCATCAATGTGGATGCTCAGCTATCAACCCTTGTCAAATTCACGGTCAACACACAAAATGTGGTCTTCAGCAATTGTGTTAGACCCCAGACAGACAGCAAAATTAAATACAAGTTCTAAGAAAAGATCCAAACATGTTCATGCTCAAAATACTCACTACACCTTACTGAAAGTTTTTCAAAAATAGAAAACAAAGAATATAAGTACATCTGTGTAAAAGAGTTAACTTTGTTGAATTTTCTACCATTTGCTGGGAATTGTAGATAATCAAAACAAAAATAAATTCTCATTAAATTGGGTTTAAATTAAATGCTGCTACAGGATTCTACACACAAACGTTTTGTAAAGGCTAACACCAAGGGAAAAGACAGCAGAGTCATATTAAAATAGAGGAAAGCAGAAATAAATATATAGGAAATTTTTATGTGCATACTATTAAGCAAGTGCGTATCACATCACAGGGAGGACAAAAAAAGTAAACAGCTAAGCTAAACATTAATAAGTCTTCAGGAATATTTATCTTTTGCTGCTTTAGAATTTCTTGAACTTGGGTCAAAGTATAACATTTCTTCCAATGGATTTGTTCTTGGCAAGCATGTTGAACACATTCCAGCTATGTGGCTAGACAAATGGCTGAAAGTACAAGCTGCATCTCTAGAGAACAAAATTTAATGGAATTAAAATTTCAACACTGTCACCTGTTTGGAAGCAGCAATGCTGCTGATTATTCCATCACTCTGCATTTAAGACTTTTCCTTTATCATTGAAAGGATAAATTGTAATTTGTAATCTAATTCAAAAGTAAGTAGGGCAGCAAAATATTTAACCTCTTTTCTGCTTTCCTCTTTTTAACCTCTTTCCTCTTTTCCTGCAACAATACATCCTGTTGCTTAACACTTGTATTTTTCAACAGCTGATACCACCAAAGATTAGAGAAGCACTTTGAAAATAAAGAACAAAAACTGACAATGTTTCTTATTTCTCTTTGTAAAGAGCAACAATTTGTCACACAGAGATGTCAAAATATTTAAAGGGACATGGATGAAGTTCTGCACATGTGCAGTGAAGCCCTGTTAGAAACCTACAGTCAGAGAAGACAGAACCTTATAGCAAAGGGCTTGAAAGTAATGTTAGAAGAAATATTAGACAAAAGTTTCACTGTCTACAAAGCTCTGATCCATTCAGCCATAAGAAAACAGTACTAACATGAGCTTTCTCACAAAACCCCTGCACGTGATTCTCACAACACTGGAAAGAATTTTAAAGCTTTTTGAGAAAATAAGACAAATACTGAATGATGTGACCATGACCCCAACAGTATTGTCAAAGGAGAGCCAGGTGAGGGCAAGCATAACCACATTCTATACTGTCACTGACTGTAAGCACTGCACTGCTGGAAGGGCATCAGCTTTCCAATCATCTGCAGGATCTAATGAACTGCACAAGTTTCCTCTGCTAACGAATGAGCTGCACTTAGTTCATCACAGGGCACAACTTCTGAACTATTGTGAGTAGGTGGAAAACAGCCTCCCCTCTTTCAGCATCCCTAGACAGCTGTAGAACAACTTGTACTGGCAAACTCGGAGGAATAGCTCTGTTTCAGCTGTAACTCTTACAAAGCTAAATGGGGAAAAAAAAGAAAGAAGTGACGTGTAGAAAACAGCCGGCCCAGGCAGCATAAGGAAAATGAATTAGTAATGGGACTTTGTGGTTTCTCTCCAGACTACTGCTAGGCAGAGAGAGGCAGGACAACACACAATCCCATCACCACGATAAAAAATAATGTGAAAATGTCCTAGCAATGAGTACAAGTTTCTGATCTGATGTTTTGCACAACACAGTACTAAAGGATGCATACAGAACCCCCTAAACTCTCCTCATTGCTTATACCCCATCATTAACAACAACGTTCCTCTTTATAACCTCTCTCGCTCACAGGTTTTCATGTTCTCTAGACAGTGATAAACTACTATTCGAAAAAACTATTTCATCTGCTGGTTCTGGTCCACAGTGCAGTAATAGTTTGGGTAATGAACTTTCTTTAATGCCTCAGTGCTTTTTATAAATAATCCTAATTACTACAAAGGCCTCCTTTCCAAAGCATGCTTTGTTGAAGCTATTATCAATACTCCCATTCAAGGTTTGGTAGCAAAAGTAGCTTCATTTTCAGTGCTGAAAGCAAACCTTTATTCCCTCTGCAATGAAGTTTCAAAGTAAATGTACATTAACATCTTGGAAAATGTAATTATTTGCAATATTGAATGCTTGAGTAGTCGTGAGCTTCCTCTTCCTTCTCCAAGGTTCTAGGTAAACTTGAATAAGAAAGTTATCTTTAGGTAAATCAGATAATAAAGCCTCAGCTCTGTCTTTAATAGACATAGAATCACAACTTAGATCTTGAAATCTCTATTTATGTGAGCAAATACCACAGCAGAACAGGAGCACATCTACAAAAGAACCCCACAGGTTTTCAGGACGTGACACACATCAAAAGCATTTCAGCTCAGAGGTGTGGGTGTCAGTACTGGCAGGATGGTGCTGTGGATTGTATCTAATCTGCTTTTAAAGAATAAATACCAACAGTTCAAGGACATTAATTGCATTCCTGGAATATTTTCATCACAGAGCAACTCAGTTTGTGGTCTCCAACAGTACTCCACTATGCGTGTGCATATATATATTTATTTAAAGGTGCTATTGCAGGTTATCAATTCACTTCCAAAAGCATGTCTGATGCAAACCCATGTTTGAGCACATGTTAAACGTCTCTGAGCTACCAGACTCATTCCTGTCATAGATACACATCAAGAAAATTGCCAAGTAAGTAAACTCATAAATCAATAACCTGTAGTTATTCTGTCAAGTAACATAATGCAATTTGTAATGTTAATGGCCAAAAAGATACACAAAACCCCTATTGCTTCCTTTGCATGCATTTTGGTTATAGATAAGCACATAATTGCAGATTTACTAAGAACATACTTGGAAACAGTTCAGTTCATGCATGAATGAGCTTTAACTTTATCCAAAAGGGTTCCTTGAGTTCCTGCAGCTCTGTAACCTGCTAAGGCTGCCCGCACCAGGTATTCTCCCTTTTACAGCCCCCAACCATTGCAACGAAATGCAAATACTGCAAAGATGAATACCAATTCAGTTTTCTGCATTTTACATTTTCCTACCTATTCTACGTTTTTCTTATTTCCTATCTTCCCTTACTGCAGAAAAGGAAGCAGAAGCTTTCTCAGCCATCTACTGACTCACAGAAAGTTTGAAGAAATTTCATCACCAATTTGACTGCAATTCCAACAGGAATTGGAAGTATGAAGAACAAAACTGGATGACTGGAAGAGTCTTCTTTCATTGGGAATTCACAATAGAATAAATTCAAAGAGGCAGAAATTTTGGATTCCCACATTCTAGGTGCAATAGATTACAGATAAATACTATTGTCAATAGGAAAGCAGAGCTAAGAACTTCCTTTCAGTTATGAGCAAGAACTTGCAAATATCATCAGCATTTCACTGATGCAGTAACAGATGAAATTTCAGAATAGCAGATAGGAGAAGAAAGTTGTAGAGAAAACAACAGGTAAGCTTGCAAATCTGATGAGTAAGGCAATCACTGCAAGAAACACAAGTATTAAGCTGGTAAAAAAACTGAAAGATGCAGAAGAGGGAAGAAAAAAAATGCCCTGAGTGAGATGAGGTAAGCAAACATCTAAATACAAATTTAAGAGAATAAAGGAAATGAATGTTAAGGAGATGAAAAGGTACTAAAGAGAGCAGCCTGACAGACAAGGGCTACACAAACGGAATGGCTGAATACACCAGGTCAGGCAAGACCAAGAAAAAACAGAACATGAAATAATGCTAAATCAACACTGTGGGTGCCTTGCCAACAGACACAAAGGCGACTACAAGTGCAAGGGGCAAAGCAGAACTAATACGTTTCCATATACAAATAGGACTTTAACTACTGATAGAGGAAACACTGATAGAGTTTGCTTGTCAAAAGTTATTGCTGTTTCCTGATACACTTTGGCTGCTAAAACTTCCATCTTGACTGAGAAACAAGTCGAGCTTTTAGTTTATGAGAAAGTCACAAACAGTGACTAGAACTTTATACCAACACCTTCCTTAAATAAAATATTTAAGATAATGGGAAAGTTGTTCAGAATGACTATTCCTCAATATTACCATTAGTCTTATCAATATATAAACTTCACCAAAAAAAAAATCTTTTCATAGTATTAGCTCCTTATGTAATTTATCTTCCAAACACTGGCATTGATTCAAACCATAAGTATCTCGTCCTCAGTAAATAGGGTTTGTTCCACTACATGTATATATATTTACAAGTATAATAATTTCTACAGCTTTCAGTAGTCCTCAGGGACACAATGTAACCATTAGGTTTGCATAAAACATGGGTCTATGTAAATGTTATTTCATAGGCAGTAAGAGGATTCTGGAGACAGACAACAGGAAACAAAACCACAGACATTGCAAGAACATATTAAATATCTATGCGCAGTATGATAAAAATATTTGGTATAAATTACATATTAAGCATTTACTGCTCAAGAAGTCCAAAGTCTAGGGTCCCATTAATTACTTAATTAAATTGGTGAACATCACCTTATGTGGTCAGTGACAATTCAGAGTAACACTTTCAAATATTCCAAACCAGCCACCCTATTTAACATATTTCATACACTGAGTCACACAGGAGAGATACTCAGAAGCACCAAATACCCACACAGCTAACCACAGGTGACAAAAAAGACAGAACTCAACATCCTTTACAGACTTTGAGGATTCCCATTAGTTCCCCCACATTTACTTTGAGAATAAATTCCCCTCAATGCTCTGACAATGCATAATTAATTACATTTATTGACACTGAGGTTAGAACATTAGTCAAGTGTTGTCACATTAAATATTCCACAAGAGTGCCATGAGGCTTTTTTTGATACTATGAAATCTGAAGATGTCCAAAAGAGATGTTTTTAAACCCACCCTTGTGGACAGTCATGTTTAAGCAGTTTTTTACAGGAGTCAGCTCACAGCTCAGAGTCTGTCAGTAGCACACCACCACCTCCCAGCACATGTACTCCCTCCAAAATTTGTACGCATTCACTTGATCAGGCTTTCAAATTGTACTTTGCTAACAACAGAATATGCTTCCTGAAGGTTGGTAAACGTGCTTCACCACCAGCAGCAACGATTTAGATCTTGTATTGGGAATCATCCACGTTTCAACAGACATAGTCATAGTGAGTGGCAAGCAGAAACACTCCTGTGCATAACACCCTTCTTGCATTTTTATATGAGCACAAACCAAGAAGTGCTGATTGCTAGAGAACAGAAGGATTTTGCTGTGTATCATATTTGAAAAATCTGTTAAGATTTACTTAATCATGTATGACTTAAATACCTCATCTTGCTCTTCTTCCCCTTTGCTTATATGCCACCTAAACTTCAAACTCCAAATCCAACAAAAGAATACTCCACCAAACACTTGGTACTTGGCAGAGTTTTGTAGAAGCAGCAATTCTCATTATTTAGTTTTAAGTATTATAATGCACTAGAGGCAAAACTTCATAAGAAAAAATATCTCATTCTTCCCTGAAGGTCAGCCATTTCTGAGGCAACTCTCAAATAAGTCTAACAAGTCAAAAGTCAAATAAGAACACTTTCAACATTTTAGAGTAATAAATTTAGTGGGGCAAAAATAATCAATACACAACAAATACTGTGCATGTGTATATAGCAATAAAGAAAAAATCTCATACAGGACTTCTTGCAAAATCTGCTTTACAAAAATACAGAAGAAAACAATCTTTCAGACTGCATGATAATGAAAAAAAAAAGTTCGATTGGCATTTTCCTCCACTTAAGTCAACATTTCTATCTTTTTAGATGATAGGGAAAAGGAAGGAGTTTGAAGGACAAATCAGGAACCACAAATAACCCAGATCTAACATTAGCAGTGGGTGAAAGATAAATGCCTAAGAAGTTTTACGAGTGAAACTGAAGTGACATTGTGAACACTGCAAGCAAATAAACATCAGGAAGATTAAAAATGCAAGTAAGCAAGACTTAGAGAAATGTCAGCAAAACCACTAGCAAAAAACCTCCCCACACTACAGCCAGTTCCAATGAAGTAGTTTTTAAATAACCAGAGCAGAGTTTTTCCCTTTCAAAAATAGAAAGGTGCCAAGACATCCTACAATTTTTATTCAAGAACCTTGACAAGAATTCATTTTTAAACTTAGTGTTGCATGACTACAAAAAAAAAGTCATCCACTGAATTAAATTTATTTTGAATAAAAATGTATTTACTAACATTGTTTATTCTTCCTTCACTGAAGGTTTTTTTTATTGCAATATGACAAGAAAGTTTCAGAAGCTCAGGTTTGGAAAGAATATTAAATTAATACCTGTTGTGCAATTTTTCAAGAAAAGCAAAAAAATGGGACCAGCTAAAACAGAATGAAAACTCAAAAGAAGACTGAATTGAGGCAAAGTAAAAAAGTGGCAACCCCTAGTTTTCACCAAAACACATTGCCTTATGTACCTTTATAACAAAATCAGAATTAAAAGAAAATAAAATTAATAAAATTTGTAAGAAGGTAAGGCTGGTTACAAATGCCAGTGACACAGACAATACAGTCATCTCCATTTCACCTAAGCTTTCAACAAAAGCAAGAGGGAAAAACTAGCTTGTCCAGCAGTATTGTTAAGGGATAAATTGTCAAGAGGTTTCAAGTCTATGTAGAAAATGAAATTACAAGGACACACCACAGTTCAAGTAAAACATATGTTACACACAAAATAATATAAACATATAAATGCAATTCCTGTGAGTCACAAAAGCCTCTCAATCCTGACCATATTTTTCACAAGTCAAGTTGAAACCCCAATGTGTATTTTTCTGTTCGGAAAGTCAGATTCTAGGTACCTGAATGCATCAAACTGGACAATACTGTATAGGCCACAGAACAAAAAAAGAAATTAAAAAAAGAAAAGAAAATTACAACAGCTCCTTCCTAGCCAATATTGAATTTCACTGAAGTACATAGTGAACACCTCCTATCACACAGAAAGGATTTTTTAAAGCCAGACCTACCTCTCCAGACTGGTATTTGCACTGCAGTAAATCCTGCTCAGGGATTAGGAGACCTTGGTCTCTCTGATACAAGGACAACGATCTGTCTTGTGCTCAATAATCAAACCATGCAAAAAGAGACAGGAATGAGTGGATGGACTGGACAGCCAAAGAAACAAACCTCAGAACCACTGCTAACAAGAGTGGGAGCCTCATCTCCTTCGTGTCCTGCAGCCATCTCAGCAAAGTTGAGTTTTCAGAAGAGATCTGAGAACAGTCAGGCTTTGCTGAGATTAAAGGAAGATTTCTCAACTGTGTTAGGGAGGAAGAATGCAGAAAGCAAAAAGATGCTTTTCACAGAGTCTATCTACAGGCAAACCCAGCGTGGGCAGCTCGTGGTCCTGGCGGAGGGGAAGCCAACCCTGCTGGGGAAGGAGGACGGGAACAGGGGATGTAAAGACAAAATGATGACATTTCAGTGGGGGAACAGGAGGGGAGCAAAGCATGGGCAAGGGGAACACAGTCAGACCACTGTATACAGGAAAATACAGAAATTCAGGGAGCTGTCAGCACAGTAAGGCCAGAGAAAAATCCTTTTACGCTAAACTGAGATTAGAAAGGGGGGAGGTGTGTTTGCCTGTTAAAACATTTATGCTACATGACAGTATGTAAATGGCCATACCTCACAGAAAGTGTCGAAACTCTGCAAGATTCACACTTGGGGGTTTTCTGCTTTTGTTTTTTTAATATCTTCACATTTAGATTTTGGAAAGAAAGGCTGCTACTGTGACTTTGAAAGAGTGGGAATGGAGATGAAAACGATTTTAAGAACATGGAACTTTGATTTATTAGCTTAACAGAGGCTTACTGTGCAATATAGGATTTACATGCAAGAGTATGTCATTGCATAAATAGTACTAATTTACAGGTTTTCTTCTTAAATAAAAAAGCTCTGTTACTATCCACATTTAATCACTATGACTATTAAGGAGTGAGAAAAAATTCTGAATCTCTGCCAATACCAACATTTCCTTTACTGCAGAACTGTGCCTTAAATGGAAGGAACACAAAGAAAAATAAGGGGATTTGTCAGTCATGCCAGATGACCGTCAATAAAAAAATGCTCAGAATTTTTTAACAGTTTCTAAAATATTTTTCCTTCTAAATTTCAAAGAATAGATGTCTCAGAGGTGGACCCACAGAAGTGTTTTTATTTTCAAAAGGCTTTTTTTTTTGCATTTATTATTAAGACTTTTAAAGCACAAAAGTCCTCTTTCTGAATTTTAATGTATCCAACAGGTTAAAGAATCCTAGAGAGATCCTTCATGTTATGCAAAGTACTGTCCTTGAAAGTTTTTGCTGTTTCTATCCTTGAGCCCACAACGTTTGAATTTCTTTTAATTAACTGAGAACTAGAAGACAAGAACTTTAAAAAAAAAAAAAAAGTCACTTTAATTATGGCAACTGTCAACAGCACAGCAAGAATTTTAAAGAAATCTCAATAAATATGCAAAGAGGCATCTAAGAGATTTATGAACACGCCCAAATACCCAACTCCCACAGCAGTTAATGAGACACTCCTGGCTACTCCTGTAGGTGTCTGAACACCTTCTACAAAGCAGACTCAGGCTATGGCAGAGCATAATTCACACCTGTAGTCCCCATCAACGTCAGTGTGGTGTGGTGGGCTTTTGGCACCTCCAGAAAAGCCCACACATTTAAGTCACTTCTGATTATCTCCATCTGTGCACATTTATTCCTGTACAAAATTATCTCATCTCTGTTTATAGTTTAAAACTCAAGCTTAGACCTTGGGCTCACACATGGAGACAGAAGAAATAAGCTGGTGCTGAAAAATTCCAACCTCACTCCTACTCTTCTATAAATTGCTGTTAGTATTCCTGTCTCCCTCCCCACATCCTTTTTAATGTGTTAAAGAGGGAGGGAAAGAAAAAAATTCTTCAGGATTTGGAATATTATACTTGCTACATTTGGAAATACAAATCACAGCTGTAACAAGAATTCACAAGAATAAGAAAACTTTGAGATTTGAATACTGGTGCTGAAAGTTATCTTTTCAGCTACTCTCTGTGATTTGCAGGTCTCTTAATTTTTTTCCGTGTTTAAGCATTTTAAGCTTTATGTATTCCCAATTTCCCTCATAACAAGATATCGAAGTTTACAGCTCTGCTTTTTATGTTGTACCAGTCTAGCACCCGAATTCAAGATATTTTTATAGTAGTGCATTTTATGTGTTATTAATATAAATACCTTCGATTAAATAATTGATATTATATATCAACAAAGTAATATACAGTATATTATAGAGAAAAATAGACTAACATAATGAATGAAGAAGAATCTGAAGAGAAAGGAAATATATATGTATGTGTGTGTGTATGTGAAGTCATTTTCCAGCACTTGACTTTTGAGAGGGTGGTCAAAATCTGTTTAATTGTGGTATTCAGAAAAAAACTTGATCAGTTCAAGGACTATCTATTCCCATAAAAAGTGTGTATATTTAGTAAACTCTTTCTTGGCATCATCTTCAGAACATTCTTATTAACAGATGGAATAAGAATGTGGCTCATAGGCAGGACAGACTGACCTTCCAGGACAGGACTCATTTAACCCACAGGCAGATGGGACAGCAGAGTTTAGGAACACTGCACATTTCTGTCTCCAGTTAGTTCAGAAAAAGTTTGTCTGGGTCAGTCACTCAAACTTGAAGACCTAACAGTATTATAACTTCCTCAGATCCTGCAAAATCTTAGTAAATTTAATAAATACAGATATCACAGCCAGAACTTTTGCACCAAAACACTGGATCCCCTGCAAGGGAATTCCTTGCTGTTTCTGGAGTTCACATTGCTAAGAAACATGGCTTTCATAAACACAGAACAAGCCTGATAAGGACCCAGCACAGGCTGCAGTCAAGGTAAGGAGAAAGATGAGAAGACAAACCTTGGAAAGCTTTTTATCCTTTGAAAACTGAAGTAGATTTAGTTACCAGCAGAAGGAGGTGAATGGGTGATCACTGACAGGGTTGTCAAGCGCTGGCACAGGCTGCCCTGGGAAGTGGGGGAGCCACCATTCCTCAGGGATGGAAATGTCACATGGATATGGCTCTTAGGGACACGGTTTAAAGGTGAACTTGTCAGTTACAAAAAAAATAAATCATCATAGCTTACAGCACTTTAAGAGGGCATAATTTCCATCACTCAGAAATCCATCTAAAAGATGTTACTCAAAGTGAAAGTGCATTCATTTACAGTACAGAGAAAATGAAAATCAGCTCCACTCGTGCATTTTTGTTCCCTTCTTTGTGTTTTTTTTTTTCTTTTTCTTTCTTAAGTAGTGAAAGTAGCAGTTTCATTTAGGAAAATAATACACAATACACTGAATGGTTAACCCACCTACTGAATGCACTTAATCTCTTTTTATGAAAGATCTTTAACAATATGATCCTTTGAAGAAGTAAAAGCTTGACCCCAAATCAGCACTTCTGTCTTTACATTTCTGTAAATGACAAATACTGAATGCATTGTATTGAGTGATCAAGCATTGTGCCTGATCTCTCCATCATCCTTAACCCCTACTGCAGTGCCTGGCAATGACCCATTGTTACAGCCTTGCAAAATGACTGAGCAACTCTTTCAATTTCTGTTTTTGAAAAAAAAAAAAGACTGGGAAAAAAAAACCAAACACCTACTTTCAATTTCTTAAAAAAATAATTCATTTGGCTGCACATGAACATGGTGTTTCTCAATACAAAAAGCATCCTTGTTTTCCAACACGTCTTAAGTGGTAGCTTGAATAAAAGGAAGACTACTTTTGACAGTGTAGGATTTCAGATCCAGCTTTTAAAATGGCAGTTGACCTCTCCTTGCCCCTCCTAAGTATTTAATTGCCTTAGTCCACTGACACACTGAGAACCCGTCACATAAATCGCACCCAGCACGCATTCAATACTTCTACTTTAAAATTTACTATTAAAATATAAGAAGGCCTTTTATCTATGTTTTGGTTTTAGATATAGATCACATGTTTTTCTCCATTGCTGTAAACTTCTTCATTTGGCTTTGTAAGGGATTAATTTTTTAATCAAAATTCCCATTACACAATTCAAGTAATTTAAACAAATACTACAAGGTTTGTGATAGTACTCACTGACACAGTCATATATGTGGAATATATAAGAAACACACAGAGAAAAATTATCTTTAAATATTATCTTAAAGCAGCTCATCTTTTCATGGAGCACCATCAAGAGGAGTCTGCCCTTGTTTTCTTTACACCTCCCCTACCTGACATTCATAAAAATTAATAAGATCCCCCCCAAAGTTTCTCTTCTCCAGGTTGGACAGCCCCAGCTCTCTCAGCCTCTCATCCCATGCCAGATGATGCAGTCCCTTAACAGGTGTAACTTCTCCAGTCAAAAGTTAAGTAGGTAAGACAACTCATGTTGACAGAGTGGAAAACCACTCAAACCTGAACACTTCAGACACAGCACCCAAAGGGGTGCACAATAACATGGGAATTCTAGAAGCAAGTGTTAAGGTAGCAATTCAGTTAATATTCCTGTTAGCATGGCATCATCTGTGAAAAACAAAATACTATTCTTCACATAGATATGGTACTTGAAATACAGAATAACAAAGTGTTAAGCATAAAATGACCCAGGGGTTAAGCACAATTTACAGTTTCAACTGTGTTGTTAACTGTGAAGGTGTTTCAAAAAACCAAGGCATTTTAATGCTTCTCACACTTACTTGAATTATACTGTTACTACCATAAGCCTACATTTGCCTATCTTGATCTGCTTAAGTGAAATATTTTCAACACAGTTGTAAATACCAAAGAACAGCATCAACATAAGTCTGTATGCAACTAAGCTCAGAGTCAGGAACAAGAGCAGCAGTAAAAGTCAATCAAATGAGAACATACACATTGGAGACACAGTCCAAGGTACCAAGCTGGTACACTGCATAAGCTTTTAAAGGCTTACTAAAACTTCAAAGACTAAATTAATAAGTTTCATGCTTCAAATATCTATTCCAAGCATCTCACTTGATTTATGCACAGTTGGCTTTTACAAACAAGCCATACAGATAAAGAATTTTGGAGCCAATACTACAAATCTTGCAACCATTTACTAGAAAAAGCCATTAAAATCTTGCAAAACCTTTTTTTTTTCCCTCCAAGCAATAAGCATTCCTTCACCAACACAAATTCTAACATGCAAGTAAATGTATTTTGGCCTCAAATCTTGGCCGCCTTTACCAGAGTAAATGATACAAGTCTTTTGAAAACACTTTGTAAGAACTGTATATCCAGTATGAAAGAAAAGGTAGCTACAGACATTACTTCACTCAACAGCTTTCTATAATTACAGCATTTGATCAATGAAATTTTATGCAGGTTACTATCAAACCCATTCTGTTTCCCAGACAGTCCCAGAATACATTGCAAAATATCATTAAGCAAGTGTGTGAAAAGCATCTTCTTTCATCCTAAGTGATTAAAGACAAGTTTGGTCAATTCTCATATTTAAGGCAACATCACAATACAGTACACCTAATTTCAGGTCCCTTTTAAAGATCTTCCCATGGGGTCTTTTCAGTAGTACCTTCCTCCAGGTACCTTCATCCTCAGAATAGGATTCTGGTTTGTCTGAGTTGCCTTATGAGTAACTTCAAAGTTCTGCTTTAAAATGGCTGTTTACCAAGTATGCATGTATAGAAGCACTCTTCAGCCTCCTTTTGATACCTCAAAATCTGAGTTGTGTGATTAAAAATAAATTAATTATTTAAAGAACTTACCTAGGTAGTATTGTCTCTTCCATGTGACTGCTACCAGGTAAGTAAAGAGCAGAAAGCTGAAGCTCTGTGTGATTTATACAACATTCAGATCAGCTTCATACAAATGATTAAGTAAGTTTACCAAATCTCTACAATTTCTGCTTTTTCAGATTTAAGAAACACAAGTCAATCAAGTTCTGCAGGTATTTGAAATCATTTATTCCTATATTGTTAGAGTAAAAAAAAACCAAAACAGAACACAAATGATAGACTGGAACTACAGAGGAAATAGAAGAGAAAAGGAAGAAAAGGAAGTGGCTGTGGACAAAAGAGGCACATAAAGCCTCAGTGGTAGAGAATGCTCCCTCTACCCCAACAGCTGTTTCAGAACAGCAGCTGAATTGATTTCTTCCTTAAACACACCCTGAATAACTCTCGAGAATTGCTGTGGAAGGAAACACGGGGAAAAAAGCCCTGCAAAGTTCATCTTGATTTGTGTGGGAGAACTCCTAGGACCTGGCTGCTGCCTTTCACTGCTGACAGTGCCCCCAGAGCTGCACGTTTTCTGCAGAAAGAAGACAGGAGCATGACTGTAACTGGGTTCTAGGACGCAGGGATGTCACATCAGGCACGACATGTCCCACGTGAATGTGACATCCTCCTACTCTCCTCCCTTTCACTTCAGCCCTCTTTCCAGCGAGATGAAGACCTCACCAAGCCATTAGGGAAAATCTCTGTGCAATGGGAATAGAAGAGGCTTCAGAGTACGCACTGCAAGAGCTCTTCTGAGGCAGTAAAACTTGGGGCAGGGGGACCCACGGAAATTTACATCAAACTCAGTCCAATACACGTCATTTCACTGAAATGGGCAGAGCCTATCAATATTAGCATGCCAAGCCAGCAACAAAACCCACACAGTTTAAACAATATTGTCAATACAACATGCTATTACTCATACACTTCACACTTGTAGTGCAAATTCTCACTTCTCCACCTCAGTTTGGCTTCCTTTCCCATCGTACAGGGCATAGAAAAAGGAAACAAAACAGCTACAGGAGCTAAAACCCTCCATATAATGTTCCAACATTCAAGCTACAATAGCCTTTATTTTTCTGCTTCCTTACACTTTTCACAAAGTTGAATAAAAATTCACTGAGGTGACCCCATAAATAAGGCTGGTAAAGCATTATGGTCTCAATCTGCAGGAACAGGTGATAAAATGCTTACCTTCCAAACAGACACACAGAGCAGATGGCAACCCCTCACTAAGTGTGGAATTGAAAAATAAGGTTCTCTCTGCAATACATCTCAAGCACATGAAAGGTACTGCTAACAAGGAGAAAAACATCTGGAAGGGAGTGTTTATATATGGAACACAGTTGTTGAATAAGCAAACGGAAGCGTGAATTTGCATTTGTTATTTTATCTGTAGTCTGGCTGCTTTGCAAACAGCTACAAGGTGTAAGAAAAATCCAGACTGAAAGGCTTGGAACATTTTTGGGGCAATGTCTACACAATGCTCTCCCATTCCTCTTTTAGAGCATGTGCAAAACTAATGGCTTCAATGGGAGAGTTTACATTTTTTTAAATGTTAAAGAAAAATAGCATTTTTTTTAACTTGTGCACACAGAAAATAATCATGTAGCAGAAAGTCACAGCACAAGGCATGTGAAATAAGCAAAAAATCCATTGCTTCCTGTACAATTTTCAGTTGTCACAAAGTAAAACATGAAGAATTTAAGGAGCTGTCTGTATTCAGATGAAAATCCCATTCCTAAACAGGATTAGCTGGTAACCTAAAAATATCAGTCAGTAATCTCCAAAAGTCATAAGCTCGTTCGTGCACCCCACAAGTCCTATACCAATCACTAACTAAAAGAAATTAGGTCAGAATCCAAATCAGATCACTCCAGAGTAGCATCAATCTTCTTATATCAGAGCTGTCACATTTTAAATCTTTCACACAATTTCCACAAAAATTATTAAAAACAGAGGAGATCTGCCTCTGAACAGAAACTAACTAAAAGTGACATTCTAGTTTAATGTGACAGTTTAAAAAAATACCTATCTTCAGTCACTTAAGACACATCTCTAAACACACCCCATCAAGCAAACAAACAAAAGGTATCTGACAGGCTGCTTTAGTTTCCTTAAAATGATCTGGGATTGGGTGACAGTTCTTCTGTCCCTGCCATAACTACTTTCCTTGTACGTTACCATACCTTATTTTCTATGCATAAAAAAAAATTAACAATATATACTATCTGACAATTTTTTAAATGTATTGATGTAAAGCCACACAATAAAATCACTCTCTCTCCTACAACCTGGTTGCCTTTTCACAATGACAAGAGTCTTCCAAGATGCAGACTCCAGGATACACGTAAAGTATTTGAGCATATTACAATAACTTGCATCTGGAAGTCATCAGCTGAACGATTAAAGAAGTGGCTACTTCAGCTCACATTGTTAAGCTCCACATCTTGACTGACTGCCATTTGGGTAAAACCACAAATATCCAATGAAAGCATCTCACTGGTACTGTTTTCCCAGAAGTGGCATCACTGACTTACTGACAATTATCACAATTTTTACTGGCTTTTAACCTTGGTGCAGTTCACTGACTGATACTGCTGACAGGAAGAGGCAAGGAGTAGCTACGACCAGAAAATAAATTTCAGCTACAACTTTTAGGTAGAGGCTAACTCTTGCCATAATGAGAAGCAGCGTGGTACTCAACTGACATCTTCAACGCTAAAATTCATGCTTTATCTACAGATTTGTCACCAAAGCCAAACCAACTGAGTAGCTCATGGCAGCAAGACACTTCACACTCTTATTTTGACTAATTTTATGGTCACATTTATGAGCTGTAATAAGCTATATGAATCAGTGTCATAAACCTTCATAACACATAAACTAGAGGGCAAAGTAAGTGGTTTGCCTGCTAATTAAACAATAGTTTAAATTCTTGCCATGCAGAATAAACCTCTTATTAAAAATCATCATTTTTGACTTCTTATATAACAAGTTTCTGTCTATCCCTGGCTGAGTTACAATGACAATCACAAGTCTACAGACCAGCAATTCCTTTGGGAAGGGACATTTATTAACTGCAGTTTGAGAAAATATAGAAAATGTCATGAGAAAAGCCAAACAAAGTTTTCACTCCTCACATATAACCACCCAAAAAATGCCTCAAAAACCCCACAACAACCCCAACAACCAAACCTTGCCCAATGATTTAACCAGTGTCTCATGCCTCATCTTTGCTAGTAGACAAAATCTCCACTTCCTTATGTGCCCTGAGCCCACCAGAAAGTAAAGTAACTGTCAGCATAACCTGGCACATGAACAATGCTCTGTAGACACAGGGTGCAACCACCAGACATCTGTAGGACAATATCAATTGTGCAAATGGCATAGAACAGGCATGGGGCTTGTTTGACTTTGTTCTGCTTTTCTCTCCCTTGGATCAATTTACTTGCAGTAGACCATCTCTGCCAATTTTAGCTGCAGTTCTCAGTCATTTTCAGCCAACTCCAAATAGTTTCTCAGGAACCCATACTCACAGGCATGTAACATCACACTGCTTAACTCTGACAAACCGAGTTTGCATATTCTTGCTACAGGCAAAGTAGAGAAATCTGAGTTCTCTTCATACCACAATCTAGCAGTGATGCATAAAAAACAATCAAAACCTGCAGTGAAGAAACCTTTACTCCATGCTCTCTTGTGATAGGATATTACATCTATAAGAGGATAAAGCAAAACCAGTCAACATAAACTCAGCTTGAATGCAAGACCCAGTGAAGAGCTGTAGGACCCAACTTACACAGCCTGTCATGGAAACCAGGTGTGAAAGTCATTTTTCCTGCCAAAGCGGGCTGACAAAAAGCTTTGCCAGGACAGTTACATTTTCTTTCTGCCACAGTAGTCAGAGAGCACTCCTGCTTGGCTTGTCACTTGTCTTCAAAACTAGAAGTTCCACAAAAGAAGGTAAACTTATCTCTTTTCCTCTTCTCTCCCCATTTCCCCTGGAGCTACAAATTAATTAAAAAAGCTTAAGCAAGTATAAAAGCAATCAACAAGAGGCAGGGGGAAGTACAATTAAACAAACCCACTAATGTAAAACCCAACCTGCAGGCAGACAATTGAACACAGTATCCCTGGGTTGATTTCAATGTAAGGAAGGTTGAAAGAGCCTTGTGCTACAATCTAAGCCTTAAGAGTAAGTTTCTTTACACTTGTACCAACATAATAATTTGCTAATGCAGGAAAGAAAGTAGTTCAAAGCCCGAGCTGAAATATGACTGACATGTTAACCACATTTGTTCTCTGTTAAGAGCTTGATGGACTTTGTTAATGCTTATAATGTTACAAAGCATTAGGCCTCCATGAATTGCTTACCTCATTTTGAAATGGGTACAAAGGCTGATGTTTCTTTTCATCAAGGAAAGAAAAACTTCTAAAATATATTGTCAGCTCTACCCAAAAGGCCTACAGAGCTCTTCAGTTCCAACAGTACTGATCCCATGAATCTAGAGCTACTACTTATGTGTTTGTCCTTGAAGAAAGTCCTGCCAGTGACACAGCACCTGAGGTAACTAAAACAACCCCAACATTTCTCAGTAGTTACACCACATTTGTTATGAACCAAAACCATCTTACTAATGCTAATATCAGAATTATCTTCTGACACAAAATCCACAGTACTTTGTTACAACAACCGTAAAGAATTAATTAACTCTCACCAGCCCAATATCCTTCTTATCAACAATATTTAAATAAAACAGTACTGCTTGTATAAAGTACAGACAGGCCTTAATAAGAGGTCAAATGAATCAACCTATTAAGACCAGTTTATCAAGTGTGTGTCAATATACTGTGGACACCTTATCCGGAAAATGTATTCATGGCTGCATGCCAGTCCTACTTTAAAGAAAGCTCCCATGCAAGTCATAACTAAGTCCTCCTCCTAATCACGAACATGAAAATTCCTTAACTCTTGGAAATGTATATTCAGAATTTAAGGGGGAGGGCAGACAGACAAAAAAAAAAAAAAAACAAACCCATACATGACTTATTTTCTGCCAAGGGCAAAACCACCAGGCATTCTCCAAAGGGCTGAGATGACTGAACATTTTGGAGGACAATATTCTGGGCATACAAAGCAAAAATTCAATAAGAACTTGAAAGTCAAAGAGAGCTTCCACAACAATGATAATAGGTCCTTTGAAAAACAATTATCAAAGCAACTATGGAGGAAAAAGTGCATATACATAAGCAAATAGGACTGGACAGAAAAAAGCAGTTGGTAGAATATGTTTAGATTCAAGTTGGGAAATAAATTTCCTTCATTTTCCTTATTTCTCTCTAATTGTTATTAACCTGTAATGTATTTTTCATCTTTGTAGTATTGCTCTTAAATTAACTAGCATTTACCAAATGTTATAAGTACACATTCTAATATTAGATAACTTATTCCAAAACAAAGTTAATGGGTAGCAAATATTAGTGGGTAGTTTTGCTATCACCATAACTAAGATCTGGGAGGAAAAAAAAAAGCCAAACAAACCCAAGAAGAAAGGCTTTTTGTAACCATAACAAACAATAGTGAGGTTGTCTACATACTTCTTTGAAGGTCATCATAATGGGCCATAACAAAGGAATCGTTATCACCTAGGTTAAAATCTGATGAATTGTAAATAAAGATCACAACTGCTTATATTTGAGCTGAAGTACTTATGTTGGAAAAAAGTATACATACACCATCTGGTACACAGTAATTACAGAAATTAAAACCACATTTCTGTGGCCTGCCTTTAACAATTTTTACCGATACAGTAATACTTGATCTTCTTAGGGAGCATAATCTAAACTCATGCTGTGAAATGATCATAAGACTATCCAGTGCATGGCACAAGCAGTTCATTAAGCTGGAATCTTTAGAAACACTTGCTCCCCAGCATTAGCGGACACAGCTCCTGTAGGTTCACGTCACGCCATTCAATTTAATCCACAGCCAAGGCAAGTTAATTTCACACCTGCTGAGCGATATCGTGATGGATGGCACCACAGCAGGTCATTAATTTTGTTTCCTTTTGATTAATTTCACACCATACACTGGACACAGTCTTTTGAGCTACGATGTCTAAGAGCAGGGTTTAATGCCTGCAAAGGGCTAAACCAGGTTTTGAGTGCTTGCCAAAAGACAAAATACCCAGATGTGATACAAGTGAAAGGGAGCTTCGCTAGGTTTGGCACTGACTCTGACATGGTTACAGGTGTGGCAGGACACTCTCACCAAGCAGCACATTTTAAGTGTGTTGCTCTTGAGCATAGCCATAAAGCAGAAATTCTGGACATACCTTACAATCGAGAAGGCAAAGCTAGTTTTATTTGCCACAGAAACCCTTCCATCATTTACTTACTGATAATATACCTAACAAGGTATAATGATTACTAAGACTTCTATATTTCAAATATTTTACTTAAAATCCTTTTTATTTGAAATATAAAGTAAGAAAAAATATCATGATCACACAGGATGAAAGAAGAGGAAGGAAAAGTTAACATTCAAAGATGACAACAGCAGCCATTGTTGCCACCAGAGCAGAAGGGGAAGCAGTGGGTCATTTTGTCACTCTAGTCACTGAGGACATCTGGGGCCCTTGGAGGGCCCCGGACCACAGGGGAGGGTCCAGGCACAGCAGAGGCTGAGCTGAGCCAGCAGCTCCCAGCTGAGGAACAGCTTAATCTTACCCTACTGCTCCAAGCTTCTCAGTCTCACACTCCCTTTGTGCTACATGTGCCAAATCAACAGATCCCTCCATGAGCTGACTGAGATCATGAAAACAAAAGAAGCCTTTTTCTTATATTAGCTTTCTGCTTGTTTCACAAACCAAGCTGTCTAACAGACAGGTCAGGTATGTATCAGAGCTGGTGAAAGTGAAAAGGAGAAATTTTATCTTTTGGTAGCAAAGAGGTGTTTAGCTTTTAAGGAGTGATTCAAAGCAGCAGCCCCAAAAGCCTCATCCTCTCTATTGACTACAGAAGGGCCTGAGCTTCCTAAACTCAAATTAGATGTGCTTTCATCCCGTCTTTTCCCTTTCTCTGTGTGCCCCAATATTCCACAGCTCAACAAATATCAGGGAATTATTATTGCTTGTCACTCATTCAAAGCTTTTGCTGCTTTGTTCTTCAAAATAGTGCTTTACAATATAGTATGAGCAAATTTTCAGTCTCTTTCTGATCATGAAGAATAATTTAGAAAACACAGAAATGCTCATACTTACCAGCAGCTATTTTTGTTAAGAGAAACTATTGCAGTGAAGTCAAAATAGTGGAGAGTGACAGGGAAAATGGTTTTATGATTTGACGAATGGAAATGACGTGGGACACGTGATTCAGTACGCATGGCTTAAATCTCAGTGTAGCAGGCTTAAGTGAGGAAGACACGAGCTACTCTGAATCCATCTGTGCCAGCAGACTTCTCCTTTTCCAACCAGAAATCATTGTCCCCTCACATCTGCCCATGGAATTAACCTCACTGTCCCCTAGACATTACTGCAAACTAAGTAGGGCAATAATTAATTTGCTATTTCAGCTACAAATCTGGTTTTGCTCTTTAGATTAGCACAGTTCAGGCTGTGTAGACTGGCCCTTCCATCAAGATTGCAGGAATCTCTCCTACCGTCATCCTGTTGTCCTCTTCTGGTTCAGCAGACTGACATCATGACTTACTAGCAAGTACTTGATCAAAGGCTCTGCACAAAGCTTGAATAGATGCTGATTTGATGTGTTATAATGGCTACCTGTTTATTTGCCAACATATAATTTTCAGCATGAACTGAAATTTTTACTGTCAACTCCTATAAAGAATCTAAACACAGGATGAACAAGAAGTTGGATTAATAGGACCTAGCCACTGAATGGAAATTCAAAGTAAATTATCTCAATCATCAGAAGCTGCGAGCTGGATTTTGCGGACATTCTGGCACCAATTACAACAATTTTGACAGTCAGGAGTACCAAAGGAAGAGCAACAGCTACAACAAGATTTGCAGCAGCTGCTGCTCTTGCTCATCATCACCGTCACATGGTTCACATTATGAATGGGAAGGTGAACAATTCAGTCCTTTCGCCAATTACCCACAACACAGTATAAAAAAGAGTTTGTGAGAGAACTAGTTTTTGATGTTTACATTCTTGGATGTCTAGAGAACACCTAGGTGTACCTCCCTTTGTATGTCTCGTTTCTAAGGTGCTGCTGAAGAAGCCATTCACTTTCTATCTAAGATCTCTTTGTAGCTGAAAAATCCCAAACAAAATATTCGCCACGCCATTCCAAAAAAGCCCCACAACTCAAAACAAAACAACCCCCCAAAACCCCCAAGTTGAACACCAACCAAAATCTCTAACTAAGCCACCCAGGTCACACTTCTCAACCAACTTCTTCTCCTCCCCGAAAGTGGTGGTACTTTCAAAAAATAGAAATTTAATCTGCGTGTACATCACTTGAAATTAGGAAACAAGAGAAGCCCAACTCTCAAGTCTTAAATTGTTTGGGTTTTTTTTTTTTTACACACAAATAATAAATAATTAAGGTGAAATTTCCCATAAGTGCCTAGATTAATGCTTACCAAATCTCTTTAAATATTACAGTGATTTGTGAACTAAAACCTAAGTGCAATAAAGAATGGATTTGAAACTGCTATATGCTTGCATATATTCATTATGCACATCACCATATGTCAGGCAGAATCTCTGAAGGTGAATCTCAAACAAGTGATTACCACTGAAGCAACATGATGGAGAATAAAGTAGACAAGTGATATATTTAGCTTCATCCTATCTTTGTCCCTAGAGGAATGCATTCTCTCTAGTATGGGAAGGGGAGGGGGCAAAAAAAGAAGCCTATAAAATTAAAACATGTTTTTCCCCAAAACTAATGACCCACTTTAAACAGTCTTATGTAACTAAGAAATGAGATTATATTTGCACTGTCATGGATTTAATATTATATTTTTCAGTCTGAATCATATCAGAAGGTTATTTACCTCACCTGCCTACCACTAGGCAGAAAACTAAGTTTTCAGAACTTTCTTAGTTTAAGAAATCCAGTCCCTCTCTAGTTTTTCACATCAATTAAATAAAAAAAAAAGGTAAGCCTAAGTGAGGTAATTTTGCACTTGTCTGAACTGTACAAGGTTTATACAATCTGAAGCTAGGTAATTATGTTAAATACCTTCTTCTCAAATTTTCACCAGTCCTGGAATTCCCCCACATGTACTCTGGCATGTTCTCAAGCACGCACGTTGAGCTTCTCCCCCTGCAGTGCTCGGAACACAAGCCAGTTCTTAGAACACATAGTTTAAACTGAAGTACTGTCATTAAATGAAAAGCTTTTCCAAAAACAAGCAGAACTGGGTCCACTTTGGTAACTGCTCTCTAAAAAGGTCATATAAAACTTAGCATTCACAAATCTCTTTGCCATTCATAGTTGTATGGATGCAAGAGACAAAAAAATGTTCCTTCTAGCAGAAAATCTTCCTGTGTACCAACTAAAAGCTCCTCCACCCATTAGATGCACATTAATGTAAATTGAAAACACCACCTCTGTACAACAAAATATCCACATATTTGTCAAACATTATCTGAAAAACAGGGGTAAGATCTACAAGACAGTTAAGTCAGACTTCCAAGGTCCACTCAAAAACATTAGATTACTATTTAGGTTAGTTCTCCTGTGTTTCAATAATTCAAACACATTATAAACAATATAATCTAAACATCAAGGCTTTCTTCCTCAAGAAAACCAAAAAAAAATCCAACCCAACAAAATACCAAAAAACCACCTAAAAAGTACCTCCTAAATAGCCTACTAAATCCAAATGGTTTCCAGAATCAAAAAGGAAATTCAATTGGCAATATTGTCCATCTCTAGAATGATGACAGTGAAAAGCTCTGCATTTTGATCTAACAAGATTCTAGTTTGTACTAGTTAGGTAAATGTACAAGACATAAAATAAACCCACAGGCAGGAATATTCATCTATAAATATGTACCAAAGCCCCTCTACTTTCAGACAATCTATTTGAAAATTATTACAATCCAGCAGTTAATGTAAATGCACAAAGCTGCCAAAAAGATCACATACAGCTCTGAGCAGAATGTAAATGATCTTGAAACAGTACTGTAGTACCAGCAGAAAGCAAAACAGAGACCACTTTACTGACACTACCACAGATGGATGGATTTCTTTACTGTTTAGTCAAACTTAATGAAGAGAAAAAGATAGGAAGAGACAGAGGAATAGATTTTCTAATATTATGAAAATACTCATTCCTTTCAACTCACAGGGGAAACGTGCTGGCAAACACATCTTGAAAGTTGATACAAAAAGCCTTTCTCTTTTAAACTCTATCACTGGGCTACATTGATTTATCTTTTGTAACAGCCAGGATTTGACAGATAACCTGCAAATAACTATTTAAGGCATTGTCTTAGCACATTTCTACATCCTGAGCAGTCCATTGGCTGTGTAAGCTACAACCATGAGTGTCCAACACAGACCATGGTATCCTATCCCAGCCTTACACTGTGTTCCACTGCCTGAAGTGGGGAAATGTGTGCTTGAGCCACAGGCATGCAGAGGACGTCAGTGACTCTGACTGCAGGGGGGACCAAAACACATCAGCCTTCACTTCAACAGGGGCTGGAAGTGCCCAAGGCCAGGCTGGATGGGGCTCTGAACAATCTGGTCTAGTGGAAGATGTCCCTGCAAGAGGGTTAGAATGAGATGAGCTTTAAGATCCCATTCAACCCAAACTATTCTGTGATTTTATGATTAATTCTATTATTAAGTCTGCCCAACAAAAGAAAGAATAATTTTTTTCAATAACATTTTCCTCTGGACTTCAGAGAAATATGGTATTTCTTTCTGCAGCTTTTATCACTTAATAGTTTCCAACTTAGGCTGTTATTTTAACAATGGGAAAAGCTGTATCCTACAGTTTGGACTCAACGTATGACTCGAGACTGAAAGAAGCAGCTTAATTATGAAATGACAGCAGTTAGCATGGATTTACTGGACATTTCAGAAGACAGAATTTTAAAAGTTGTCTAAAATAAGGTTTATTTGCTGCCTTGCTCTGTTCAGCTTTCCTACATTCTAACAGACCACTGAGACAATGTAAAGTTTCAAACTTACATTTTCTCCATAATATTTTCATTTGTTTATCCTGACTAGCCTTTTTTGGGAGGTATAATGATAGCCTTAGATGAGATTCCTACACAAACATTTAGAATAATCAAGCCAAATATGTTATTCCAATAATATTTTGGCTATATTAGCAAAAATATGGAAGATAATTCTGGTGCAAATAATCCCAAGGGGGGAAAAAAAAATCTGTAGACCAGGACAAATTGCTGGACATTCATGGATTATCCAGTTTCTCAATGTGCTACTTTAATTTTCTGTGAATTCAAAGCTTGTACAACATTGGCAGAGTCAGACTTTCAGTAAAAACATCCTCAATCATTACAGACATCCTGAGTTCCCTTGAAAAAGCCTCATCAGGAAAAAAAAACCAAACCAAACAAAAACAAGAAAGAGGAACCTTGTGGAAAACTTTGTTGTGACAAAGAAAAAGATGAACTACTGGCCTTCTGAGGGCATGAAATCATTGCTTCAAACCATCTGTTTTCATAAATAGGTAATGAGCAACCCAACAGAAAGGTACAAGATGAACTAGAACCTATTATTAGCTGATTATAACAGATTCAGCACAACTGCACATACACCATTCAGAGACTTCATCAATTCTTACTTAATTGTACAGAAAAAAAAAAAAAAATCCATCCAGGCTTGTCTGGTGGGTGGAGCAGGATGAGCGGGGGTTCTCTTTTAGTCAATTCAAGAAGTCAAGGAGTTTAGCAAATAAGGACATTTCCTAACTGGTTTTATAAAAATAAAAATTAGGTTATAGAAACTTAAAAAGAGTTTCAGAAGAACACTTTGTGGGATGGGAAGGAATGCATGAGGTAAAGCTTACGTGTAATATGTCTCAAAAAATTTCAAGTCTCATGATGAAATTGCATCCTTGAAAATGAAATGTTTGGAGTTAAACAGCAAAAGCCATTCAGAAGTCTGGATTAAGACAGAAATCATGCTGTTTTTACAAGTACAGCAGGGGATACAGAAAGCCCTCCTCACACATAACTGAAATCCCACAACACCAAACCCAAATTATGCATACTTAGATTGAGAGATTCCCATGACATCTTAAGTAAATTTTAATAAAGGAAATAAAGACCTGAACACCATAGTAAAGTGGACAATGGTTAGCACTGCAATGAGGCACACACCAACATAAGTGGGAATATAATAGCAAAAAAAAAAAAAGGTATGAAAATAACATTTGACAGATTTCTTTCTCTGTCGAATGTAAGGATGACAGAGCTGGACAGTCCAAAATAAAAAATTAGAAGGTTTTAATTCTGCATTTTTGTGGCCTGGACAAACATCTCTACCCTGACCAATGATCCCCATAGTACAGTCAAGGTAGGCACTGTAAGGTTCCTACAGTAATTTCTGCCAAATTACAATGCTGCATCAGCAGCCTTTTTAATTAAATGTCAAATTTTAGTTAAAGAATAAGGTGGGTGGCATATTTAAAAATATTCTGTAGCTCGATAAAGGGCAAGAGTACACCTTCATTAAAAAACTCTTTTCATAATGCACATCCAAATCAATAGCGTGAAATCTGAGTTGTACATCAGGAATTTATACAGTGAGAAGGTTTTTTTGTTTTTAAATTTGGATAAGCAAACATAAAAATGTATACTGATAGTAGGCAATGGAGTTCAAGTTTGCCATATCAGCCACGAACAACACTCAAAGGTAGAACAGACCTGAGGTAGAAATAAATATCCAAATAGAGCCCAAGACAATTCAAACAAACCAGAGTACTAATAGTTGATGGGGAAAAAAATTCCATTTTTAAGTACATGGGATGAAGGAAACTTGCACTTCAAATGTAGGGGAAAAAAGAAGCCCTGCTTCTTAACATTTTTTTAAACCGCAAATAATGAGAAAACACATTCTTCAGATCTCCATCTAACCCCCTTCTTAAGCCTAAAAAATGCAAAATTGACGTAGACCATGTAGTTAAACTACAATACTATTTTTCAAGTAGAGGTTTTAAAGAAGAATTTTATTATCTCCATTTATAAGGCTCACAGTTTTCTTTGCTCTAGAAGTGGCCACGTACATGCCAATATCTCAGTGTGGAAAAGGTGTTTCTAGGCATGTTCTAAGTAACTCAGTAGTGGCATTCTGTGACATTACACAGTGCACAAGCTATGCAACTGGTGCATATGGAAACTATGATGCCAGGAAATGAATCAAGGTACAAGGACTTTAATAGCAGCTGAACAGAAGCTAAGCCTGCTACAAGCTTTTGCTCTGTATCAGCCAGTACAGCCCTCAAAGGAAAGTTTAAGTGTACACCTGGGTCTCGTTGTGCTGGTTTCAGTATACCAAGACAGAGGTTTAAGTAGCATCAACTCAAAAAGAGCTTAAGTAAATTGCAATGTGCCTTTTACACTGGCACAGAAGTTCACCCACTGTGGTTAATCTCTCCTTACATCCCTGTAAAGATCCAGTCTTTTCACCACAGACCTATGGCAATAGTGAATCCCTGCTGGTAACAAATCAACAGTGCTGCAACAACTCCTTTACTGCACGTTCAGAAGCCAGCTTGGATCAACTACTGAACTTGAATCTGGAATTCCAAACTTACAGTGGGAAAGTACTAATTCCACAGAACTTCATCTCAGATGCAGGTATGCAGAAATTTGTAATGGAAACCAAGCTTTTGAGCATCTTCCAGCATAAAGCTCCTCCTTGCCTCCCTCAAATATTCTCTAATTTACCTTGGGGAGAATTTTGCCATGGTAGTTCAAGTGAAAAGCTACTATAACCTTTTCCTCAAAGGAATCATGAACTGTCCCATTAAGTTATTAATCCAGAACCCAAGGGGAGTCATTTCAGACACTGAAGGACTTCACAAAGATTCACAACTGGGGCCAAAACCTGGTATCAATAAGCTGCCTGAGAGGCCTCAAACTACCAGGATGTAGATTCAGTAAAAGGTCAAAATCACTTAGTGAAACCAAACATTTCTGCAACTTGGTTTCATTTCTCACATCATTAATACAGTCAGAAGTTTTTATTTTACTGATTATCCAATTTCTTGAACTTAGGAATGCTGAGCTACTGAAAAAACTCAGGTAAGTATTCCAACAAGAACTACAGCTTATCTATAAGGAGCACAGTTTATCTTTGTCTTTCAAGAGAAGTTAAGCTATCAAAAGAAAGAAAAGCTTTTTTTCTTACTATAATTGTTGATTTATAAACAAACTCTATTGGCATTTAAGAAAATGTCTATTGAAAATAACAAGCTAATGTTTTATTTTCAGTGATAACCATAAGCATATTTCAAGTATAACCATAAAATATGGCAACTTGATTACAGGCTCTTAAAATTAGACTAAGTATTCAAAACTGGTTAATTTAATCTGTAGTAAAATAGCTGTTAGCTTTAGCAGAAAAGCCACTGGAAGCATTCTACTCCTGCATGCTTTTTTGCAGTCTAGTAAAAGTAGCTGCATCACACACAGAGATGTGAAGTGCAAACAGAATGAATCTGCATTTCATCATGTTCTTGGAGGATCAATAATCCTGAAAGAGAAACTGCATTTCATGAAAAGAAATACAAGGAAGCAAACTGCTCATTTTTACAAGAACTCAGAAAACCAAATCAATGTGCTAAGGGACTGATTGGAACAAGGTAACTTTAATAATGTGGTCAAGTATTCTGTGAAACCTAGGCTGAAGTCTGGCAAAGATTGAGCAATCTTTTTTTACTGCTCTACAGTGTGTTCCACACCCTTTTCCTATACTGTCAGATCAAACCTGTACTGGGAGAAGCAAACTCTAAGAAAAAGGTAATGAATTGAAATGCCTGATACAGAGGTGTAGTGGTGCAGCATAAAACTTTCTTGAGCCACTTAGAGCTAGTATTTTCACTCTTCTAAATCTACAATATAAAAAACTGAGTCACTACACAAACTGTACCTGAACAGGGGCTATCTAGAAAGACTCAGATAAATGACTTATAAGCTTGTTAGGAGGTAGATTATAGGTTCAAGGATTTTTATTATGAATACTATATCAATTTTCAAATTCACTAAATGAAGGAGTTATGTGTATTTTTAACACACGTATACCATGCAGACAAGGTTTATGCATCTAATGAAATGTTTGAGAGAGTTCATCTTCAATCAAAACACATTTTATGCTTCATTTTACAAAAAAGAAGGTCAAAATAGGAGAGAAAACACAAGTTTAGTTATGTGGGTCTTTAAGTACTTGAAATTGTCTTCCAGGGATATCACATGCATTCTGCAGAGTTCAAAAACTGCATAGAAGCTGCATTGAACAGTAATAGCTCTCTGCAAAAATGGATCAGAGAGAAAGGGTGAGAACAGAACAAAAAAAAAAAAAAAATAGAGAGGTGAGGGATAAGACACAGCATTTCCTACTTAAGAGAACTACTGCCCAGGGGAATATATGCTGACACAGAAGACTCTTATTAGTAAAACAAAAAATGTGTTAATCCACTCTGGTTACACATATTGCAGACAAGAGGACTATGACACAACATGGCAGAATCCAAGTGTTCAGTACCTTTCAAAGGTCAAAAGCCATCCAGTTCACGAAACAATCTTGGGCAGGAAAGATAATTCACTGCAGTTTGTACCTTTTATGACAACACAGAATCATAAAATCTCTTAGGTTGGAAAAGGTCCTTGAGACCATCTAGCCCAAGGGTCTACATGTCTTTCAAATACCTCCAGGGATGCTGACTCAGCCCTGGGCAGCCTGTTCCAAAGCCTGACAACTCTTCTGGTGAAGGAGTTTTACCTAGCATGCAATCTATTACTTGATTAGTAGCTGTCTGAGAATGCCTTGCTAGGCTCAACACAGGTTAAAAAGCTGAACCAGTCACTGTGCACATAGGAAGGGAGGAACACAACCTTAAGAGGCAATGGGAAACAATCAGCAATAAACTTCATTACCTAAGTCTAACAAGAGTGAAAAAAAAAGCTTTTAGTTTTAAAGCTATTCTAGAGAAACATAACCACAAGGAATACATTTTATGTTAAAGATTATATATAAAGAAATGTACCAAACTACATGACCAAGAGCAACAACAAATAGAAGTAAAATCAGGTCCAGTCTGCTACTTGTAATCTAGGGAAATCCTTTTGTCTAAAGACAAGGTCAAAAGAGGTAGTTGATTGCTTTCAAAGATTACAGGATTTTATCAGGATATAAAAATCAGTAAGACAAATGTCAGCAGGTCAGACTAATAATCAAGGTTAAACAGTTTGGAATGCCTGTGGGATATAAGAAAAACTACAGTTAGCTAAGAGGAGTAAGTGGTCCTTGTGAGACTCAAAGTGCCAGGATCACAGGATTCTTAAGTCATACAAACCATAAATAATAAATCAAATGAATCACAGCATTGACTTAAGCTTTCCTCGTGAAAAGAACTTTGCTATTTAGAGTACTGTAAGAGGGAATCCCTATCCCCCAAAGTATTTCCTCTTTGTACTTTCACTGCAGTGTCTCCCTAGTACACAAGCTGCCACACATGTATGAAATCTCTTTAGCAGAAGTTTCTAAAAGAAAGAGCTGCATCATGGCTTGAGTGCTTGCACAGACATTGGGCTTGAAGGATTGACCTGATTAAAGCAGACAAGACTTCTCCTCGTGGGAAGGTAAGAAAAAAGCCCCACAATTCATCTCAAGACAGCTGAACTATTCCAGCTTGAGTAAAAGAAGAAGGCTATCCACTCTGATAAAAGTCTGCATTGCCACAGAAAACCTCTGCCTCACACATGGAGGCTGTGTCAGTACTTGTGAATTCTTCATCACTATGGTGGCTCCTCCTCTAATGACAACCACTTTAGAGAGTCTATGTCATTACCCAAAATCTTCTTCTGAACTAGTCTAAGTTTATATAAAACTCCACTCACCCTCTCTTTGTAGCCATTAAGTGACAGTAACTTATCAACTCACAGGAACAAGCAAGAAATAGTAAAAAACAAAATAGGGTCAAGGGAAACCAAGCCACTATCATCTGAGTGAGGTTTATACCTCAGAGAAATTATACTTCCTTATATTATAGGTCTGAGCTCTTCAAGAAATGAAACTTAAATAGATAAGGAAGCCTTCAAAACTTCAATAATAGAGGACATAGAGGAAAACAAGAAGATTTTGAGTGTGCAGGCATACAGAGGGTGGCAAATACAAAATTCCACATTTTCTTCTGAAGTATGGAAGGACAAACGATTTTTTAGTTTTGGGGATTTTGTTTACGTGAGTATGTGTTATATGAAATACAGAGATGCACAAATATTAACTTGGCAAAAGTAGAGAGGAATAAAGAATGAACTTATTCCACTCCAAACAGTTAAGAATTTTTTTGAAACTGAAGATGCAGTAACAGCAAAACTGCTTGATTCCTGAGTTTCCACTCATCAGATTCCCAGCTGATTAGCACTGTGCAGCATATTCATTTCCTCAGCAGATGCTTCCAATGTTTTTCACCAAGAATTGCTGCTGGAGTACTCTGGTTCCAAAACAAGCAAAGCAGAAGAGTTCTGCAGACACTTTGGGAACGATGTGATATAACTGAAAATACTATCAGAACCTGGCACTTTGATATTCATCAGTGTATTTCTTTCCACCATCTACTCAAGAGACTGAGCAAACACTGAGTCAGACAATCTGTTGGCAAATAACCATAATGTTTGCCACTGGATCTCCCTTGGGACTGCTCTTCCTAACAGAAAACCTGAACTAATTCTCCCATTCTCTCATAAAACACCAAATGTCCTTTAGATCTCAATCTTCTCAAAACATGAACAATGCATTCACATAAGCCTACAAAACACCAACCATAAAGCTAATAATACCTGCTAGAGGCAGATAATGTCAATGATTCCTGAAGTTCCATTATAATTTTGGAGCCAAGATGAGGAATGAAACTGCACACTAAGCTTTTTACTCAACAGAAGCAAAAGCAGAGTGAACTTGTTAGATGATGGCTGCATACCATGCCAAAAACATAACCCAGCAAATGAAATAAAAAAAATAATTTCAAACTTGAAGGGAAGGGAGTGGTGCTAGTAAAATTCCACGTATTATCTGAAGCATAGAAATTAACAATACAGAGCTTTCTTTTTCTTTTTTATACAAGGGAATAGAAGGGAATCTGGTTGGAGGGAGATGACTTAAAACTGGAGAGCAATTGTCTTTATTCTAAGTAATTTTAAGAATTCAGAACGCTTCATTATTTTGCCAGATTCTATTTCATGAAGCAGATTAAGGACTTTACATGATTTTCACCCAGTGTTGCTGGCTGCTACCCAAGTTTTAGGCAGTCTAGTTTGGGGAGCTTAGACAACCTGATCTTCTTATATTCAGCATTCAGTCACTTTGTCTTTCAGCATCTTTTCAGTCCAGGCTGTATAAGCTGCCTTCCTCCGGGACAGCAAGATGGATTTATCACCCAGAAAAGAGGAAGCATATGTTCTTATTTAATCCTTATTCTGTTCATACAAAATAAATCCATATTCTACATAAGAGCAACAGAAAACAGCCTGTATATGTTAAATTATGAAGAATAGACATTTCTTGCAGTAAACATACCACTCCACGGGCCATTTTAAGAGTAAACTACTCCCTACATCTCAGATAGGCAAAGAACAGAAAGCAGAAGGGAAAATACCTTGTATGCAATAAAACCACTAAAGAAAAAGGCGAAAGGTTTTCCCCCTATTATTAGGCTTGGTACAACCAGCAGTAATTATGTGAACCGTGGGTGCTGCAGTGAGCAATGTTTCTCATGAAGTACATTCAGAGCCATTACACAGAGATCAAGAAGGAAAAAGGTAAATCGCCCATTCAGACTAAATTGAACTTCGTGTCCCCAGGCAAAATGGTTTCAATAATATAGAAACCAAGAACTAACCAGTTCTTCCTTTTTTGAAAGCTTTTTATGAAATGGCAAAATTATTCTGAAAGAATTGAGATCACCTCCTTGATTTGGGAGCAAAGACATACCCCCAATCTGGAAGCAACTTCAAACACTCTCCTCCTGAGGACAGAGATTAGCTGATGAGTACCATCGACTCCCTCCACCCTACTGGCATTTTTACACACAAAGCTGTTTGCTGAGATAAAGCACTTGCACAGCACTAAGTCAAAATTCATTCCTGTATTTAGGATTATGAGTCATGCTGTTGAAAAAGCCATCATACTATTTCATGGGGACAAGGCGACAGAGCTTTTTTAGACAAATAGGACTGTATAATAACATGAATCTCAAGAGTGAGCCTTCATTTAAAGTGTTCTATTCTTGCTGCAGTTATCAAGAGAGATTGATGTAACAAGACCTAGGGCAAGAATTGAGAATTCATTTTCTCAGGTTTGCTGACCCCAATGCCAGAAGGAAAAATATGCTCTCAAAAGATGAGACTGATACTGTACCATATCTGGAAAAGATGGAACCTACAGACTCTTGACAGCGGGGAAAACCTCTGGAGAGGAAAGATTTACTTCCTGAAAACCGAGTGACATTCATTTTCTCCCTGAATACGCTAAAAAGTAACTTTGCATTAAACAGTTGCTGAAACTAAAAAAACACAAAACAATACTAGTTCAATGTAGATCCACACACCTATGCAATCACATCAGGTCAGTCAGTGCTTTTCACAGAGAAATCCCTGACATCAAAGCACAGGGTGATGCTGATGTGTAAGAAACACCGAAGACGGCAAATAAAAAGCACTGTTTTTTCCAATCCAAACCTCAATGCACCTCTGGCAAAAAAAAAAATTAAAAAAAAAGTAGTAGTAGTTATGGCAGCCCAAGGCACATTTGGCACCGAGATGACAGCTTTCAGGAATCTTTTTCTCAAATTCACTTCCTAGAGGGTTACCAAAGCATTGGAGAGGAAACAAAACCAGCAAGCCGGGTGGAACCGAGAGCTTGTAAATGGCATCGTAAGGGGGAAATTTCAACAGACTCTCGCTCGAGATTCATCCTCCCACCCGCGGCACCGCCACCCGCGCTCCGCGAAACCTCCCGTGCGCCCCGGGGGCCGCCCCGTCCCCGCAGCCCC
>VXBI01004736.1:1603351-1724625 GCA_013397375.1 Toxostoma redivivum
GGCGGGGCGGGGAAGCGGGCGCGCGCGGCCGGAAGCGCCTGTGACAGGGCGAGGCAGAGCGAGGGAGCGTCTGCAAAGTGCGTGCCCGGGCACGGAGCGCGCAGGGGCGGCCGTGAGGGGGAACCGCCCGGGTGTGGGCGCAGGCCCCCGTGCAGCGGGCAAGGGTGTGGGCACGGGCAAGGGTGTGGGCACGGCCACGGGATCCGGGCATTGGGCACGGTCACAGCCGCAGCGGTGGGCATGCGGAGGCGGCTCCCGGTCTCTGCCTCCCCGGGCTCGTTCCCTCCTGTGAGGTTTTCCCTCAGCAGAGCCGCCAGGCCGGGCGCGGAGCCCGCCGCTGGCACCAGTGCGGCTTTGCCCGCTCTGAGCGATTCCCAAGCAATAGGAACAAGTATTTGTGTCTGTTCAGGCGCTTAGGCTGTGTTTAAAACGCGCTCTACACGCTACCAGAAGTTCGCTTCTGAGAGGCATTGGCGCAGAGGAAGCCGATGTCTTTTTGCAAGGAGGAGATGGCTGTTTTGGGCTGGCCTGAGTCTCTCGTTTAGCTCAGTTCAGAATGGTCTCTCTCCCCCAGCCTGCATTAGAGCTCGTAGAGGCTGGGTGACATCTCGTGGCCAATCCTGCTCTTCTGTATGGATACAGCTTTCTTTTGTAAGGACAACACCAAAGTGAAAAACCGTTTCTGGTCACCTCCACAACCTAATAAAAATTAAAGAAACATAGCTATAAGCTATAATAAGATGCAGAACTCTGAAAAATATCTGTTGCAATATTTATCTCATGCCTTGAATCATCAGGAAATGGTTGCAAAATAATATTAAAAAAAAAATTAACAAATGGGTATGGTTTTGGTGACAATGGACGAGAGTCCCTACTGCTGTTTGGTGCCATTCCTCTGGGATTTCTCCACACAGGACAGAAAATGATGATTCACTTCCTCGAGTTTTACAAATGCATGCTGAAGGATACTTGTCTGCACTGACAAGCATCTGCAATAATGCTGGGTACTTTGGAGTTTTGCTTTTCACCCAGCCTTTTGCAGTGTTCCTGCTTAGAACAGTTCATCGGCATTTAATGAGAGGCTAGGGATTTGGGTGCTGAATGATCAAAGCCTTGGAAATCCTTCTGTGTAAGATGAGGAACTTCTTAAATGATCTGCTGTGGTTTGTGGAACAAGCTCGTGTCACAGGGAAACAAAGCAGGTGAAATAACAGCAACTACAGCACCTTCAGTCTTTCCCATTTATTATGGTTTTAATTTGTATAGCTCATATACAGAAGCTGACCTAACACTGGAGTCACATTTGGTATGTTCTTATATAGAAATACTGTACAACAGTGGTCTCCTAGCAGAGCTCTTCCCAAAGGGAGCTCACAGTTCTCAAGCTGGATCACGTCAACCAAATTCCCCCATTCAGGAACAGGATGGTACACTACATATTCCACAGTATATCTGACATAGCTAAACGAAAAAAAGTATGGCAGTTATGAGCAAATTATGTGCTGTGATTAGGGAAGTGAAAACTGCATTGGTGAGTGGTCTCCCAGCTCAAGGGAGAAAATTTGAAAATTGAAACTTGAGAAAATGTTGGATTCTTGGATCATAGAGATCAAGAGGCTGAAAGAAGAGAGAACACAGCCCTCTGCAGCACTGAAGTATCAGGAGAATTTGAACTGACCACCAAGATGTTTATTCCTCATTTAGTGGGGGACAAGTAGGCCACCAGTTATTCAGATTCAGCTCTGCCAGGCCTGTCCCACATTGAAAGTTTCACCCATCTGCTTGCTCATTCCATGACCATAGGAAGAGAGTGGGTGGAGGCCCCGGGAGAGGTTGATTAGCACCATTAAGGCCTCTTACTGCAATCATGGCCCTGCTGCTGGCATCTCATCTTCCCTGTTTGCATCTCTCCAGGACTCCATGCACTGATCCCCTGACCCTTGGTGCAAGGAGGAATAATTCCAAAAGTAATTAAAGTAATTAAAAAGATGGTTGATACATCTGTTGGTTGTGTGAAACCCCTTAAACACTGTATAAGGCTGGGACTGTGCATCTCAGCTGTACCTGTTGCCAACTGAGAACTTTTAGGTTACTGTGAGGCCTGTGTTTTCATGAGGCAAACAATTATATTCTGGTAGAGACATTCAATGTATCATCTACTGACAGTGTTTTCCTGCTCGATTTTGTGTGCAAAACTTGCAGGTACAGCCCTACCGTGAGTGGATGGCAAAAACTCCTTGGTGTGATTGAGAGCCAGTCACAGCTTTGGAATAACAGAGAACTCGTGCAGCCAAGGTGCAGAAGTCACATCTGTACTAACTTCTGCTTGCTATGCACTCAGCATAAAAGGACAGGAATAACCCTAAGAAGACAATGAACACAGCTGGGACTGTCTCTATTGTGGGACCAATTCTTTGTCACTTTCCTGCACTGAATTTTGGAGAATTCTGGTTACAGACCAGCAGTGGTTGATAATAGAAAATGTAAATGCAGAGAGATCACCAGTGCTAACTCCAGAATTGCTTAATGTTACCTTTAAAGTAGTGTACTTGTTGAGTTTCCCATCTCCATTTGTTCAAATAATAAACTACTGTAAGGTGGAGAAACATGACTAGAGCATAGAAGAACTCTGGGATTATTCACAGGAATACCTCCATAAACCTTTCCCTATGGAAGTACATGCCAGAAGTGTTCCCTTTTGACTTGTAATACTGTATAGCTAAATCTGTTATGATAAATTATATATTATTACTAGAGAATATAGATAGAGAAAATATTATAGATATAGAAATCTCTTTCTTGTGAGGGGGACTACATGCAGCATTCCTGCCTTTGTTGTTGTTCATAGCACCCCTCTTGTGTCAGGTAGACAGACACAATGTTATATCACATTATATTTGTATCACCACACCAAGAAAGCACTTGGGATAGGCACTAGAGAGTCTGCTTTACAATCTGCATCCCTTTCAAAGCTGTGTTGCCTGGTTTCTGGAAGGGCTCCCTCCCTCTATGTAGAATTTCTTCCCTTCTTTTACAAACCACTCATAAGCTTCTCTGAATAAAGGGTTCTTAGCTTTGCAGACACTAAGTGGACTCTTTGATGGTAGGCTGAGTATTGTATTAATAATGTTGGACATGACTTCAAAACAAAAAAGGAGAAGTGGAAAAAAAAAGCCAGGAAAATGAAATTTGAACCAGAGATAAGATAAAAAAGACCTTCCTGAAAAGTATCTTTGTCTATTCTTTGCTAAACAAAATAATCGTGCTTAAGGATTCCAAGATATGCTTTTAAAGCTTTCTATTTGATCTCTACCTCAGCTTTATTGGTGGATTTGAATTTACTGCAAAATGGTAACTGACTCAATCCCCTGTGCTAGTGATCAGAAAACTCATGTGTTCTTGTTCAAGCATGTATCTTGCTTTTTTTTTTTTGATTGCTCTGCTTTCTCAGGACCTCATGCATGCTTTTTGAAATGCAGTACAATACAATTCTGAAAAGCTGAAACACTATCCAATCCTACTAATATTCTGATCACAAAGTGAAATCTTGAGGAGTCACACTCTCTCTTCCTAGTCACACTTTGAGGTTGCTATAGAATAACCTTGATTTAACTCTGATTAAATATCAGAAGAGTAGGTAATAGAAAATGTTCCTGTCCTTCTCCCATAATCAGACAACTGCCCTGTTTTTTAACGTGAGTAAGACTTTGCAGTTAGGATTTAACTGTATCCTTCCCACCAAGTTTTTATGGATAGTAAAAAGTCAGATTTTTAAAAGGTATTATAGTCTTTGCCCAGCTAAAAACAGACAAACAAACAAACAAGAGCGTCCCCAAACACCCATAAATTATTCTTTGAGTTTTGCTTTTGAAAGTTTTATTCAGTTCCCTGTTCATAAAAGTAACAACTGGGCTATAAAATTTTCCAGCACCAGGAAATATTAATCCGCTCCTTTCCACAGACATTGTAAATATAAATTCTACAAGTATTTCCATTAGCTTTGCACGGAGTTATCAAGCAGGAAATAAACTCTTGGGTTTAGGTACCAAAACAGACATTTCTAATAGGTACTTAATGTATCCACTAGGTGTACTAAGGAGCTCCCCATTTGCAGGAAATTATTTGAGATTTCTTTTCAGATATCATGCTAGCATTTCAGTGCAAAGTGGCATCTAATTGCAAAATACCACAGGCACAGTGTAAACTTGGTCGAGCTGATTCTCCATTGTCTTCTTTCCTTTGCCATAATTAATAAGAATGGCCTTACTGTTCATCTACCTTCATCGACAGGTTTGAATGACAGCTCAAGGTGCAAGGGACACTCTGTGTTCTCATTTGAATGCAAACTGAAATACCATCATCATTTATTTTACAGACTTCATTGGACCTGGGAGAATTAGAAACTTCCCTGAGGAAACAAGTCACCGGCCACTCATGGAGATTTGCCAAAGAGATTGCGCAGCAGATGAATTACTGACATATAAAAGGAGAAAGACTAAGAAAGAACAAAAGCAGTAAGAAGAGAGTAAAAAGTATAGATGAGTTATACGTATTAGTGTTCACTGTGGAGACAGTAATTTTCTACATTTTCCCCCAGTATAATCTTTATGAAGCTATTGAAGTAAAATGAGCAGTACCAGGGCTTGGTGGTATTTATCCAAGGGTTTTAAAGGAACTTAGGTAGGAAATTTCTGAGTGATTGTCTTTGTTGTATTGTCTAATCAACCTCTTTTTGCAATTATCAGGAGCACAAAATTCAGTAAGGTCTGTAGTGGTAAATCTGAAAATTGGGAATGGATGTCTTAGTCTGGCTTCTGCCCTGATTAATCTGCATAAAATGTACTTAGGCTGTCTATAGATAGAATGTATATAATAGGTAAAGATCTGTCATCCTCTTCTATGCAGGTAAACAATAAGATCTTAGATTGTTTTGTTATTTGGAGAAGCTCTGATCTGGATAGTGGTGTCTATTCAGATATCAATAAAGTTTTGCACAAAACCATGAGCAAATACTATCATTAAAGGAATGAGATCTCCTTGACATCTTACAAGATTCCTCAAAAATAGTAGAAAAGATAAAAAACAGAAAGAGGAATATGGGATGACTTCTTGCTGTGGAGGGAATTTGGAATTTCTCAGGACCTTGTTTTTCTACCTTGCTTTTCAGTGTATTTGTAAATGGTCTGGAAGGGGGAGGAATATTGAGGTGACAGTTGTAGATGTTACACAATTGCTGGGGATAATAAAATCTAAATCTGATTGCAAAATGTTGCAAAAGTATACTGGGAAGCTACGTGACAGGGAAATGAAACAGCAGATATAATTTAGTGTTGGTAGTACTTTGCATGATAAATGCAAAATTGCATTAGAAGTGAAAAGTGACTGCCTATATAACCAAATGGACTTTTTATATTGCTAATCAGAAATGAGATTGTGAAATTACTTCAAATAGTCTCTGAAAATAGCAGCTCAATGCTCAGCAGTGATCAAAAAACCACAGAGCTGGAAATTATTAAGAAAGGTTTTGTGAACAAAACAAAACAAAGCAAAACAAAACATCCCTTTGTCTGTATAGATCCATGGTACACTCAAATCTGAATCTGTCAGTTCTCTTTCCCTACTTCAGAAAATATACAGTAAAGCAATAAAGGATGATAGGAGTGATCAGAGTCTTTGAATTACATCATATAGAAAGAGATGAAGCTGACTAGAAATTATAGAAGGGGCAATTTGGGAAGGAGATGATAAATATTGACTAAAACAAGATTATGAAATCATAGATCACACATGGATGAACAGGGAGAGATTGTTCAGTGTTTGACACAGAAAAAAACCCCATAACACCCAATGAAGTTTTGAATAGTGGATTTCAAAGAAATAAAATTAAATACTCAGCCAGGCAAAATCTAAGTTAAATTGTAGAAACTACCGGGTTTTCTGAAGGCCAAAAGTGTAAATAGGTGCAAGAAGTTTTAGGATAGTTTAAGGATAAGAGGTCCTTTAGCAGCTGTTAAATAGGTAACAACTTTCAAGTAGCCTCTAAGTCTGACTGATAGGAAGATGGCAAAACATTCCCTGGGGGTCATCATTCTGTATTTGTCCTGTTTCCTGTACTGCTCTCCTAAGTGTCTCCTTATGTTCTTCCTTTGAGATGCTGAGCAGTTGGTCCTTCATCTGACATAGTGCAGCTCTTACAGCATCCTCATTCCTTCCTTTTAATGTCTAACTCAAGAAACAACCTAAACATTACATAAAATGCCTCTTTTTAATGATGAAATTTAACCTCTCCAAAGCACAGAAGAACTCCAGTTCAAGAAGGCCTAACTATGTGCAGACTCAGTTCCTCTTTCTGGCTTTTGTAGCTTCCCATGCAGCTTCTGGCATATTTTGAACAGTGAACCTGAATGACTTCAATAAACAGTTCTAAAAATATTCTAGAAATGTTACTCTGCTGTGTCTCAGATGAAAAAAAAGAGTATCTATCTATCTATCTATCTATCTATCTATCTATCTATCTATCTATCTATCTATCTATCTATTTCACCANTATCTATCTATCTATCTATCTATCTATCTATCTATCTATCTATTTCACCAATTCTTTACCCCCAGTATAGCCCCAGGCATTTGTGGCTGTTCTGCATCTCACAGAACTGTGTCCCATGGGCAAAATCTGGAAAATTTTGGTGGTCAAAAGTCAAATTCCTTCTTTTTTAGCCAATGCATGCCCTTAGTTTACAGTGTGATTGTGGCCGGTGGAACAGGGCTGAATTTGGAATACAAAGTATCTGGTTGGATCTCTGCTACATTATCACAAGTGTAACAGAGGGCTCCAGATCAATGCCAAAAAGAAATGATTATGTTCTTTTTCATCCTTAATGCATCTGTTTTTCTGTTGTTACTTGATAGCCAAAGAAAATACCAGGAGTGAGATAATCCTTATTTTTGAATCTGGTTTTGCAGTTTTAACTATGATATCAGCTGTGATTTCAGTATCAGGCCTGTGCTTTGAGCAACAACACATCTGGGAAATACACTATCTCCTACAAATCTCCAGAACTTCTGACAACTTTCATAATCTGGATATTGTTGTTGTACATACCTGTAGTTGTTCTTAAGTGACCCTTTATTGTTCTTTTTTTTTGTTTGTTTCTCTAAAACTTGTGAATTTGAAGCTCAAAAGGATGTACAGGCTCAGAAACGTACTTTATCTTTCCTCTTCATTATCACTAAATGCATTATCACCCAAGGTTGAAGAAAACAGGTAATGTAGGCAATCACTGAATCATCTTTTCTCTCTCAGGTGGCCAGGTGATGTTTCACTTAAGGAAACTGTTAAACCAAAGCATTAGCAACAGATTTAGTTTATTTCCTATCTACTTAATAGAGAACTGTTGCTGCTATCTCTGCAATTAATGTCTGAAAGTGGGAGGCATTTGATTTATAAAAGATATTAAACTGAGTCTGCTTTATAGCTAAAAGGGAATAATTATAAAACTTCACTAAAACAGAGACTGTTTTCAGGAATTTATGAGCTGTGACAAGACTCTCTTGCTTCAATGGGCAGCAGTTAGAAACAAACTCAAACTGTGAGATTTACATCATTACTTTTGAACATTCTTTTCTCCTCAGCCCCTCAGATGAAGGAAATCTTATACAGGATACTGATTCACATATTTTCCGACACAATGAAATTATTTGCAGTAGGACTTGTCTGTTATTTTCAAGATAGGCAATAAAAATGGGGTCCTTGACTGTAGAATTACCACATAGAAGAGCTTACTTGTGGGCTTCCAGGTGATTACCCAGATCTAGAAGGTCCCCTTTCATCTAATTTAAAAATTGAACTGTGGTCAGTGAATTACAGGCTCATGCATATTTATATTGCTGTTTGGGGCTATTTATAAAGAAAAAAAATCAGGCTGGCTAAGGTCTGAGCAATATGAGCATGTGTTTGCATTGTTTGGTGATAAATTACAGATTTGGTGGGATTTTAATTGCTAAATAATAAATGATTTTTTAATGTTATTCTAAATGATGTCTCCTTGGAAGGGATGTAAAGCATCATCTGGAAAATTTTAATCTGATTTAGGTGAGAATCTTTTAGGTGCTTGCAGTTGTCTGGAACTGCTGGTATTTTGCAACTGTCGTCCCACCAAGTTTGCACAAGAAAGGCTGTGTGTACAAACTTTCAAGCACTGCAAAAGTCACAGAGGAAAGCTTGTCCCTCTGGAATTTCAGTGATCTCTAAATCTTTTCGTGTTGTTACTTCTGGAACATGATTCCAATTGCAAAAAGTGGAAAAGCACCTTTAATTTTGTGGGGTTTTGAGTCTGGTGCTTGCTAAGGAAAAATTAGCCCAAAGGCCATATTCACTTAACATACTTAGAATTGTAAAAATACAATGTAATTCCTAATTTCACTCTAAAAATAATTTTTCTAATTAAGTATCTTCATTACTCACTAGAATAATTATCACATCTTCTCCATCTGCATCCTACCACCACCTTCTCCTCCCAAATCTCATTATTTTAACATGCTTTTACTGCATGAGGCTGAAGACCGTTTAAAAAAGGATTCTTTTTACAGTGAGGCTTAAGGAAATCACTTTCTAACATGTCAAGATCCCAGACTTTTCAAGGCCTTGTAAATGTGATGGAAACCCAACTTGTACTGCAGTCAAAAAGGAACTGCAATCAAATGTGAACATAATGCAATGAACTTACAGCAGTTTGTCCACTTTAATGTTATTTCTACATGTAAATCTGCTAGAAATTAGGCTGATACTTTGCTCTGGAATTCAAGTGTTCTGTGGATTGTCCAAACACTGAAATAACCCTGTATATATTTTTTTCCTCTCTTTGCCATTTGTTATTTAAAAAAACCCCAAAACCTAACAACCCAATCTCAAGAATATTCAAGAGGGCAGGTTCCAAATCCATTTCTCACATCACTCCAGTCTTTGAGCCATACCAGTCCCTGTGGATAGGAATCATTTAGAGATATTTGGTTACTCCTGGAGGTGCCTCCCAATGTCAAGAAAATGCAGTCAAGGTCTGAGTTTCCTAGTACAACTAAGAGCCTGGAATTTTAATACATTCCTAATTAGGTCCCTTACTTCAAATGGCTTTGCTCCCTGGTCTCCTTACACATCCTAGAATATATTTCTCATAGGTAATTGTATCTCCTTACACATATATGCCTAACAAGTATAAGATGCAGGAAAAGATTGTGTGACTTCATCCAAATATGTAGAGCTGAATATTGACCAGTTTTATAGCTGAGATACTGTTTCAGCATCAAGCTTCTGTCTCTTTTGTTATTGGGTGTTAGGGAAGGGTATTTGCACAAAAGCTTTTAATGCAGCTTCTTCAGCCCAGGTTATGAAACCGAGAGTTTCAGGTTTTAACTCAGTGACCCCCAGCAGCCTCACATGGTAGAGGTCCTAAAGGGAATCATTTAGATCTTAATAAGCTGGAAAATGTGTCTGTCTAAGGCCTGCAGTGGATTACCATTAACATCTTGCACATAATCACATTATGTATTTTTAGGTTACCTATGTAGTTTAGGAGAGTAGCAAAGGATTTAAGATATGCCTGCAGTTTAAGAAAATCTGGCTAAATAACATACAAATTAGTGCTTGAAGACTTGTTTTTAAAAGTCATTAGGAGCTAGGGATATTGATTAGTGGCAAAGGCAAATATTCCATCAGTGTTGAAAGAAATGCAATCTTTTTATGTGATTACAGGGCGGTAGATCAATGAGCTATGGGGTGCTAACAGGAAAGCAGGTATTTTTTATAAGCATTGCCTAAAAATACGGCAGTTTGAGTTACATCAGTCTGTCAGATCAGGTAGGTGAAGGGTTAGGGTTACTTTAATACATCTGATTTTGCCCCTGCCTGCTGAGCTGGGGTGGTAAAGGAAGGGTGGTACCAACAGTATAGAAATTTCCAGGCCCATCCTATGAGCTCAGACAGGTGCAAATGCAAATCATTGTGGCAGTTGATCAAGCAAGGTTCAAACTGGCTCTTCCTTCGGGAAGAACCTGTCAAGTGACCACAGCTCTACCCCACAGGCTCAGATTCTCTGTGGGTCTTTGACAATTTTCTGAAGAGCTCTGAATTGTTCATTCATTGTGAAGTTACCCAAAAATCGTAAAGTCCCTACTGAGAACATACACACAGCTTTCAGTTGTCTATTTTATATCAATACCCCTAGATTTTCATATCACTGAAATTCCTCAGCACAACTCACTCTGGTGAAATGTTCTGTATGAAAACAGATGATAAAAAAGAGAATAATTTAATGGCAAATTCTGAACAAATAATATTGACCCTTGTAAATGTGGCATTTCCATTTTAGACAGCATATTTTTTTCTAATTGTGTATGTACTGCAGACAACCCAATGCACATCATATTCAAAAAATTATTTTATATTTGCTTTCGTGGAAATCAATCTCAAATGTACTCATTTATATGTACTTATTCAAAAAGTTCAGAAATTTTATATTTTCCTGTACTTACTAGTAGAGACTTACAGCCTTTAAGAAGACCAAGCAAGGCATGTCTGTCCTGCTGCAAACGCAGAATCTCCCTCTCTCACTCAGTATATTTGATAATGTTTCATTTTATCTGTTTTAAAATACTCTGTAAGTACTTACACTTTGTTTAACTTGGTGTATCATATTTAACTGATATTCTGGAAACTAACAGCTTTCTCCTTCCTCTTATGTCATTAATTCCTTTGCCTTCAGTTTAAAGTAATCACTTCCAGTTTCCTTTTACATAACTCAGAATAATTCCACTCATGTATTTTTGATCTTTCAAATGTTTTGGGTAATAACACATTTTAGTATAAAATACAAAGCTGGTAACCTTCAATAGGTTGCTAATTTGTCCCTGAAAACATAATTGGTACTTTATGTATTATGAATTCTGATACAAATTACTTTTCCCTAACTGTTTTCTGGATATTCTCTCCTGCTTTTTGTTTTTGTTTTGGTTTGAGTTTTTTTGGTGTTTCTTTTTTCTTCTGCTGCTCTTTTTTCCCACTGATTGAGCTCAAATGCCAGCAGGGATAAACAGCTGACCACTTTCAAGGGATATATCAAATTTTGGATAAAAATAAGGTTTTGAAAGAATGGAAATATGACTACCCATTATGAAAAAGGAAATCTGAACTCACAGCCCTCTGACATCTCAATGATTATTTCAAAGCTAGAGAGAGCTCAGATGGTTTGAAGATCTCTATGGGATATTCTGCATAATCTGCTGTCAATTACAGAAAATAATTACAAAGTAGACTAGAAATCATGTAAACTGAGTTATTCTGAGCTCAGCAGATTGTTGGACAGTAAAAATGCTAGAATCACAGGATAATGGGATTATAGGCTTTGATTAATTTCCATAAAACATCACTGTTGCAGTTTTGGACAGTGCTTTTCAGGGCAGCTGACATGCAAAATACCACCAGGACATATGAATAAAAGCAGCATCTTCTCATGAGTGTTTTTTACCATTAAAGACTACTATTCAGAATTTACTGTAGGAGAGCTGATAAATCCAGGCCATGAACTCCATGACTGTACCTTTAACAATCGTCTTAAAATTTGCTTTGTCTTCTTCACTTGTGTGAATCTGAATTCATTGAACAGCTTGCATATAAAACTTCAACAAAGTTAATGCTGCATATTCCCTCTTTTTCTCTCTGTGTCAGTCCTCATTTTTGAAACACAGCTTTATTGCTAACCTTGCTTTTTAGTTTTGTTCTTCTTTAGCCAAATGAGATTTTGAGCCTATTAGCTGTGACAGAGTCCTGTTGAATGTCAATCATAGGGGGAGGGAGTCTGTCATGCAGAGCATAGGAAACTATTGAAGGAATGATAACATCTTTCACTTCTAGGTATAGGCTGATTGGGAAAGTGGAAAAGAAATGTTGCCCTTATGAGTACCATTGCATAACTGCTTATCATGTTGTGAGGATTTGCACCTTCCTCTGAGATACAGTAAAGACAGACTACCAGGCTTTGATGGCCCAGTAGTCTGATCTGCCATGACAACTCTTTATGTTCTGATATATGTGACCTGTCAGTGTCTATACTGGAAAGATAGAAAATTATGTTATTGGTGAGTGAAGACTAAAGTATGTGGAAAGAGATTTCTAAGCGAACAGTTTTCAGTTGGCAGTGTGCAGTGAACCACCATTGTGGAAATGAGGCAATAAATGGTAGCAATCTAGGTAAAACAATTTACTGTAACAATTAGAGTTCAAATATTTAGCTTTACTTACTTAGTTATGTGAGAAAGCACTGCTCTATGAAATAGATATGGCAGTTTTTTTAGGGACACAAAACTGAAACTGGGAGTCTGGTTAGAGTCATTAACAGACTGATTGCTGTTATGCAAAGTGGTAAGAATTTCTCAGCCCTTCTTAGAAAAATTTATTGGCAAGCCCTCAATAATGCATTTCCTGAGACAATCATGTCATAAGGATATGCATGGAAGTTGATTATGTAGATCATGTCTAGTGGGCATGGTCTCTGTATAAGAGCTCTTAACGGTCTTTGTAATTGGAATGTAATTGTATAAATGTATGCATCGATGACTTGTTTATTTGAAGAGCTGAGCTCTGTGGGATCCTGAGTGCTGTAAAGTCCTGTCAGCTCTTAGAACAGAGTTTTCAAGGTCTCTAAATGCTAAGCAAAACAAAAGACATTGCTGTTGTAGCTGATTTTATTTTTGAAATGATCCATTTTTGTTATAAACAGAACAAAATTAATCAATCCAGCATCAAATGTGCATGAGGTACCACATCTCTTAAGGACTGGTAGTTCCTGCTAACTACATGATTTAGGTGGAATGAAGAAACAACAAAATAACTGCCTGAAAAACATTGTAAATACAAGGACTGATGGACTGTAAATTTTATTTAGGGCACTGCTTTGGTACCCACTTTTTAGAGACCAGAGAGGTTTTAATTTGTCACAAGAGGTTTCCATCAGATGCCTCCTGCTTGATGTGACAGTCTGTTGCTTCCTTTGGCATTGTGGTTGATTCAGTCAAACAGTTCATGCTACATCCTGTCATGTTGTTCAAACATGGCTTCAGAGACTTCACGAAGATAGCACCTCCAGTTCTGGAAAGGCTGAGTACTGGAAAAACTGCTTAAGAGGAGCATTTGATTTTAACTTGTTCTAGCAGACACTTGGCTTGATTAAGAAAAAAAAAAAGCCTCCCTTCTATCAAGAGAATATTATTGTATTCCTTTCAGGGATCTACATTTAAAATGATAGCAAAGGAAGCAGTTCTACAATATTTATTGGAAAATAAATGTTTTACACATCATAAATGCTCCAGGTACGTGAATAATATAAACAGGTGCTATCAAGGAATCTGATCTGGTTGCTTTTAAACTTCCTAGATTTTTTCCATGATTTAAATAATAAAAAACCCTTTAATTATATTGTTAGATCCTTTTTTATTCTTCTTAATCTTTTTTATCTCTGTACAAAGATACAGTAAAGCTCCTGTTAAAGAAGTAAATGTGCACAGCATGTTATTGCCTGGATTAATTGCTTGGGGCTGAAAACTGATGTACCTCTGATTATAGAATAATGGAACTCAGGCTTAACTCTTCCACAGATATTATGTGTATGACCTTTGGCAAGTCAGTTTGGTCACGGTCTAGCAAAAAGTTAAACTTTTATGCAACTCGAAACTAACATTTATTTACTTTAAGGCGCATCAGGGTGTTAATTGCACTGTGCCTATGTTCTCTCTTCCTCTTACTTTTTTTAGTTTAGACAATAAATACCCAAAAGACCCTTCAGTGTGTTTCGACCATATCCAGCACAACAGAGTTCCTGGTCCCTGCTGATTCCAAGGAAATGCTCTTACACTTCCTGCTCACTGCACTCCAGCTGACCCTAATGGAAGTGTTTGCATGAATAATTTCAGTTCTTTGTATATAATCACATAGAAAAATTGTATTGCCTTGGGAGAAAAGAATGCACCCTCCTTTCCTTGCAGGATACACATTCCTCATTGTGGTAGGTTTAATCTCTCAGTGTAGCCTTCTACTCTCTGACCTCAGTGTCACAAAGCTTCCTTTTTATTGTTAGGTTTTCTTTAACTTGTTCCCAGATGTCTGATGCAACCAAGGGCAATAACAGAAATCAAACAAAGAAATTTAGAAATCTATTAGGAGCCACAGAAACAATTCCCTGAGATGTCCATGGATTTAAATAAGTAATTTGCCAAAAGACATTTAATGGACTGCTTTAAAAGAAAAATCAGCTACAGCAGTGATGTCTTTTTTGTTTGTTTTTCCTGCCTCATTATCTCAACAAATACATTGTAATAGCACTTTCTTGTATTATGGATATACATGCAGTTCAGACCTCTGTAAACCTTGAAGTATCAGTTACTAATGAATGACTGTAAATGCTAGTTGAGTATGTAGCATAAAATGTTATAGACATGCTATAAACACATTTTATAAACATATAACCAGAGTAAAAATCAAGAAGTACAAACCAGTTTAAAGCTCAGGTAAAAAGAGAGCTGTTGTGAATTGTTGGTGAAATATTCACCATTCTTGTTTAGAAATCTGAATTCTGCGAGTGGTTTCTGTTTTTTAACTCCATCTACTCAGTGTGTCACTAAGAATATGCCTGAATTTGATGCAGTCAAATCCTACAGCAAGGGTTTATCCCAGTAAGAAGTGCCTATTAGAAAAAAATCATTATGCACTTACACACATGCCTGTTTATTTATATATATTTATTCCTTTGAAGCAATAGTGAGACAAAAAGATGTGTGAAATTAGACTAGGTGAGAGCAAGAAACAAATTCTTTACACCTTAGCAAATAATTTGCATTTGTGTACCAGCATTCCAGTTTGCTGCCTTTTTCTTGGACCTCTCTGTAATAGTCTGGAATAAGACAGGTCTTTAGTTGCAGGAAGATTGCATCATTCTCTTAAACTGTAATAAATTATTATAATACCTTGCCAGAGATGACAGCAGCAAGCCCTCTGCCCCGTGTATAAAGATATGCTGGAATATTGCTTATTCTGGTAATTTTGTATAAAAATTAATCAAATTCTAGGATTTTGTTAATGGGTAAGTTATATACATATCAGAAAGCACTTATGCAAGTTGTATCTTCAGTGTTACAGTTTGGATCAAACTCTTACCTGCTGTTTATTTGGTATCCCTGCTTTGTAACCCCTACTCCCCAGCTCTGGCACAAACTAAGATATGAAACACCACCCTGAGCTCCTAGAAGTGCTCTAATATCAAGCTGATGTCATAAGGGCTCTCTAAATGAGTAGTCTTGTTGGCAGTATAAAAGAGGTTTTCTTTGTCTTGTGAAAGATTCCCCCCAAGCCATGACCAATCTAGGAAGTGCTGCTGGATCCGTAGATGTTAATGGTTCCATTAGGCCCTGCATTTATGTCCTAGAGTGTCCCTGCAGGTCATTGTCTGTCATGCTTTTTTAAACCAAGCAACATCTCTTTCGAATACAGATTAAATTTTGCTTGACAGCCCCATTTTTTCCCATTTCTATGTTTGTGAGACTAATTCTGACCATTGTGAATTTTCCAAAATGTACTTTTGATTTATGGAAGTCCTCCAGTTAATTAAACCCTGACAACTTTCATGTTTTTCCTTCACAGAGTGGCAGCATTAATGTGCAAATATCCCCAAAATATAATCTAGGATGGCAACTTCTCTAAAAAGCAAGATACTTTAAAGTGCACATGGCTCCTTCTCTGCAATTTGGAGGTGCACTGGGTCTGGCTGGACAGAGTTAATTTCTTCAGAGAGTGCTGTGTTTTGGATCTGTGACTGGAGCAGTGCTGGTAACACACCAGTTCGGCTGTTCCTGAGCAGTCCTTGCAGAGGGACAAGGCTTTCCCTTTTTCCTGCTTTGCTTCCTCAGTGGGTAGGCTGGGGGTGTGCAAGAAATTGAGAAGGGACACAGCCAGGACAGCTGGCCCAAAAGGACCAGGGGAATATTCCAGGTCAGATAACATCATGCACAGGAATTCTCCCAAACTACAGGAAGGGGGCTTTTGGAGAGGTCGCCATTGCTCGGAGTCTGCTGAGCATCGGGGTACTTGACAGAAGTGATGAGTGAGGGCCTTTGCAAAACTTTTGGGTTTTTTCTTCTACTTCCTTTCACTTATTAAACTGACTAATTTATCTGTGAGTTTTCTCACTTCTGTTCTCCCTAATCTCTCCCCTGTCCTACTGGTGGGGTGTTGAGTGAGCGGCTGTGTGGTGCAGCTGCTGGATGTATTCAACCCACCACAAGAAGGGATTAGGAGGGAAAGGACTGGGGAAGAAAAGGAAAGTCCTCATTATTATGACATTTAAGACTCTGTCTACTGTGTGGAAATACCCACATGCCTAGTCTATCATGACAAGACATTAGAAACTCTTGTTTGACTCTGTTACTGTATGATTTACCCAGAGAACTTACGAAACTTGTGCAAGAAAATACCATATTTGTGGTTTGGTCATCCTGCAAGAAGTAATGACATCTTATATTAAGAAAAGTATGTGAAGATCATAGTTGGAGATTAGGAAGAGGCTTGGACAAAAAACCACCTTATAAATACATAAAATTCTGTGTTAGATAATTTAAAAATTGGTATTAGTGTAATAATTATAAACAGATTTGATGAGTGTCTTGAAATATCACATTTAGTATTGAAAAGAGTTTATGCTGAACAGGGAATTATAATACTTGAGAAGGAATAATAGTGAAGATGTTCACTTGAGGTAGTAACTGATTTTATTTTGTATTCTTGCTAAGAACTACAGGATAAAACAATACCCTAAAGATGGAGAAGACTGGATTTCCCAAAGGGACCTGCAAATATATGAGAAAGAACTAAACTACCTCACTTGTAGAATTGCATTTGAATTTATTAATATAAGCAAAGTCCTGATTTAGGTAGATAAACACAAAAATATTTGCTGTCACTTGGAAGATTTCCTGTTCAAAATTCAGTAGTAGAGAAGACTCAGATATAACAGACATGACTATATGATGCAGCCCTGAAAAAAACAATCTTTGCTGAGTAAGTAGAGATGAGGGGAAGGATCCAACCTGTAAGATCTAGACGTAATAATAGATACTATTCTTACTATGTGCAGGTGCTCCTATTTGAGAAGGACTAATTAATGCTGGAATGTAAGCCAGAAAAAAGGCAAACAGTCTAGGATGAAATATTTTTTATCATAAGAAAGTAGGAGCAAGATTACTTGGTTTGTGTAACTTATCAAAAGGAAAGGCTTAAAGGAAATGCAGTTGCTGCATACAGATGTATTGGCTGAAAAACACCAGAGAGGGAAAACAAGCATTTACCTTAAAGAAAAATCTGGCATAAGAACAAATTGGGACATGACTGCATTAAGGCAGGAAATGATTTCTAATGTCAGATGTTTGAGTTTCTACATTTTTACTCTTCTAGGAAGAGTACAACTACCTCTCTTCCCAGATAGTTTTGGAGATGTTCTTTAATCAGCTTATGAAGGGGATTGTGTGACACAGCTGCTGCTAGCAGGGACTGAATTTGTCAATTTAGAAAGTCCATTCTAGCATGTTGCTGTATGTACTGGCAGTTTGTTTTGGGCGCCAGAAGCAGAAAGAACAGTGTGTGAGGTGTATACAGGTGGCGTACACTCTCAGAGAGCTGTCATGCTGTCAACACTATCTGTAATGAAACCACTCACCACTCAGAAGGCTCTGAAATGGCAATTGCAATTTTTACAACTCATTCAATTTTCCACTGCTGGGAAGTGTGCCTCATCTTTAGTTCTTAGCATTTGGAATCTTTTAGCCTGATCAGCAGGCTTAAGTGAAGTGTCACTTCTTTTTCAGTTTTTCCATTTTTCTGGCCCGTCAGATGTTTTGAGAGTCTGAGACCCACACTGTGTGAAGCCCATATGCCCAGGAAGGCCATGGCAGCTTTTTCATTATTTGGTCAGGCTTTCCCTTGGAAAGCAGGGGCCCTCTTAGCAGGATAAGTGCACAAGGAACTTTTTTCCTTTTTATGTAGCACACTCTTCCCTGAAGCACCACTGCCTACTAATGTTCCCAAAACCACACTTTCTTAAATACACAAAGAGGGATTTACCTAAAAATACCTAAAAATCCAAGGTGAACACAAATATTCTTGATTTACTCTATTACGCCTGCTTACTTAAGTTCATTATTTTTGTCAATAGGCAAAGGGCAGCAGGCAAAGGGCAGCTGATGTGAGGTATCTTTAGCATGAGAGACAGGCCTCCAGAACTGACTGAGTGTCTGGGCTAAGGTCTTCGTAAAGTAATGCTTTAAATATCCATAGAAACTGTCAGTAGCACTTTAAAAATCCTGAGAAATGTTCTTCTCATCAGTTGTGTGAAGGAATAGCGGAAAACTTACGAGTGCCTAGGCAAGCAAATCATATTGTCTCAGTTCTTCCCTCTTTCTACAAAAATTAGCACAGAAGAGTTCTAATGTCCTAAAGTGGTTTATTAAAGATGGAGTATGTGTTTTAGGAATTTGGAATATATTGTCTTTGTAGGTGCTTGTAATGAGAATCCACAATTTTTTCACCTGCTGGTTTTCCCTACCAAGCAATCCCTGTGATAAGAGCTAATTCAACATCTCATCCATTGGGATAACTTACTCAATAGGTTAAGTAGCTAATAGCAACTTTTCTTGAGGGGAGGGAGAGAAGTTTTTCTTTTTAAATAAGTAAATTTAACCATTTATTTAACCAAGTGGTGTAATTTGGTTAAGGGGAGAAAGAACAGGTAACATATGCATAGACCAAAGAGTTTGTTTAAAATACTCAGTGGCTGTAGTCAGGAAACAATGCTGAACAGACAGAAAAAATTGACTTGCAAATAGGTCTTTGGGAGGTTATAACTCAAGTCACATGCATTATTCAGATAGTAATAAAGCCTGGAATCTCCATTTGGAGATAAATATTTAATTGTGCAAGGCACTACACAGGTACAATATGGGAGAAGAGTCCACTCAATCACCACTTTCCCAACAACCACTTTCACAATTTAATAAGAAAATGTGTACAAAAAGAAACATGGGACTGCACCATAACAATGAGCATTTTGAAATCATTGTTAAGCTTTCTGGAAACACAGTGGTAGCTTTGCAATCTTAGTTTCTATACTTTAACACTCCATATGTCCTGTTAGTGAGTCATGCCTTTATTCTACAGGAACTAAACAAAATGTACCTCAAAAGATAAGCGGGTAGAAGCATGATGGGAGTTCTCAGGCTCTCATTTGCAGAATTCCTGTTCTTTTTAGGTCAGATTTGTTAGACAATCAAAGTTCACATCTATTATCTTTGATTTAGTTCAATATTTAGTATCCATTTAGGTCGGTTATCTTTTTTCAGAGTTTTTGTAATGCCGGGGAGCAGCTGATACAATGAGAGTCAGAGGTGCAGGGACCCTGCAGAGTGTGATTCACCTGCTCATATCCTGCTCTCTCAATGACTTCCATGGATATTCTGCTAAGAACAGCCACTGAGATAATCTGGCAGGCAAATAATTTAATCACTGTCATTCATTTTCTGGCTGCTGAATGTTAAAGGGACAGGTGAAAAATAAGGATGAAAGAAGGTAAAAGCTTTGTTTTTGGCTCCTTGTTTTTATTTCTTTCAGCTGCTTTTACAAATACCTTATTATTTAGTCTAGTCAGTAGGGACTTGTAATTTAGTAGACATGACAATGGATCGTAGATAATCTGCATAAACAGCACGGGGCATCACTGACAGTACAGTCATCTGTTATTTTAATCAGTTAATTCAGGAAAAAATCATGATAAAGTAGACCTCTCTTTACCTCAAGCTACCTCAGACTTACCTCAAGTTTTCACAGGAGAGGCATGTCAATGACCAATTTTTCACCCACCAGCTATTTTTCTTGGTGGACTTTAATGAAAGCTTTAGGTCTTAATTTGAGAATACAAACATTAGTGAAACACAGAAGCTATATCTTTCTTCTCACCAGTCTGTGGGCACAGCCCGGGTGAGTTCCTGAATTATTTACATTTGAGTAAGCAAGACTGCAACCTCTGTGTGCTCTGCTGGCAGTGGTGGAGGGTAGGGAAGGGTGAATGCAGCTCACAGGGCAGTGTGAAGTTAATGCACATCTTCTGTTAAAGGTTTAGGATGCAGGAATTACAGGAGAACAAACTCCTCTCTTGATTGTTTCACTTAAGTGTTTCTCTGGGGCACTTATCACACTAGAAAATACAAACCATAATCCAAGAAGAAAGTGTTATAAATAAATCCCCGGAGAAAAATTTTACTGCCATTGTCTGCAAATGGGGCCATTATCCATAAATGGAGGAAGATGGGTGAAATGCTTTGTGGTTGTTTGTTTTTAGTACCTTGTACGCCTATCTGTCCCCAGTCTTTGCTATGATAATTGCAGGGAGCTATCATGAATGGATCATTGAATATCATATACAACTGAATGCAGTCAGGGTAAGGAGCAATGTTAAACATTAATCATTTGTATGTCAGTGTTCGATGGCACTGCATCATGACAAAAAAAAAGTCTGGGGATTTTTTCCCTTAAAACAAGATTAAAAGATGGGTTATACAGAGGCATGGTATTAATTACTTGTTGCTTGGTAAGTTCCTTTGTAAGTTCCCATTTCAAGAACTCTTGCTTTCATCTCTATGGTACAGAGCTGGCAGTTGCTAATGCACTCTTGCAGATAAGAAGTTATTTTGTGCTTTCCAATTTATTCTTCTTGGGAAGAGGTATAACCACATATCTCCAAGAAGTTTATTTTGCTGTGCTGGTGGCTCACGCAATGCTGCTAATTGTTCTGTTTACTAAAGCATCTCTAGCCTCAGCGTCTGTGAGCTGCTGCCACTGACTGGGTGCATGAAATCAACTGGGGTGATAACATCAGACTTATGTTGTTTCTAATTTGGCTCATGTGTACTTACAAATGTCCTGTGACTGTATACCTACTCACAGCTGTAAAACTTATTTTCAGCTGCATCGGGAAAGCAGGTTTAAGTAGGGTTGGCATAAAGCCTTCTGGATACAGTCTTTTGAACCTACTTCCAGGGTTTTTGCCTTTAACAATCAACAGAGAAAACAACTTTCAAGTGCTCTAAATGTAGCAGTACCGTCTGTGGACTTCAGAAATGAGCTAAGTAATAGTGATGTCTTTTCTGTTATATGTCTTAGAACCAAAGAATACTTAAATTGCTTTTCTTTTTTTCCTTATTCTTTTCTCTTTTGAAATTTCAAGTCAGTTCTAATCCCTGTATTTTGGATTTGAACACATGTAAAGGGACACTTCTAATGATCATTTCAGCTGTGTCTAGAAAAGGGTGCAGAGCTTGGCAAAGAGGGTGATGGGTATGGGGGGGAAAAGAGCAAGATTACAGTGTCACTATTCTGGTCTAAAAATCTCCAGTCACTGACTTTCTTGTCTGCCTCTCCTGGTAAATGTCATTGTGCAGACACTGATCAGACCGTTGAATGCTTAGGAGTTTATTTTGAGTTAATGGGCTGCTGGAAGTTGAGACTGCACAACATGATAAAGAAAACTATTTTTCTTTGCAGAAGTATCAATTTTCACAACGTAGCCACACCTTAGGAAAAGAGGAGGAGAAATGAACTCAGTTTATGGGAAGCCCCTATACACAGTAACCAGGAACATGGAGGGAAAGGAAAACAAGAACAACTCCTGTTTGTCAAGTGTGTTTTGATGTACCTTCTGTATCACAATGACTGTAGCTCTGTACAGAATTGATTTAGACCATGCATTTGAAAAGGAAACCCTAGAGACTAGGCATACATTTTTTTGGCCAAATGTCCCAAAACACTGCTGATAAGGGACTTGGAAAAAGATTCTATATACATCCCATCATCCTGAAGGCAATGAAATATCAATGAGGATAGTGCAGTAGGAACTGCAGCCTGAAAAGAGAATCTTTCATTCAAAGCCCATAAGATCACGTCACTATTTATATTCAGCACATTCCCAGAAAACAGACTGAAGGAGGAATCAAATAGAGTTTTATGACTTCATAACTTTTACAAGTCTCTTTAAAGCTCTTCATTATTATTCACTCTTCAAAGACAGTCTATGGCAATACAGAGTATTAAAGGAGCAGTCTGGAAAAAGAAAGCTTTGAAAACCAATTACTTGAAAGCAAAGCTACAAAAAGCATTTATCTGTTACCTTGTCAAGACTGGATAAAAATTGATTTGGAGAGGAGTGTCTGCCTTCACGACATTCACTGCTGATAAACCACCTGTCAGAAGTTCTCGGGGAATGTCCATGTGACTAAAATTAGTGCACACATTGTAGTACAAACGATGTCCATGGCTGAGTTTGGTGGAAAGCAGTGTCCTTATCATTGCTTCATTTCAGCATAAGTCAGGGTAAGTAATACCTGCCTCCATGCCCTGTAGTTCCAGGTTGTTCCTGAATGCTGTAGTCACTGAATAATATATTTTAATTTCCTCAGCAAAAGAAGTCCCTAAGAGGACTACATGATATCTCCCTATTTCTCTCCCCTTCTCAGGGCCAATGCTCTCCTTGACAAATTAATGCGGGATATTATTTAACTTTCAGGTTTTAATAATTTAATTTTGTGTATGTTTACTGTAATGTTCTAAGGTTCCCATTAAATATGTATTTATATTTCCCCCCCTCACCCCTCCCTTCGTTGCCCCTTGTTATAGAAGTGTTTGTGTCTGGGAAGCAGGGATTGGTCAGTATTGTGGGAGTTGTTCTTGTCATGAGTGGACTTATTTAAAGGAGAGCTTGTTTTGCTATCTTCTCTAAAGATGCCTGGACTCTGAAATCATCTAATTTCCTTTTGCAATATTCATAGTTAGATCCTTCTGACAGACCATGGTCTATCCTTAGCTCTCATGTATGTCACCCTGACCTCTGAAATCTCTATTATAAGTCAGGCAAGTGTAATACCTTTAAAGGAAAGCTTTTAATAGTAAGAGGAGCAAGGTAAGAATATGGGTGCTTGTGCATGTATGTGATATGGGAGACAAGGATCAAAGAAATTCAGTGATATCTGGTCTCTATTAGGAAGAACAAGCTCTGCATGACTGACTCAGGAGGTACCTTCCAACCCTTCCCATATTCCTAGTTTGAATGGCAGCTTCATATTGCAGTTCTTTTTTAAAAACAAATATTGGCATAAAATTACGTCTTTTTTTGTGCTAACACTAACAGCAATCATAGTCGTAGCTTTGTCAAGAGCCTTTGCTGCAGGAAGAATTGGTATATGCAGTTTGCTGTAGTGACTGACAAATGGATTGACTGAAGAAAAAAAAAACCCATGTTGGGAAGAAGGAATATATGACCTAGACTTCTTTGTGGTCAAGCTACTGACAGGATCTGGTGTGTGCCAGTGGGACAGGGAAGGAAGGAACAAGATGAGATGGGCCCCAGTGTGTACTGGTAGCAAAGCCAGCTGTTTCCCAGCAGTGTGGGATATAAGCTCCTGGAGAAGTTCTGGATTGAGGTTAAGAGCTAAGGCCCTTGGAATGCTTCTAGGTGAGTGTGGCTCAGCTTGTGACCTGTGCAATGCTTTCATCCAGCTCACCTCTGCTTCCCTGGAGCAGACAGGGAGCAGCTGAGGCAGGAGGGAACAGCCCACAGAGCTGAATCAGCCCCCAGGCCTGCCACAGAGACAGGAACATGAGTCTGCTGCTGCTGCTAAGGATGGGGGGCTGCCAAGGGCAACCCCGAGTCTCTGGGTGAGGCTGTGGCAGGAACAGGATGGTGCTTCTGGTGATCACTTCTGGGAGGGCTGGGAAGGGAGTGCCCTGGGGTGGGAGTGGGTTGTGTGGAGCTCAGATACAGACATGTCTCCAGGTAGGTAAGTGGGAAGAGGAGTCTTCATTCCCAGAGCCTTAAGCTGGCCACAGAAGATCTGAAGGCTGGAATGCTCCCTCCAGTATCCTGCCAAATGTGCCTGAGGAGACAATGTCTTTTTCCTCCTCTTTTTTCATCATATGGGCCTGCCAGACCAACAGCTATTTCAAGCAAAAAGGAGTTCCAGGAGGTAAGTTTTGAATGAACTTTGACTTCATAGGACCATTGGTTATGATACAGCAATGGACGCTGCCCCTCTGCACAAACTGTATGAAATCAGTGGGAATCAAGGATTTGACTTTGCAGGATTGATTTTCCATGCTTATTACTTTACCACAATGTAGCCAGGTGAGGAGACTCAGCTACCAGAACAGTTTTTGGGAGGAAGAATCTACATGACTTAGAGACAACTCTTGTTTGGTTTCTGAGTATTTTTTATTCTGCTTTGCTCTGTTTGTACTTGCTAAATGCTGGACTGTAATTGTAATGGAGACTGTCACAATGGGACAGGAATTTGAGAGATTCATTGTAGATTTACTGAAGTTCTTGTGGATACTGTGCACATCTAGAAGAAATAGATTGAGGTAGACAATAAAAGTTGTTGTTCATTAAAAGTATGAATCCAAGACATGAATGAAAACTTCTCTTCCATTTGCAGGCTTGGTTGGGAAACTAAAATTGCTGAAAAAGAGGAGATATTGCTCTCTTCTTAACAACAGCAATTTTTTATTAATGCAAGTGTCCTGGCTATTTCACATAATTATTTGCATTTTTTCCTTTAATATTTGCCAAATGTTTCTAAACCTTTGACCAAAGATTTTGATTTTAGGTAAGTTTCCATAATAGCTCTGTACATTATGAACAGCAGGATAAGCATTAGTCACATGAAAAATACAAAGCTCTCCATCTATTTTAGACATCACAGACTTATTTACGAAGTCAGTCCTAATCCTTCACAGTGTGCACACAGACACACTTAGTGTACCTGGATTGTATGAACTTGTGTCTGTCACCTGGCACCCGAGCAGGTCTGAACCCACAAATACTCAGTCACTTGTAGCAACTTCAGTCTTTTCCACAGTGTATTAAATGGTGTTTGAGAGACTTGATCTTTAGACTGAGAAAGGAAGGAATTAAAATTATCCTTGTTTCTCCCTCTTCCCTCCTGTCCTCTGTCTGCCTCTTTCTAAGGATTTATATTCAGATTGGAACCATAAGTGGTTTCATTCTGTCCTCAGATCTCCCTGCCCCAGAAATACTGTGGCAACTCAAAAAAGCCTGAGATAAAGTGCTTGCATTAAATAGTGTTATGAACTAGTGATGCATGATGATAATAAAGAATAAGGGATGTAAACATGCATGTGTAAAACAGTAAAATTTTTGTATTTCTAAGCTAAGTCCTTTTGCTTTGTAATTATTTTTTATTTACACTGAAGTTGTTATAATTGTTTATTTCATGATCAGAATCTGGTGTATGATTCATAGCACTATCAAAGCAAACAAGTGCTAACTTTGTGATTACTCCCTACCTTATTAAATAATTTAGAAACCACTTTATTAACTTTATAAATAAAACAGTAACATTGCCTTCTGCAAATAACAAAATCTATTTAAATTGCCTTTGGGGATACTTCCCAAGAGTTTATCTTTGCTAATCATTCCATAACAAAAAATGGTCTTTTACTTGTGACCAGCTGCCACATAGAGAAACACTGAAAACTGCTTCCAACTTTTCCCAAGGTTGTTTATGTACCAGTGACTGCGACAAAACCAGTGCTTTTGTGTCTATGTAAAAAAATCCCATTTTAGATCATGTAGGCTGTATATATATTTTTTTTTGTTTTTACATAACAAATATATACATTACCCTGTCACATTTTCTAGGATTCAGTCATCTATCTCTTACTCGTATTTCCAAAAGGAAAGTTTTCTCTGATGATTTAAACACAAATAGTGTGTTTTCTGTTAAGATCATGTTCACCAAGGCCCTAAGAATAAGCATTTGAACAGTTTCTCTAAGTTTTATATGTCCAACACACTTAATTGTTTTAAAGAGTAGATTCACAGTATTCGTTTTACTATGTGTAACAAATATTTAGGGATTGTTGTTTGTCTCTTCTTCAGCTGAAGCAATACATGTCAAGAATTTTCATTCCACCAAATCAGAACAAAATCTACTGGAATACAGGCAGTGAAACCAAAGTTTTCCAAGATCAATAGCTCTAAGCACCAGCTAAACTCCTTCAGGCCTGGCAACCCTGAGAATCCAAGCAGGCATTTTTTCCAGAGATGTCTGCATTGGGAAGTTTTAGAGCCCAGTTCTGAGTAGCCAGTAACATAATGCTACTGGGAGAAGTCAGCTTAAATCTTATATGATAAATGTTTTGATTATTTCCTTTCATTAGATTAGTTGCATCATCTAAGCCAGACATTAATTTCTTTCTTTTGATTCTTCATTAAATGTGATTTTTTTCACCAGTGTCTTAAGCTTGTAATGCTTACATTTACTCAATCTATTTCATTTAGTGCCAGAGGGCTAAACGCTGATCAGTGTCCTTGTGACAGTGGTCACCTTGTGATCTCTTGGTTTCAAAATCTGTAGCTTTCTCTGTGGACAGTAATGTTTTTCTTCGCTCCCCCTCTCCATGATCATAAGCACTACATGCTCACCCTGAGATCCAAAGCTGTCAGCCTGGCGTTTTTTTCCCCTACTGATGTAGAATGAGGATGTAACCCAGACCCAAGAACAGCTTGCTGCACTGGCCCTAAAGGTCCAAAAGAGGTTGCTGATAACAAATTGGGGTCTGTCTTAAAGCTGGCTACTCCCAGGCTTCTGTGGAGGTACAATGCTGAAGAGCAGAGTTCTGTCTGCTTAGTACAAGGTGCATTGGGTGTTGTGGTACACTGTTTGAAAGAGCAGCAAGTGATTTAGTCTGCCAGCTTTCCTCAGCTGTCAGGAAATCAGACTTCCTATACAATCTGTGGTGAGAAATAGTCCTGACACAAAAACAAAGCCAGCCAGATGTGGTGCTTAAATGAGGCACTCCAGCAATCTTGTATCTCAGCTCCCTGGTTATGAAGGGGAGACAAATATACTTCCTGCAGATTTTATTTGTGTTTGGGAGACTGTATCCCTCAATGCATAGAAATTGCAAAGGCATAATCTACTTCTGTTGATTGTGCCTTTCTACTTTGACTTTCTACTGTACTCAGGAGAAAGGTCTGCAATACAGATTTGTGAAGTCTTCTAAAATCTATTTTTAAAATGCTTTTTGAGTGTATAATACAGAGATAAGAACTAAGGAATACTCTATGAGTTGTCATTTATTATTTCAAGTTCTGGCATCAGTCCTGAAGCCTTCATGCAGGCTGACTTCTGGGAAGTGGGAATTCAAGTTCATTAAAGGTAAAACAGTTCTACAATATATATTTAATTCTGTTTTTGAGGGAAATAATGCCACCTTTCCCACTGCTCTGCTTGGTACAACTGCTGCTACTGACTTTAGGGGAATTTTGAGGTGATTTAGAAAAAAACAAGGAAAAAGAAGATTAAATTATACATTAAAATTATAGTAATATGAAAGTACTTGAAGTAAAAATTATTAAAAAATATATTCAAAATTATCTAGAGAATTATGCTCTCTAATCATGGAAACAAATAAACAGTGTGGGTTTGAGAACATCATGAGACCTGTCAAAAATACAGCCACTGAGCAGGAAAAAAAAAATCATTCATTCATCAAATCCACTGTGAATGAGCTGCTAAATCACAACTAAACTGAAATTATTGCAGAGTGGTTTGTCCAATAAATTAGACAGATGAATCCAGAAATTGATGCCCTATTTCCTTTCTTCTCTAGTAGCATTAGTGTTAAAAATCCTTATTTTCTTGAAATCAGTGAGAATTTTAGTTTTGATTGTAGCAAATTTATGGATTTACCCCTAATTCTTGCTGCTGTAAAAGGAATATCAGTACTAGTGAGCCCAGACGCTAAAACTTCTCAGGCAGCAATGAAAGAGTATTACAGGAAATTGAAGAATTTGATAAGTACTCAACAAGGAGGTAAGACAGGTATAGAAACCTATAGCTCTCACACAGAGTAGATGACATGCCTGAGATGGGATGGAGAAATAAATTTGTTTTCACAAGTACTGAGCCTTTTCCACTGTAGATGGGAAAATAGAGAGGGAAAGTTTGTGAAAAACAAGAACAAACAGTAATTCACAGCCTCTACACAAAGGAGAGTGAATATGTGGAGAGAAATAGAGGAAGGCATAGTATGATATAAATTCACGAGGATTAAAAAAATAAAGGGCCCCAGTGTTACACAGACAGTGGTTAAATTTTCAGTGGGGAACAGAGCTACGGAAAACTGAATCTCTGTCTGTTCTGTATTTGTATCAGCAAACCATCAAAGACTGTTTCATGTAAAATAAGGAACTGAGATTTGATCTTTCTTTTGTTGGGGGGAAAAACACCAAGCACCAAATCACAAGAAACTTCCTGTTTGGGTTATTAAAGTTAATTCCCTGCGAACTACAACTTATTTCAATTGGAACAGACCCACAAGAAATTTGTTGCTGGAAGGGAAGTATCATGAGAATCACATTCATGATCAAGAAACTAAAATTTCCAATTACTAAAGTGGAACAAGAAGCAGTAACAAGGACTGTGAACAAAATGGTATTTAAAATTCTCTTTTGTGCTAGGGTTGTCCAGAATGCTTTCTCAGAGAGGAGAGACATTTAATTGCCATGATTCCCACGAAGTGTATATGACCCAAATGATTGTGTTGGAGTTGGTACTGAGTGTCTCTGCTGGGAGAGAGTTTAATAATTTATAAAGATCCACTTTCAGTAGCAGCTTTTATAGTTCGTAGAATGGTATAACCTTGGTTAAAGGTTCAAGCAGACATTTTATAGGTGTAGAGTGAAGCACAAACATTTTAGTAGGATGTGTATAAGCCACCTTCGACCATCCATTTTGTTTCCCAGTAATACTTGGCATTGAGAGAAGGTGAAATTTCAGCCAGTCTGAGATCTTCATTTAACGCCCAGGACATTCAACGTACAAACTCTTTAATGGATATCTGGTTCTGTTTTACTGTTTCTGGTCAGGCTTTGACTTTCCCAGTTCTCTGAAGAACAACCAGTCGTAGCTGGAGGGGCTGAGTGGGGCCGATCACGGTTACCGGCAGGGATGGGTTTTCCTGCCGTGTTCGCCGCATTTGACAGTGACATCTGGTGACCAGTTATTTAAGTGCAGGTGTTTCAGTGTCTCTGCTCTGCTTTACCTTCACTGTGACAAAAAGTCCATAATCTGAAGCCAAGGACTTTTAGCGCCTCTCTCCTCTCGTGTCACTGGCTGGATGCCTTACAGAATGGATATTGCAAATTGAACCAGAGGAGCTTAAGGCTTTCATAGCCTTTGATGAAGTCTCTGCATTCTGCTTTCATCCCTTGTAGCACCTGTCTGGTGTAAATACATTAAAGGAGCAGAGGAAAATCCCTGAGCATTTGTAATAATCTTCCTGCTTACTTTTTGCTTATACTGAGATGCTTGGAAGTAGGGACCTGCTCACCTTTTGTTCTGGCAAACATGACAGAGAAGACAATTCCTAATTTCTACACTATAAAACAAATCTCATGAAAAGGTTGAAGACAATAAGAGCAAGTAAACAGGGAGAATAGTATCCCAACATTGTTGGGATACAGGTGTTTGTTCCAGACAGGATTTTCACAGGATAGGGAGAATGTGAATAAAGGCACAGGTAGGTCATAAGCAACCTTCTTATTCAGTAAACAGTGGACGTCCCTTTCCAGGCTGTTCAGAGCCAGCAGTAGCTGCCTAGACTCCTCTCCTGCTCACTGTCTTGACTGTTCCTTGGGTAAATCTGGGAAAGGAATCTTCCCTTTTTCTAAGTCTAATCAATAAAATTAACTGTCCATGCACTGCAGAAGGGGAGCAGCTTTGAGGCCTGCTTTATGTTGCTTCTCCTTTTACAAGATGAAACGGTCAGAGATACAAGCCTTGACTCCAGCCCCAGATCTGAATGTTCTTGAGTCTGAGATATGGGCTGAAACTGAAGCATTCCTAAAGTTCAGTTTCATCCCATGAACATCAGTTTGTTCTTCAAATCAAGATTTTAGTATGTATCTGTCCATATCACTGGTACTTGAGTTTGCAGATATCATGTATCCCTTTCCCCCTTTAAAAGGTGCAGGTCTGGGGATATAAACCAAATATTCCACACATTTTGATTTCTTTCTGGAAGTAAATCAACAGTGGAGCATTACCTGTGAGCAGCCCTGGTGATCCCTGCAGGTAACTGTTTTGACACCACACTGTTGTCCTGCCATTAACCATTCAGCTTTTCTCTTTTTCTTTCTTGTCAACTTTATGTAATAAAGCCCAGACTCCAGCAACAAAATGTTTGTTCCTGCTGGCCTGGCATTGTTGACTTTCCGTCTCTGTGACTCTGCACCACAGGTCTGTGCAATTCTTTTTTCGTACTTTTCTATTCTGTGTTACCTAAAACCTCAGTCCCATGCACCTTGGACCATCTTCTCCTTGGACCAACGTTTTTGTTAAAATACTGAGCAGAGATGGGATTAACACAGACTTGAAATGGCTGCCCTTCTTCTTCCCATTAATATAAACAGTTGCAATTGCTGCTTCTTACCTACCTAACAGTTATTCTTTTAATCTCAATTTTTCCTACTTAAATAATTAATCTCCCTTGAGGCAGTGAAAGCAATTTCCGATTAAGTAGATTGAGATTAGTTCCAGTGTGTTGAGTGTGTCTAAAAAACCAGTTATCTTATTGAAGACTCTACAGATTACCATAATCTAGTGTGATAAAACCATGTGGTATTTTATCACAGTTTTAAATTAGTTCTCCATCCTAGATTTACTCATTCTATAATAATGATACTAAAGTCTTGCAAAATGTCAATATCTTCTCACTTGCTCTATTTGAAAATATGCATAGCATGTTTTCTTTTGCTTTGGGTACAGAACCCTAGACCGTCAACAAATTATTGCTTGAAAAGAGGCATTTTGTGTGTTTGAGTGTTGAGTGAGTGATTCTGTATTAGTTTTTCATTTGAGCAGGTAAAATCCCACCTTTATAGACTAAAATCTTACCATTTGCTTTATTATATCTATCTATCTATCTATCTATCTATCTATCTATCTATCTATCTATCTATCTACAGGCATCATGTCAAACCCTTTCTTCTTTAGGTAGCTGTTTGTGCAACATAAAAGCAACAAACAAACAACAAACAAACAGACAAGGATGTATTAAAACTTTTCAGGCTCCATCAAAACTTCATTTACTTACTATGGACTCTCACTGAAACTTTCAGGCATAAAACAAATGAAGATAGTGTAGTGTGAGTTTTGAAAAATGTAGAAATTTCAAAATAATTAAGGATGCAAGCTAATGATTAAGGAATATTTGAAATGCTGTATCATTTTGGGAATCATCTGTCCATTGGTAATAATAAATGGGAAAATTAAAAATTATCCTTAGCTGAAGGATATTAATTAAAGAAGATTAAAAGAAAAATGCTACTTACATGAAAGAATAGAATGTGCTCATTGTTGGAGTGAACTTCTAACACTTTAATATATATATAAGCTTATGATGTGTGTTTCACTCATAATTGCAATATGTGGAATCTGAAACAAGCAGAATGTGCTCCAGAATTGGCAATTTCTTACAGGGTTGAGATTCTTCTCTCAGCCACTGCTTTTGAAGTGGCCAGTCAAATTTAGAGCCTGGACTTTCAAGATGGTTGCTTTAGCTCAAGATTTTGAGAAAGATTTTGTCTTTATTTGTAGTCCTTTAGAGAGATATGTCCATTATGGTGGGGACAGTTTGTTTCTGTATGGGTTCTTAAATATTACTGTATTTGATAGCTTTCTGTTTTATAATACCAAGAAATAACTGTTTTTTAGTATTCAGGAGCAGAAAGTCCCAGACATTGTACACAAGTACCCATTTGATTTTGGGAGGTCAAACAGACGAGGTGACCTCCCAAAGTTTTTGATCTCTCCCTTTCTGTTCCAATTTCTCAAGAAAGATGGTCAAATTTGGAACATGTAGCAAATGTGGCCTAAGTTTAAAGTCTCCCTGTAATGCATGAATGAAAGTATTACCTTCTATGAAAGGAACTTTCTTTAAAGCTCCAGATAATTTATGGGAAGGAAAATCTATTTTAGGAACCACTTGTGAGTGGGAGACAAGAGGAAATAAGATCTCTTGGGTATCCCTCCTTCTAACAGCATTGCTGTAAACTTTTCTTTCTGAGAAGAGAAAGATTCTCATTTGTTTTTCATTCAAATATGTTTAAATGATTGCAAGAGTAAATTACCCCAGTAATAAAATCTAATATCTATTATACCCATATTTCAGCACATCAGAGTCAAATCTTGAGTGAAAGGAGAAGCTGTGAAATACTTTCAAATCTATTTTTCTACCTGGTGTTTGGCACTTTTGGGACGTATTTTTCATCCTAAATATTGAAACCAGTATGCTAAGGTGGGTGATGGCCAGGTCAAGCATTACAGCTTCAGTACTGTTGTGGCAGTGTTCCCAGACTCGTGGAAGAGCCATTCAAGAAGGCAGCCCTGGCTTGGCCTGACTGATCTGTGGTGCAGCATGTGCAGAGCTGGAGTGTTGCCCTGGGTTTTTCTGCAACAGAGTTCACTTTTTATGGAAAGATTCAGAAATTGAAGACGCTCGTTTGACTGAGGCTGCTGGTGACACTGCACCAGACATGTCTGGCCTAAAGAAGGCCTGTTTGTTCCCCAGCAGTATCAGAACACAGCAGTGTGTGGGTGAAGGATAATGGAGGAGAACTGTCTCTGCTAAGCCATGTTAGCTGCAGCTGTTTGCTGGGGAAAGCACGTGTGCAGAGAGGCTGGAGACCACAGTGGGATTGAAGGATGGGCTGCCAGGCCAGTGGTGCTCCTTTCTCTGCCAGGTGACCTCTTCACCTGCAATGCTGGCAATTGGTAGAAGGTTTTATTGCTGCTAAAATTTGAGAGGGAAAGAAACAACAGACTGTAGTATGCAGAAATGCATGTCAGAGGGTTATCACTCACTGCCTGTCTCATCCATTTATCTTCTAACATCCATGTGTTCTGGGTACCTAAACACCTTTTCCACCACAGAAGTGACATCTTCCAGCAAAGCAATCAAAGTGCTGAGAAACTTATGGAATTCTACAAGGCCATACAAGAACTTGTGATTAAACACACAGTTGAACCTAAATTTCTTGTGTTAGGGTGGAGGTGTCTAACCAGTGCCCCATGCCACTTTGATGGAGGGAAACATCTGTAGGTATCACCCTCCATAACTTCTGGGGAAGACACCCCCAGAAGACTGGCACCTCTGCAACTGGTGCTGATTCAAGTGTGAGAACTCATTTCTCCAAATCCATCATCCCTTGCAGGGTGTGAGTTACCAGCAGTGTACTGAAGGAGTGCTGCTTTCTGGACTCCAGCTCTTACCTGCAGCAATGTATAGAGAGAACAGAATGCCCAAAGTTTTTCCCATTTGTCTTTTCCTGTGGCAATAAAGGGCTGAGAAGTGCTGTGAATCTAAAGGTTAGCTCCAATCATACAGCTGGCACAGTGAACTGTTGTGCACCCTGCTATGCTGGCATTACTTTGTGCTGGAGGAGTGAGTTGTGATGAGCAGGGACAGGTAAAGCGTGTTGTTGCTTCCAAATGAATGAATGCTAGAAAGTGTGCCTGTGCATAATTTGGACATGCTTCCTGGGTTCCCAACAAAGGCAATGAATGAGCAGTGAAGGAAATCTTTCCTACAGCATTTATGGCAGCTTGGAGAATTCTTCTTCTCTAATGTTATTATAATTGCTGGTTGAACATTCACCCCACTGTAATGTTTTGCCACTGAAAAATGTTGATTTCACTAGTCAAGGTGTGTCTCTGCTTGTAAACTTGTCTGTGAAATTCTTTTCAGGTTACTCATTTTGCCATGAGTGGTGCAAAAATAAAGTTATTTGGCTATTTAAATACAGACACTCTCTATGAAATATTTGGGATGCTACAAATACTTGTCTCAAAACAAAAATAGTACATTTACCCAAGAATTTGGAAATGTTTGCTTAATTTTTATGCAATGAAATTTTATCCTAAAATGTCAAATTTTCTCCACAAATGTTAAGTTCTGCACTAAGGACTTCCCTGTAAGTCTAGATAACATTGCTATGTCAAATCTCTAATAAGAAAATAAGAATGGAGAATATCAGGCTTTCCCCCCCCTAATGCAAGCTTTGTCTGTGATGCTGCTGTGTTGACATGCTTCTCAGAGCTTTGTGAAACACTAATTTGAAAGGTTTTGGATGTCAAGCTCATTTTGGGGCAAGAAGCTCCATTTTACTTCCTCTCACCAGAAGGACCTATTATCTATTGCATGGTTTCTGAGCAGGAGAATGTACACTGCTCAAAATTCTGCAGTGTTCAGGCTGTCCTGACATTTCCTTCCTCCAAACATGAAAAGCTTTGACATCCAGCTCTGATCAAGCTTCTCTTTTTAGCAACATACTTCATTAGTCTGTTTCCAACACTTAAAATGTATCTGTAGAATAGCATTACAGGGTATGTTGTATGATGTCACAAAAGAGGTAATGTGATGAAGTGGGAACTCAGTCATGTATTTATCAGCATACCTACATGTTTGATGATAACGTATATTCACCTGTCTGCAGTTTTCGTCAGGAAGTGGTTTCAGATCAAAGTCTGTCATCTCTTTAAACATCTTTCAGCTGGTTCTGCATTTTAGAGCCACTCTGTTCCCTTCCAGTTCAAAGAAAAGCTGGTTGCCTTTAACCATTTATATTTTGTATTAAAACAGAAGAGAATAAAACAAACATGCAGTGACTACCTTTTGTGCCTATTAAAGTGTACAATTTTTGGGTGGAGGCAGGTGTTGTACAGACATCTCATCATTACAACAGGCATTCTCATTCCACTGCTCAGTACCTCTGTGCTTTCTTAGGAGTTTTCCCACCATATTGTCTGGAAAGCTGGAGCCCCTCTGGGTGCTAGAGCTGCTGCATGTGCTGTCTGTTGCATTTTTCATGATCTTCCTGCAGTCACCTTGTGCCTCCCACCAAGTGATTGTCTGTCTCATTCTGCTGTGAGAGCAGACAGGCAGTCAGTGGGTGCCTTTCCCAACAAGGTGTCAATCTGACTCCCCCATGTCTCACTCGCTGTAACGATCCAATGTAAATGTTGTGAAGACATATCAATGTCTAAAGAGCTTTCTGTTCACAAAGTGCTTTGCTGCTTTTGAAATGTGCTTCCTCACTCTCAGGAGACTTTATTCAAGGTTAAGGAGTTTTAGGAGAAGTTTGGAGCCATTTGCCATCTAGTTTGAAAGAAGTGTGTATAAGAGCAGTGGTTTCTATTCTCTCCTGGACTGGGTTAAGCTTAATAAAATCTGTACTTCCTAAATTTGAATGTTCAGTTCTTAGCAGGATCAACCCCAGTAACTCATCATTTAAAATGATGTGAGACACCATTTAGGCTCTGAAGGATGATTTCAGGGTTTTTCAGTTATTCTGAAACTCTTTCTCATCATATCTTCTTGTCTTCCAGCTAAATGAAGTGTTCTAGTTATTCCTTTCCGGCAAGGTTTTATAAATTACTTATTATTTAACAAATCTGGTGTTTGAAGTAATCACTTTTTAATTTATTTTTTATACTGCCTTAACAGTGAATGCTACTTCCTCTGGCAGGGGGATCAGCACATAACTCCAGACTTTGCAGTTGGCTCTTCTGAATATCTCACACAAGACTCACAGAATGCTAACACACGGGAGCTCACGCCCTGTTGAATATGTCTCTTTGCTCTCAGCATCTGTCTTGTACTTCTGCTTCAGCACTTCTGTATCCATTTTTTTTAATGTTAAAAAGTTTGCACAACAGTGAGAAGGGTACAAAATTTATGTGGCAGGAATGGTAACTTCAGTCCTAAATGAGCAATTACACTTCATATTGAAACATGACCAGCTGGCCCAGCCATATGGGTCTGGCGATTCTCCCTAAGCTTGTTTTGACTGATTTTGAAGGTGTCTCTGTGGAAGTGCCAAAAATGAACAGAGACTTTGCTACAAGGGGACTTTCATCACCTATTTGTTTCTTCATTACAAAGACACATGAACGAAAACAAAGATGGCTGTTTTCACCTCTAGCTGGGGACCTCAGCTGAGTCATTTAATAGAGGTCAATCATTGCCTTCTTGGGTAATGATATGAGGCCATCCCAGGTTGATTTGCCACTTGCTCCATAGTAAAAGCACCAATAAGTAATATGTTTAGATAAGAGACTTATCTAACACTGTGGAAGTGGAAATTCTTTGTTTGTGTCTTTTCTCTGGTGCACCTGCACAGCATTGGATTTTTCTTCACAGAAACATGCTTGAGGGTTTTTTCCCTGTTTTTAATGTTGCAAAACACTTAATTTCAGCTCTGGTCTGTGCCTTGCCTCAGTGAAATTGCCATTAAGATCCTACTGCCATCTTTTATCCTAGTGGGTGTCAGACTCTTACAGTTGTGGGAGCTGCAGCCTTGCAGGAATCTGACCCAGAGAGGAGGGAGGAGGCTTAAAGTACTGATCCTGGAGAGCAGTGTGTTGGCAGCTCTGTAGCAGCTTTTAATGTTGTTGGAATCATCTGGAAAAACACAATTAGGGATAATATTGAGAAAAGAAAAATAGTAGTTTGGAGCATTTTTATTTTAATGAATTAAAAATCTTATGTTAGAGACCAGAAAATCAGTTCAGTAGAAAATTCTCAGTGTTTTCCTGGCCTCATTAATAAATTAGACACCTTTCTTTGATTCCAATTATTTTAACAGTTTCAATACCAAACCTGGAGCAGCAGACTACCAGATTTATTTCTCGTTTTTTTGGTGTGTAGGAAAATCCTTTATTTTCAAACTTTGTTTATACATCTACAGATATTAGAAAAAGAAGTCAAAACTACTTTCCCTTGCCCTGACCCTGTTGGAACTGTTGTTTGCTTACATGGTACTGGGTCTGCCGCCATCCCGGGCACTCATCTCATTAATCCTCTTGAGTTCCTTCCTGTGTCACTCCTTGGAAAAGTGGAGAAAAACAGGAGACAGCCAAATGGAAAGCTGCAAAAGCAGTGTGGTTAGTTTTAAAGAATAGCACAAACAGTAAATGAAAATTATGACCAGTTGTGAACAGGAGAAGGACTGACACAAATTTATACTCTTCCAGCTTCCTTCCCAATGAAAAATGGGCATTAACCCCTGTGTGTGCTGATTTGCATGCATGAGGAGAGGAACTGGCTGGGTGAAAAATAGCCTGTCGTTCCCAGCCGTCACTTGTGGAGCCATCTAAAGGCTGGCAGGGAGATTCAGTGCCGGGGTGTGTCGGACCCCGAGCGACTCCTGAGCCGCTGTCCCAGCCGGGTCAAGCCCCGCGGCATCTCGGCTGGGACCTGTTCCGCCCCCGCTCCCAGCACACCGGCAGTCGGGAAAGGCAGGAGAGGCCTGGAGGGAGGGTTTCCATGCCACAGGGAGGGCAGGAATTGCGAGCACGACTCCCGGCAGGTGTCAGCAGAGCCCCGCGAACGCCGCGGGCTGCGGGCGGTGTCCCGAGCAGCGCAGCTCCCGGGCGGCCCGGAGGAGCGCAGGGTCCGCACCGCACGGAACGGCTGCAGCCGCACGAATAACCTCTAATGCTTCCATAGTCTGCAGACGAGGTGTTAACAAGCTGCTCGCTTCAGAGCTGGTGTATGCCCACTGTAAATGAGCTCTCTAAAACTCCCTAGCGTTCTTCCTCACAGTGTGAGAAATACTGTACAGCCTTTAAAGTGCCGTTTGCGTGTTTCCCTGCCTGCTTATTCCTAATGAAGCGCATGAATTCTTAATGTGTATTGAGATAACGTTAAGGTTTGAAGCCTAAAGTAGGAAAATGTAGAATGGCAAGTATTTGGCCTTTGCTGATAATTTAGTTCATTGTAAAGGGAAGGTCAAAATTCATATGCTTTACAATGAATTTCTAGCAGCTGTCAGCTGCTTCTCAAACCTTATGTCACTCTAGTTACACGTGATTTTTATACTTAACTTCTAAACTAAAAAATTTATGAAAGTTCAAAATCTCCCTCTGTTAACCAAGACGTCCTGTCTTACAGCCGTGTAATCCATGGATATCAGTCCATGCTTTTCAAAAGCCGTGTAAATAGTTATGTATTAGCATAAACGTGCCTATTCACTTTCTGTGACCTAATGAGTATTTCTGGAAGCTGCACTGAAATTAAGAAATGCTTTGTTTTAAGACATGTTCTAGCATATGTCTTGATCCAGCATTTGTAGATGGTTTTAGAATATTCTAGTGTTTTTTAACATGGAAAGCAATAATGGGTACATACAATCAAAACCGTTGAAACTATTTTCAGAAGTTGCTTGTGTGTCTGGAAAGCTGTCTTATTGAAAGGCAAAGATGATGAATAACCACTGTCCTGCATATCTACTTTTGCGCCACAGCACTTTCCATTTGCAGATCTCAAAATGCTTTCTTTTCTGTGACGTGAGCACTTCCATGATCCGTCTCTTTCCTGGATAGTTCTGTCAGATGAGTGACTTCTTGTTAATAACAGGCAGAGATGATAGGAAATCCTCCTCATGACACTCTAGAATTTAGGAAGATTTATCTCCTTTGAAATGCAAGTGCATCTTACCATTGCCTTCAATGGAAAATTTCTTCTTTGAATGTGTTCACATATAATAAATTAATTTCTTTTCAGTGTTTCCTTTTCCCTTACTAGAGCAGTGGGGAAACTCTTGGGCATTACAGTGTATTGTCTTCCTCTTGCCCAGGTATCTTCAGCCATGGGTCGTGCATTGGAGTGTTGTACACAGCTATGTGTGTCTAAATGGGAAGTAGTTCAGAGAGCTCCTCTGGGATTACTGAAGGTGAAAACAGGCCCTGGGGAATATGTAGATGGGCTGCCCTAGGCCAGGTGCTCCTGCTCTCCCTGTAGGGCTTGCTTTCCATAGGAAACATGTCAGAAGTGGCTTTGGTATTGAGATTTTGTCTTAAATTAGGGCAAAATTTGATGATGATCATCTTTATGTCAGCAACAGGAGCAGGACTATAGTCTGCCATCCCCCTGTCCAGCTTCCATATCAAGTCTATTCCAGTAGCATGCTCAAGGACAATCTCATTTGCCTTTTGTACATATTTTTCAATATTTTTTGCTAAAGATTTGCTCATCAATATTTGAACTCAAATAGAGTTAGTATTTCAGCTGATCTCTATCGATTTTCTACAAGAGATATTTTACTAGTGAAAATTGATTGAATTTTACTGAAGTGGCAGAAGATTTAGACACAAGATGTAATGAGGTCTCAGTCTTTTTTCTTTTAACTTTTATTTGCTAAAATCCTAATACACTGAGCATAAGTGAGAGAAAGCAAGATGGATAGGAAAAGGCAATGTATGGTAGAATTAATTTCAATTTCCTTTGCAGGGTGTATATGGGTCATTTTGACATCCTGCTGTGTACATTTAGAGGATGGAGTACTCAAATAAGCTGAGCTTTTCCCTCCTCACATTGATCTGGTCAGGTTCAACATAACCTATCACCTGGCCAAAAGCTCATTATTGTGTTAAGTAAGTCAGCTTCATAAGCAGTTCTCCTCCTGAACATGCTGATCCTATGAAGTTATAAATTATTTAAGACCTATTTTTGTTTTCTTTCAGCCAGAGAAATAAGAACACCTCACCACTTCTGAAGGATCATGTGTTTCTTGGGGTTCTGACAAATCAATTTATAAATGGCAGTGTAAAGGCAAGGATGGTTTTGCTGAATCAGTAGCACTACCTGTTTGTGTCCAGAGAGGAACAACAAACACTGTTCCAAGAGCACAGGAAGAAGGCAATCTTAGTAGTGGTACTGTGAGGTGGGAACAATAAGGGGACAAATAAACTCCTACCAAAACAAACCTGTCCCAGCTTGTGACTGGCTCTGACCACATCTGTCATTTGCTGTGCTTGATCTTGAGCAGCCCTCAGGGGGAGGGTGGCCAGAGCATGCAGGGACCCGTGGGCCTGGGCACAGCTGGCACAGTGGGCATCTGGCAGGAGTAGAGGGACTCCAGCACAGCTGGGCTCTCCTGGCAGCTGTCTGTGGAAGAGGCTGGCTCTGAGGGAAGGGCTGCCACAGCTTTCCTGTCATTTGCCTTCCAGAGCTACGCACATCCCATCCTCGGGACAGCCTGTGAGCTGAGGATCTTGAAAGCAATGGGGAATCAGCATTTTGTCTAAGCATAAAAGATCTGATAACTGACTTTTAAAGGGCTTCCTGGTGTGTCTCTCCAAAGAATCAAATAATGCCTGATGATATGTCAGTTTTCACGGGGCTTTGAGGTAGATAATCATACTGCTCAGAGACAGGCTGTTCTGATTACTTCTGCAGGGGATAATATACATTTGAGCTACCTTTCCACCAAGAAGTCTCAGTGGAGAACTGCACAGATGATTGGCAAACTTGTGCCAATGGAAATTTGTAAGACCTTGCCAGGTATTCTGTACAGGATTCTGTACATTATACAGTCTTGTGGCTTCATGTGGTGTCTGCTAAAAATGAAACCTGACTATTCAATTAAAATTATATTAAATGGTATTCTCAGGCAAATGCTTGTCCTAAGCAGAATTGCAGCTAGGGGTCTCTGTGTACTTATAGTAGGCAGAAGAATACCAGGTAAAAAGTGCCTCAGAACTTTTTGTCACTCTCAAAAGTTTGTCTTGCAGTGTACTGGAAGGATTTTCTAATTCCAGGTAGGTAAAATGCAGACTTTCTGTTTCTGTGGCACAGACACTTAGACTCATTCCTGTTAAAACCATTCCTTTTTGTGTTTTGCATCTTCCAGCACACTGATGATTGTTGCAGGCACATCTTTCTTTGGCTTCTCTGGGATTTAAGGGACTCCTTCATGGGTTACCTGGCAAGAAAGACAGGATATGGCTGGGTAGCTGAGTTTGTCAGATGCCAACAGCAACTGCTGCCCTCTGTAACTTTGCCCGGGAGTGTTTTACCAGGAAGCCATTTAATGTGAGACAAAGAACTTGTGTTTAGCACTCTCAGTGGTGTATGCTCTTTCTTTCTGCAGGTCTCCATATCCTTTCCTCTGTGTGGCCTTGCAGGTATGGCAATGGTCAGAGGTAATGACATTTCCTCCAAGAAAAAGAAATTGCCTTCAGGAAAAAAAACTTTGGCTGACTAAAAGTGCAGTATTACTGATTTGGTCCCTTTTTAGCAATGATACACAGTATAAAAACAGTGGCATGCACTTGTGGTATGCCATTTGTGTAGGGTGAGGAGACCAGCACTGAAGCCATTTGCATGGATCTATAGCACAGCCAGGAATAGAATCTCAGTTTCTTAATCAGGAGGTCAGTGGGGGTTTGGATGCATTCTCTCCTGCTTATATCTGTACCATGATAACATCCGTGTTTTTCAGAATAAAATTAAAATGAATTGTTAAAAAGTGCCTGCAGTAGAGAATGTGGTAAGTACCCAAAAGTGAACAGAGAAGCCATGTAAATCTCCTGGATTGGTTTAGTCCCCAGTGGCTGAGATTTTTTTTTAGATCAAAGAAATGGGAAAGAATACAGGAGTAGGAACATGAGAGTGCCCCAAATGTAGCTGCTGCAGGTTTGTCATTTTGCAGGGGAACAGCCTCACAATGGAGGGAAGAGGTTTCCACCTTCATTCTTGCTGTATTTTTGGACCTGAAGATCATTATTCTCTATATGAAGAGTTTACTTTACAGATTGATGATGAGCTGCAGGTGGCTTGTGGAATCAGGGTGACAATCTATCATTCATTATGACACCTTTTGCTGACTAAGAGTGTATTTTAAAAATGAATTGGTTGATTAATGCACATTTTTATTAATATTATTATTTCTCAGCCTACTTTGTACATGGAGCTGACCTGGAAGAAACTTGCTCAAAAAAACATCAAAAATTCCCAAGTAGCATAAAGTGAAGTAGTAGATGTCTGTCTACTGTGTGCAGTCAAAAGAACAATAAGACTTTGCAGAACTGGGAATTTCCAATTCTAAAACTAACAGCAGAGGGTTTTTTTGAACAAAGTATGTGAGGAATAAATGGTATATGTGTAATGTATGCCCTAGCTCATAATAACAGTAAAAATTATCCCTTTTACAGATACAGAATGCATATGAGAAAGTGCTCAAAGGTTAAGAGGGGACCAGCCCATCAAAACAGGCCTTCTCTTGCAAAGTGCTTGTATTTCCCCTTTTCACAGAAGCGCATGGGAGTTGAAGGTATGCTGCACTTAGCACATCTAATCTAAGGTAATCCATTTTTAATGTGACTTTCACTTTGGGGCATCATGCTGTATATGAAAACCCAATCCAGCAATGTGAAGCAATTGCTAGTGTTTCTAGATGCAGTGGGGTCAGAAAGTACAAAGTCTTTGAGCACACACCTCCTTTACTCTGTTGACAGCTACTGAAGTTAGCTAGATAGACAAAGTGGCTTCACAATTTTCACTATGTTAACGCTGTTTGAAATTCCCATTTCCAGTTTGCATCAGCAGGGTAGAAAGTAGACTTGACCCTTTTCACACTGGCATCAAAAATACTTTTGTTCTTGACTTTTCTGAGGACATTTTGAGCCTTGTCTCTGATTTTTCTAAAAGAGGAAATTAAGGGACATATATTTATAGGGGGAGATTGAGGTTGTACTGTTGGACCCCTTCTGTTCACACATCAATGTACATTTACAGATTATGGAACTGTATGTTTTCCATAGTCAAAGTTTTCTCCCTCTGCACAGCTGGGATATGTCATGTAAAAGTGTTCTGGATATCCTCAGTCATTTTCTCCTTGTGTGCAGACATGGAGAAGTGAGAATAACAAATGCAGCCAAAGAGGGGCTTGCCACTGTGATCCAGTCCTGTTAAGATCCAGTTCCAGTTAAGAGATGCAAAGGTTGCACATATATGGAGTCAAATGCTGGAGGTCTGAATCTCTTTGGTGTCGAGCTGATACGGCTTTGTCCTGCAGAGCTCCCTGGCCAAACACAGTTTGCTCTTCCAGTTCACTGCTTCATGATACTTTGAAAAAACTGAGAACAGAAGCTTAGATAATTATGAAAGGTCTTGTCCTTACTTGGTTGTTCATAAATCTCTGGGTTAGCTGCATCTTCCAGCCTTCTTTATTGGTTAGAAAAATATTTGGGCTTACCCTGTATCAACTACAGTGATTGTGATCATTCCTTGATTTGCAAGCTGGTTCCATAGAAACAAAAAGGGCTCATTTTCCTTTTCCACATCAAAGCACACTAAGCTTCTTGTCTGTGCCTCATCAAAGGAATGATTTCAACACATGTATTTCTCAGAAGATGACAGGAGGAACTAGGAAACAAAATTGAAATGAAACATTAATTTAAAAGAACACAAGCATCCTAATTGGAGCTTTACTTTAACAGATTTCCCCATGTCTGAAAAATGATGGCTGGGAGCATAATCAGGCTTTCAGCAGGCACCATCTCTGAATTGTCCATAATAACTCCTAAATCCATTTGCTGTGATTTTAAAATGAATTTAGATGCCATCATCTGTGTGGGTAATCTAAAGGACCACATCTTGATCCTTTGCTCAAGAAAGATGTATTCATTAAAACTGCTAAAAACAACAGGGAACAGAAGGCATGTCAAGGTCACTGTGATATTCTTATTCTGAAATTACTGCTGTAGTCTATACAGCATAAATCATATCTGGGCCAGCTAAGTTTCCCTGATTCAGATAATGTTATATGAGAGATGAAGTGGAATAGAGTATCACTGCTTCTGTGTGAACCCAAGTACAGTGGGTCTCCAAACCATGCTCAGCTCATGCAGTTAGAAAACCACTGCAAAAGTGAACATCCCAAATTCTTATCACTAAGGATCACAGTGGGATAAAGACTATTCCTTATGGGGCCTGGCACAGTGCATTCAGCAAAAAGAAACTACCTCTGTGTCCTTTATAAAGTAAATAATTGTCTCATTAATATTAACAAAAAATACTCAGCCTCATTCACGGGGTTAAATTCAATCAGGTATTGTGAACAATTGAATATATTGCAGCTTACATGTGCAAAGACATCTAGTACTAATTCTTTCAGAATACCTCAATGATGAATTTCTGAGGGTTTATAAGCAAGAGATTAGAAAAGCCACATGTCAAGAGTGAAAGGAAGATAGACACACAAACACCGCCTCTGGGATGGAAGAGCATTTATTAATAAAAAGAGACATCCATACAGTGCTGACTGCTAGCAAGTGATGCACACCCAAGGAGTGGGTGTGAATTTCACATGGAATTAGATTAAGTTCCATTTAATCCTGTTTATCATTTAATTAGAAGGCAGGGTAGTGGGACACCTGCATCTCCTCTGTTGGAGCCCTTCATTTTTTAGTGCTCAACTTTGTGTCAGGCAGTATGAGTGGGAAAGCAGCTGTCCAGGCAGTGTCCTGGGTTTCAGGGCACAGTGACAGCACTGTGTGTTCATTGAAAGGATGTATATTATTGCATCTTGTTCCTTCATGACTAGCACACAGGAGAAGGAAATAAGGAAGGCAGGCAAAGGACTTTTTAATAAGATGGACAGACATTGTAATCAGCATGTTTTTTTACTGCTGCTTTCAAAAATTTCTTGTCTCACTTTCGTTTTCTACACTTGGGCTATACCTTGGTCCAGATTTGCTGCCAGCTCTAAATCTGAAATGATGACAAGCGAGGCCTGAATATAGCTCTAAATGACAAAATCATTAGGAAAAGAAAGGAAACAGGCTACCTAGACTCTACAAGAGGAACAGGGAACTTGACCTGGGCTTCTGAAGACAGACAATAGGTGATGGATGGCATGTGGCATGGCAGCAATGGTTTACAGAGCCATATAAATTAGGATGATAATTCTGAGACTTCATCTGCTTCCTATTGAAACTGTATTTCCTTAAGGAAAGTGCTATAACATATCTGTGTTCTTTGGTCAGGCTTCTGATTAATTTCAGGATCTACTGTTTCATAGGAAGTGGTGCAGAAAACTTCCTACAAACTGGCTACTACTGCTGCAAGTACTTTAGCAAGGCTTTGCATTAGTTTTTCAAGTGTTTGAGTTTAGAAAGTTAGCAAAAGGATTATCTTCAAGTTTGGTCGCTCAGAGAGCCTGTCGTACAACTTTGGTGTGTACACTGTGTCTTTGTGAGACAGCTGTAGATTCATGTAAGTACAAGTGTGGCAGAATGGAATTTTGGTTGCTGATGGGTGTTTTTAGGTACAACTGGAATGCAAATACAAATAGCAGGCTGATGCAATAGGCAGTGAGATACCTGAGCAGCTGGGTACCGTGATCCATAGCATTCCCTCAACTATGCAGGCTTGCTGCTTTCTCAACACCTGATTTGGAGGCCTGCCTGAAAGCAATCTCTTCCAAAGATTAAGTCAGACTAAACTGAGATGATGCTAGACAATAGGAAAACAGGGTGAAAGGGAAATCTTTTTCCAAAGAAATCCCTTTGGTTAGTGAGGCCAGCAACTTGAGACGTATTTTCTCTTTGGGAGTGACAGGACTTTACAGATTCCTAGGGCAGCAGAGGCAACTAGGATAGTTGGTTTGAATTTTGTTTGTCTAGGAATTTACTGTTTTTTTTGATGTAGACCATGTGATAGCTGCCTGTGTTTTGTTTGACCTCAGGACTGGTTATTCTGGGTGACCACTTTATGTGTGGTGCATCTCTTTTCTTCCTCTACTGCCGTGTCTCTTTCCAAACACAACGGAAAATGATGACTAGTCAGCAGAGCTGAAGCTACCTTTTGGGCTGCCTCTCCCTTTATTCACCCTCTTGAAAGAACATCTGGGGCTCTTCTTCCAACACTGCTTTGATTTTTAGCTCAGGAGGAATGGGAGCAGGATGTCCTCTGTGAATGAGTCCTAACCCCTGTTGGTCTGACAAAGCAAAACCCAAGTTTTTTGACCTTTTTGGCAAGTCTTTTCTGTTTATTCATGAATTTTACTGTGGTCAGGACATGGGAAAGATTTTGGCTTTACATGTTTGCACTGGAAAATGCTTCTCCTTTTGTTCATTCAAATGGAGAAAAGGCTTTTGTTCTCCTCCTTGTATTGCGAGCTAAGAGGAAACTGCCTGTATTGCCACTGCTGTTTCTACATTGCCATGGGAACAGATTTGAAGTGCTGCATCCATTAAGTCACTTAACTGAAAAGTGGCACAGTTTACCCGACCAAACTGCACTTTTGCCACTGCTCTGTGTACGTCAGCCTGTTGCAACACGGCTTTTGCACCACCTTGGTTCCAGAAGAAATATCAATGCTTTGATAGTTCTTGGGTACCATGGTTTGGGGTGGGATAAATGGCACAGTCAGAGCATCGTGCTCACATAGTTGTGGTGCCAGCTCAGGCTTGTGTGAGATGGTTCAGAGGTAGTGCAGGTGTCTACACTGACAGACTGTAAACCCCATACAGCCCTTCATTTCATTGCTCAGAACTTTCTCTTAAGACTTCTCACATTCACTCACTATTTAGTGGTGCAAAGATTTAATGTACTATGCACGTTTTTTTGTTTGCTTTGAGGTTTTTCTGGGTCTGGAATGCTAAATCAGACTTCATGTTACTAAAATGTTACGAAAGCTTTCAAATGTAATTCTTCTGTGGTGGAGTAATTACTGCTTGTTAAGCGTGGCAGAACCAGGAGAGAGTGAGGTGCAATTTGAAGCAAAATGAAGCCTCCTGGAGAAACTACAATGCTCATGTTCTTAACTGCACAAAGCTTAATTGCTAAAGAAATTCTAAGCATATATTAGTATGAAAATGTCTAACAAAAAACTGTATAAATTTATGTAGTCTTATATAGTGTTGATTTTTTTCCTTTCCCTTTTAAGACTGAAGAATAGAGGAGTAATTGTTGAATACATTCATATTTCAAATGAGACCAAATTCACAGCCTTTTAACCTCATGAGCTGCTGGTATGAGGACCTGCTGGCATGAGCATTTTTCATGAGGAGTAGCATTACTGTTTCAGGTTCTACATTTGAACAGACACAGAATATAGAATATTGATTAGAGAAGTTTACAGAGGGAGTTGTATGTAGTTGATAAACGCTGTTGGCATTCTGCTAATTTGTGTTTGTCACGCCTGGTCCTGTAGGTGCTGGAGATAAGATTGTTGGCTGAGTTCAAAAGGGCAATGAATCTGCAATGGATTGGAGAAGATGGGCTGCCAGTGAATCATACTGAATTCACCACAGGAGATAGGGAAGGAAGGAAGAAAGGAAGGAAGGAGTGAGCAGATTTTTTTTCTTTTCTTTTTTTTTTTTTTTTCCTTGACACTTCCATCTTTAGTACTGCCAGACTTTCCTCAGCTGGGGGAAATGTTATTTCTCTTTAACTCTTGGACAGACATATGTAGGCTAATTTCCAAATACCTGCCAGCATTAAATATTTAAATCTTTGCTGATAATTCATGATTTTTAAAACCTCTTTAGCCAGTTACTTGACAAATTATGAAGAGGGAGCTGGGTGCAAATGGGAAACCAAGTGGTAGTGATTGAGTATTGGAAAAAAATGGAAACAAGTTCATATGGATCCTAGAATGCACAAACTTTTAAAAAATCTAACTCTGAAATGGAAGTTTAAATACTTTTACTCTTCCTATGGTTCTGTGGTAAAATCACTCATCACATTGACTCTAGAGAAAATGGTGCATTTTGAACTGTAAGGAAGGGAATGGTAAAGTCTGAGGTCTGGCATTATAACAACAAGGTGCAGGTTAGAGTGACACTTTACACAGTGCAAAAGTCTCCTTTGAGCTTTCTGCAGTGGTTTCTGTGTGAGTGGAATTCTATTTGATAGCTGATGAACTGCTCTTCGGGAATCTACTCCAATCTACTTGACCCACAGCTGATACTTACCAAAAGCACAAGAGCAAGCAATTGAAATATGTCTGAAAAAGGGTTTTATGACTTAAAATGAGAATTACCCTCTTACCTGTGTCTCAGCCATGTTGGTCTCATTAAGTGAGAAAAATTCTGAAAGTTTTGCTTGCAAAGTGTGTAAAAGATAACCAGGGGGTTCTGTGAATGTATTGAGAATAAGGAAAAAAGAAAAAACAAAACAAAGGAAGAGAGGAAATGAAGGGTGAAGCAGACTAGACTGGAGCAGTCAATGTCTTCTTTGTTTTGGTCTTCACCAAACAGTTACTTATGATTAGACATGTCATGAAGTTCACTTTAAGAAGGGGATAATTGTGAAGGCCAGTACAAGGTAAGAGTGGGTTTTGTGCTTTCTTGTTAAAGATCTCAGTGAACCTTAGGCTTGTTCTAGAATACCTCAGGAAGTCACTGGAGTAATTTTTCAACTATTAGTGTCTATCTGTAAGATTTCATCAGTTATATCCCAAGGGAGAAGAGAAAAATTAGCCCAGCCATCACCTTTTCAACGAGACAATGTGGAAAGCCCAGTTGATACCAGAGAAGCCAGTCAAATTTCAATTCCTTGTGGATTCTGTGCTAAGACAACTCAGACATTATCTTGACAAATAATGTAATTGTGGCAGAATAATTGAAATACCAACAGGGTGAAAGCAATATCATTGCTATATCTGAGAGATTTTAAGTACTTTTTAGATGAAGATTTTTTTTTGGTACTTCCAAATGCCATTTCTCATAGGCCATTTAGGAAAGCTACTCTATTGCCACAACAAAATGGTCACTGCCATAACAAAATGGGTTTTTTTAAAGCCAGCTGTTCACCTGTCTGAGTACTCAGCCATGGCTTAGTATGAAACTGGGAAGACTTCTGAAACTGGGGCAGACCAGATAGATCTTTTGTATACTGAGTTCTGGTCAGCATTTAACTTAGATAACGAGACAACCAACTCAGTTAGAAAACTTGTTAAAACTCTAAGTGAAGAACAGGAAGGGAACATCCTGAAGGATGGCATCAGAACAGAGACTAAAGTGAAAACAAAGTGCCATTCTATTTTGGGAAATCAAGTACATATGTACCACAAGGCTTTGACTAGTCAGCTGTGTGCCAGCTACATGATGCAGTTGTTAAAAGACAAATATAATTCCAGAATGTTGTAGGAGGAGTGTCAAATGTAATTGCTCTGCTCACCTCAGTGCTGTTGAAACCTCAGCTGGAATCCTGCCTTCAGCTCTGGGCACCACACTTTCAAAAAGAGTTAGAAATAGCTGAGAGCAGAGTAATGAGAACAGCAGGTGGTACAGAATATATGAGATTGGAGATAAGTGATAATTATTTCTTCCCCTCAGAAAAAAAGGAATTGCTTAAATTGTGGCAAATATTTGCTCTTGATTTGAGGTTTCTAACTCGATTTATAATGACTGTCTGAGAAGAGACAGAGTTGAGGTGGTGAAGCCTTACTGCACCACCAGTAAACTCCTCATGGGATAACTTTGAACATGCTTCTGAGGAATTCGTGTTTGATGTTAGTTTATCTGAATACACTGGGCCAAAGTTTCTGCAGCCCATAATCTGTCCTAAGCCATCCTGAAGTGTGGTTGGGACTGGCCTCACCACTGCAGTTTCTGGCTTTAACTGTGAAACATTCAACACGTTCCCATTGGGAATTGGATTTTCTTGGTGTTATTCATGCTATTCTGAGCTTTATTTCCCCAAGAGTACTCTGTTTTTTAAATACCCTTCTAATACCATCTGACTCTCTTCACTGATACCTTTCTTTTCTCCATATTTTCCAAGCTTTTTGCTTGCTCTGGTTTTATCAGCCATGCTCCTGGCCTTTCTTTGCTGTTCAAATTCTTGCAGCCCCAGGACTTTTTCATGGTGTTGGTGCAAAGTATGAGAAAGAATTTTCTCACTAACGGTGACAAAATAATTGTGTAGACCTTCTAAGTCAACCACTTACATGCTGAAACAAAAGCAGTCTATTATGGATTTTGGTGGAACTTTAAATGATACAAAGCCTGTACAACTTACCTAGGAAATATATAGTCCTGTTTTTTTCCCATGGAAAGATGCCAAGCTTTTCTCAGAAAACATTTTCTCACCTAAATTGCTCAGTACAGTGTAAAACAGATGTTCTTTTACTGTTTATATGGAACATATAGGATTCATTATATCTAGAGTTTTCAGGCAGTACCTAAATTCAAATTTATGTATTTAACCTGGAAAAGGACCTTGAAAGTGCTTCTCTTACAAACATATTTTAGTCTCACTTACCTATCCCTTTAGGCTAGGTAGGCTGCTACTGTTATCTCAAGAGTTGCTATGGAAACAGTTCTACGCTCTCCTTCCCTTTCAGTCTGTCTCTCCCAGACAGAATCTGTCTTCTTTTTTTAAACTGTGGCTATGCTAAAATGGAAGTAATACCTTAATTATTGAATACCAAGAGTTACCTCACCAGCTGATAGTGAGCGAATAAATTTGTTTAAATTAGTGAAGCAGTGCCAAATGACAAGGTGAGAAACTGTCCCTGCATTTTTCGACTCTTTCACTCCTCATTTTCTCAAAAACTAAATATAAAACTACTTTGAGGTCCAAGCCAGGTATTTGTGTGGTAGAAGTTTTTCAAATGAAGAAAGATCTCTTTTCAACTGTGCACATGCTTTTCATCCTGTTGCAGCTCCTGTGTAATGGCAATTGTTTATGCAAATATAATTGACAGAAAGTGCTAATGATTTTAAATTTTGAGGAGTTTTCAATGCAGTCTTCAAAAGGAAGATGTTCTGCTTCCAAGTACTGGCATATGGGTATGAATTCCATATGGCAATCAGGTAGGAAGGTCACTGACTAAATTAAAAAATATGTCAGAAATGTGGGTTTATAATGTGTACACATCAAAACAATCATACTGAGCAAAACACATAGAAGTGAATGTGTCATTCTCAGGGCTCAGATTTCAATAGGAAAAGTGAAACTAAAATGAAAGAATCAAGAAAGCCTTTATTCCTGTGATCCTTGATCTTGGAGGGGAATTTATCACTGTCTGATGGAAGAGGCTCAGCAATACCCCCACAAAAAGGTTAGGATTATACACTTGCAAAATGAACTCCCAGATTTAAGGACTAATTGAAAGAAAGGAACTGTGGTAAATGTTACCAACCAGAAAATGACAGGCATTAGCTCAGTCAGTACCTGGTCTCAGGAAGATTGACATCTGTGTCTCATGTTTTCTAACCAGACAGTGATGGCATGGTAGTCAGTTTTAATTTCAAGTTAATGGCAGCCAGGTACTGTATCAGCATGTCTCTGAAGTAGTACTCCATGCAGCCACTACATGGTCTAACAAAAAGTGGAGGCACCACAAACAATTTAGACTGAATTTCCTTTTCGCAGAATAGAATCACAGGATCACAGAATAAACTGAGTTGGAAGGGATCTCCAGGGATTATCAAGTCCAGCTCCTGGCCCTGCATAGGACCATCCCCAAGGATCACACCACGTGCCCAAGAGCATTGTCCAAATGCTCTTTGAGCTCTATCAGGCTGGTGCTGTGACCACTGCCCTGGGGAGCCTGTTCAGTGCCCAGCCACTCTCTGGGCGAAGAACTTTTTCCTGATATCCAACCTAAACCTCCTCTGACACAACTTCAGGCCATTCCCTGGAGTCCTGCCACTGGTCACCACAGAGATCAGTGCCTGCCCCTCCTCTTCCCCTCATGAGGACATTGAAGACAGAGATGAGGTCTCCTCTCAGCCTCCTCTTCTCCAGGCTGAACAGACCAAGTGCCCCCAGCTGCTCCTCATTTGGCTTCCCCTCGATTCTCTTCACCATTCTCATGGCCTTCCTTTGGATGCTCTCTAACAGTTTAATGTTTTTTTTATATTCTGGCACCCAAAACTGCCCCGGCACTCGAGGTGAGGCTGCCCCATTGCAGAGCAGAGTGGGACAATCCCCTCCCTTGCCTGGCTGGACCTGATACCCCCAGGGCAGGGTTGGCCCTCCTGGCTGCCAGGGCACTGCTGACTCATATTCAAAATTCTCTCAACCATTACCCCATTATTCTTTTCAGAAATAGTTTTCTAGCACCTTTGAAGATGACTGATACAAATCTGAGAGTACAAATCATGGTATAGAGTACATGTAGAACAAATCTGAATTAAGAGTAGATGGCAGAGTTGGTGGACAAAAGGGCTGATGAAGTAGGGATGGATACAGGGCAGATGTAAATTGCCATTTACCATTGAGGTAGCATTAAGGACAGAATATCAACTGGCAAAACTTGAGCTGGGTTTGGGACTGAAGCTTGAGTTGTTATTGACTTCAGAAAGGGTACTGGCTCAGTGAGGTATCTTTAGGTCATGCAGTCTTTTATGTGTACATTATTTCATGCAGAGCAAAGACTGGCACTTTTTGAGAGAGACTAAAGTTCAACAGATCATTCACGTCCTCACAGATGCCTTGTCAGGATGTTGTAATAGAGGTTATAAAATAAATCTCTGCCATCAGGTATTTATTTTTAGATCCTTTATGAATCATTTAATTCTGATGTGACCACTTCAGATGGTCTGCCTCCATGAGTATCTGAGCTGTGCTGAAGTCTATTTGTTTCAGCTTGGATATCCTCAGTTCTATAGCGCCAACTGACTTCATTTCTATAAAAATCATCCTGCCATACGAAATCCTGTAGTGAGGATGCATTGAAATAGAACTATGGTAAAAGCTATTCCCACACTCCCTACGTGGTAATGAACTAAACATCTGTTTTATTTCAGCAGATTTAGAATGGTGTTTGTGGTAGCACAATTTTTAAGGCTAGATGATACAAGTTTTGAGATCATGTTATGTATTCCTATAAAAAGGGGAATTAAAAATGATTAGTGCAATTAAAGCTTGTCAAAATAATTACAATAATGACAGCAAATATGAGAATTTATCTGCTTATGCATACTATAAATGACAAGAATAGGTAAGAAAATCAGCAAATGCAAAAATTATAAAAGTTAATACTCTAAAAAACCAGAGAATCCATCATTAAAGCAAGTTTCTTTCATCTTCTTATGACTATGTCTATTCATCTAAACCTGTATTGTGTTATACAAACTCCTTTGTATGGTTCAGTGTGTCTCAATTAGGATTTTACTGCCCTGTCATAAAGCTCATCACAGGCTAAAAGTTTTCCTTTATTTCCCTGTTTGTGAAGACTGCCAAGTTCTGTATAAGCTGTCACTCACTGTATTACACTCAATGGCTGAATAGAAGTTTGTCCACAATGAAGTTGTCCCATATTTCTCAGGGTTTTTTAGACCATTTACAGTCTATCCTATCTTCCTAAATCCCCTGCACAGAGCCCTGCCAGTCAGAAATACACCAAAAATCATATAATGGACCTGAAAAACCAGCAAGAACATCTATCTTTTAAAAGGTCTTTGGCAGTCTTTTTTACAAGTAATTTATAGTTAAAAAGTACAGTATGTTAATGAATAATCTGATTCATCACTTTAAACTGTGAATGTGAAATATTAGGATTGTTGCTAAGAGTGCTGTGTCTGCAACTCAAGACAAAAGGAGTCAGTAATAGCTCCTTCTACCTGTCATCCTGACATCACTGCAATGGTTACTCTTAGAATATGCACATGAAACCTGTCACAGAGGCATCAGCCTCCCCCTGCAGAAGTCTAAATAGGCTGTGCAGTGTCAGGGTACAGATAAGGGACACTGGAAATATCTGCTTGCTTCCATGCACATAGATAAGTGCCTTGCAGAACAACTCACACCAGGTAATAGGTCTTTCCACTGTCTTTATTTCCATGGTAAATAGCATTTAGTAATGAATTCCAGGCTCTGAATGCATAATGGAGGTATATTTGGTGCTGAATTGCATGAAGATATTAAGCATGAGTAGCAATTTAGAGTATTCCTAGAGAATTTGCATTGATATAAAAATACAAAAGATCAGAGGGAGTTTTTGATAAAAGGCTCACAAAAGGTGCTCACAGTTCTCTCCATCTACAAGGGGATGTGAGTGCCTCACTACCACTGCCTTATATAAAGATATAAAAAAATAGATTAAAAACAAATAGTTTTTCTGAACATTCAGTGTTCAAAAAAAGAGAGAATTTGTGAAGTGTCATCTGCATCTGCTCTGTGGCCTCTATTAAGGTGGATGAGAATGGAAGGAATTATGTTTTGATGACTGAAAAGGATGAGCAATCTTTCTCCTAAAGCTGCATTACCTTACTGTACTCTGTGTCCTGAAATAAGTCTTGTCTCTGATCACTTTAAGTTTTTGAGTTTTATTTGGGTTTGCTTTGTTGGGTGCACATATACCATGGAATGAAATGAATACCTATATTGTCTAAGTTAAGCCCTTTACAGTATTTCTTTTATCAGTTCTCCTTTCCTGGCATTATTAAGCAGAATTGTGGAAAAGAGCTTTTTTGAACTGTGTTTTGAGCTGGCTATGTGTGAATAAATTGAAATATGGTTTACAATTGCAAAGTAACAGGAATGAAAAGAAGTGCTATGAATATAATTGCTAAACTTTTCTGAGGCTTTCCTGCCATCTCTGTCTTGCCTGGGTGAGATGTTTTGGTGTGATTCACTCTGCTCTCATCTGAAGGGCATTGATTGTATTAGTTTCAATTCTGTAAATCAACTACTTTTAGTTATTCATGATCCTTTTAGAGTTGACCTTGGTGTTGTATCAGTGTCTCAGTGAGATTTGAGCTAAAATTCTGAAGTTAAATGGCAGGTTTGGCATTGATGTCAGTATATCCAAGATTTGCATGACTTAAATGTCATGAGGCACAGCCAGATCTCAGAGCAGAGAGCTCATTTCTCTGGAGTTTAGCAGTATGATTTTCAGATTGGGAAGGATTGTTATACTCCAGCTGTAAGAGTTACCTATTCTCCTTTACAGGAAAGACATGAGTATGTGGTGGTGTGCATGTGCTGTTGTACAAATACACACAGAAAGCTTTTCCAACTGTGTAATTTGTTAGCCAGGTCTCCAGGAGCTGGGATAATTCTTGGACCTCAGCAGACTGCTCAAGTTCACATGGTGAATAAGGGACATGCTGCATAAACCAAAGTTTATTTCTGCAATTGAGTGCAAGTCTGTAACCCCAGCTGTCAGGGACATGCCACACTGAGCTACAGAAAGCCACAGCAGTCTATAAAGAATGAGTTTCACTTGTCACCGTTACTTCCAGCCAATATTCTCAGTAGAAGTAACCCAGCTAAAAAGAACAATCAACAGTAACATTTCACATGCACTCCTCCAAAACAAAACCATTCTGCTGTTAAATTGTATGTCCTGCCTTTGATTTTAAATTCTTCAATGTCTTCTCACTCTGGATTCCTTCCGGACGAATTATTGGACAATTTATCATTATTTCTGTGTTATTTCCCTTGTGAAAATCAAATGCCTGGTCAGGGCCATAAAACATGAGTGTCTCATTTTTAAAGTCACCAGACTTTTGCTTAGGAATGAGAGCTGGGAATCAGTTGGAGAGAGATCCCTGTTGAGTCTTGAACCCTGCAAGTGAGCCACACAAAGAAATATGTGGGGATCCACACACAGACTTGGAGGATATTTGGGCTGAAGTGGCCATCTGGGCTTTTAAGGTGTCTAGGTTAGATGGAAACCATACTATGAAACTCCCCTGAGTGAGACAGAGGTCAGTTTGTGTAGGGGAAGGAATATTAACTCTGAGGTCAGGGACTGGGGATGGCTTTTCCACATAGGCAGTCTGGACTTTGTGCTCTCAGCTCTCCCAGGAGCTGGAGTTATTATCCATGGGGAGTTTTGGGATTCTGGGGGGCAGCTTTGTCCTGGAGAAAGTGCTGCACTCCTTGGATTTGGGTCCAGGCAGACCACTAGGGAGGGATAGATCTCTCTGGTATTTCAATCTAGCATAGGAAAAGGTTTGTGAGCTGAAAATTATGCAGACAAAATCCTCCAAGATATCTATAATTATATGTAGTAGGAGTCTACTAAACTGAAAAAGTGTTATGCAGGAAGAAAGGCTGTTGTCCATTCACTGGCCCTGGAAAAGGGCTCTTAATAATTTGGGTGGAAATTTTGTCAAGGAATCTGTGTCTTTCATCCAGCAGCTAGAGATCTATATAAATGCAATTATTTTCATTTTAATTAATTATTATGATAAATGAGAGGCCTCTCTTGCTCATTTTCCTTGAGCTTTTGTGCTTCTTGAATTACATTTTTAATAGCATTGAAGTACCTAGAGGAGTGTCTTTCCATCCCTGTATCTGTTGACAGGTCTGAAAAAAAATATTTGAAGCTGTATTTCTTTAGTGGGGAATATATTTTTTTTTGTAAGAAAGATGATTTTGCTGAAAACTGTTGGTTTTATATATGTATGACTTCATTCTAGTTTTTGAGAATGAAAAATGTGCCTCTTTTTGTATTCCCACAAATATCATGAGAGTATAACTTAAAATGTTGTAAGTTTTTTTCAATGGATTTTGCTTGTAATTTAATTGGGTTTAGAACACTTTTAAAGAAACTTTAAAAGAAAAAAGAACCCACAGAGAAAAGCTTATCGATAATTAGAAAATTTAACTACCTGTTTTGGAAACATACAAAATAATCTTTCCACACACCAAAACTCTTAATAAAGGTAAATTTACCCTTTATCATATACAACTCTTCAGCAAAAAATTTTAGAGAGCAGCAGCAGTGACATTTTTTCATATTTACCTCTATTGTAGATACAGCCTGCTTTGTCTTTACAGACTTTATGTACACCTGTAATTCTAAAAGTAATCACATTCACATAAAGACAATAGCACCAGAAAAAACACAGTGAATCACATAAGGGATGATGAAAGTACTTATCATTAGGAGTTACCTTTCATTTGTGCTTCAAGAACACTGAATTCTATTAGTAATAATTCTTTGCTAAAAACTAAGACAGGAGTGGTATTTCTGTGTTTTTTTGGCAGCAGAAACTGACTTAGTATTTAAAGTGCAGCTTTTGAGGAGTGTTCTGTACAGGTTTTCAATATAATGTATATTTTAGAGCTCTGAGATAAGAAAGATGATGCATCTTAAATTGTTTAGAGAACATCTTTTACAGTTAGAGATACTGCATGACCACTGTGAGTTGTGCAAAAATCTTATTTCTTTTTGGCAATGATTTTTATACATGGTTTGATTTATGTTATGACCTGGATGCCAAGAGACGAGCAACATAAATCACAAAGATGAAGGAGCCTAATATGCAATAGCTAGTTACAAAATTCATACTTGGTATTAGATGAAATAAATTGTAAATACTCGGAAGACGATAGAGTGCCTTAATCTACAGAGTTAATCCACTCTGCATGCAGAAACTTGACAAGATGACTGTGCTTGTTCCTTTGGGCGAAGGAACCTTTGGGCAAAGTTTTATTTCCTTTTGATGTTAATGGCCACTTGGCTTTCCTGATGCCAAGATTTCATCTTGGATCATGATCCTTCATGAAAACGTTTTAACAGGAGGAGCAGAAGGATGTTCCAGTTCCTCTAACCTATGAAAAAGAGGGAGCAGAGCATTAGAAAAGAGGTTTTGCACAAAGGATTTCTGTGGAGCAGATTTCTTATGTTGTGTGGTGCTATCAACCTGTAGCACTTGGGTGTCTGTGGAATCCTTTTCCAGGGTTTATTACAGGAGGCTTTTTTTTGCTGTCAGCCTCTTTCCTGCCTGCGGTCACAGGTTATGTTTATTTAGGATCTGTCTGAGGGATGGAGCTTTGTAAGCACAACAAACTGTGTTCACCAGAAGTCCAGCAAGTAGTACAAGCCAGCAAATTTTTGTATGTGAGAGTTTATATGAGCTTTTTAGTGCTTATATAAATAAAGAGGGGGCATCTCCATCTATTTTTCTGGAAAGGATAAAGAAGATTGAAATGACAGCATTAGAGGAAATCAAATTTGAAAACATGACATACATGACATACAGGCAAACAAGCATACAGAGTACAGGATTTATGGAATTGTGCAGCTGCTATGAAAGAACACTTAATAAGCCTTCTGAACAGAATTATCTATGGAGAGGAAAGCAATCAAAGAAGTCCTGGGCTTTCTAATTTAATTTTAAGACTATTGAGGAGGATGAACCTGCTGGTAAGCCTGAAAGTTGCAGATAGCTAACTTCCAAGAGGATCTAAACAGCAGGTTGTTTTGTGAGGAGATTAATGAGAGGAAGAATGTGAATGTGAGGAAGGATGATGGAGAGATTGGCAAGTGCAGTAACCAGCTAAAGAGGATGTCAGGGGTAAAAGCTACCAGTGGTAGGTGATGGAATATCATCAAGGAGCAGTCAGCCCTTCTGAGAATATGAGAAGAAATTAAGGAATTTCTGAGGGATGCTGTATACAGAAGCTCAAGGGTGGTCAGTGTAAAGTTCCATTTAACATAGTTTTCAAAAATATTGATGAAATCCTTTAAGATAAACTAAATAATCTCCCTCATAGCATACTGAATGAACAGATGAAATTGTGTGGCCATAGCAAGGATGCTTAGTTAGTCTGTAGGGAGATACCTGTGTCTGGTCTTCAAACATTTAGAAGAGGAGAGGAGAGAAGCACCTGCTCAAGCACAGACATGTTTTGTACTCTAAAACTATGTAAAGTCTTTGATTTTGAAAGAAAATTGTTTAATGACATTGAGGCAAGCTTGAATTTGGAGTAGCAGCAGAAGAAGATGAAGATTTTGTGTAGCTGTCTAGTGCCAGCAATGTTTTTTTATGAGATAATTCATACTGAATTTTCTGCTATGTTCATGCTGTCTCTAAATATACTTGAAGTCTTTTAGCTGAAAGGACACAATAGTTGACACTTACTGTGTAGTTAACACTGTTGTATTTTCTCTGTTACCTGGTCTAAAGCAACTGTAAAGATGGCAATGACACCACCCTTACAGAAATGTGCATTACATCTTACCATAAATACAGTTTGAATGCCTAAGACTTCAACTCCAAGTAGGTTACCCCATTAAAAATGTCTCAAATCAACACAGTGCAAATGATATCTTCTGGATTCCTGCCAGCTCTCTTGTCACATCTTGCTCTTTCTACTGCTCTGACTCCTTTCAGGGCATAACCTGAAGACTAGTAGCAACTTGAAATCCATGAGACACAAAAGGGTGTTTTCAAGACAGAGAGATTTTCTTTCTATGATGAGATTTCAAATGATTGGTGTGGGAAACATCTTCCCCTCTTTCTTTCTCCTCTCTTTATAGCTGTTTCATTCCATTTCACCACTGGATTAGCAGGCTTTGTGCCAGTAGATATATGTTTTCAATATATAAAATTGAAAATACTGTGGTCACTGAATGAGTGAAAAAATATCCTGCATGTGACATGTGAGCAGCTCTCCCTGTGCTTTCTCTGGCTGACCTTGCTAGTGAGACCTGTTAGCATGGGAGCCATTGGGAAGGGCAAGAGACAAACAATTACGGTTTATGTGCCTAATCTTACTGTCAGGCAATATCCTGGAGAGTTAATAAGATGTGAGATCACAAAACATCTGGAGAAATATCAGCTGATAAAACCTACTAGTTCTGATTCATAAGGAATAAATTGTGTCTGACATCTGGAGATGGAGAAAAGCAGTGAAAATGACACATTGGATTGGTACTTTGAAAAGACTTGGAGAGGAATTGCGACGTTGGTGCTATGAATGAAGATTTAAAAGTAAAGCTGTAGAAATGACTTTAATAGCCATGCTCAGATAGGATGACAGGCACTTGGTTTGGAGAGTTCTTTATGCACAGTCTTTAATTAACCTTTAATTAAATTAAAACTTTAATTCATTTTTAATGCACAGCTGATCTGTGCTCAGTGAGCTCTGATCACTTCACTTTAATATTTCTAAGAAGGCTATATAAGAAAATCAGCAAGTTAAGACAGAATGAAGAAAATACGATCTTAATTCTTTAGCTGAATACAGCTCTTCTTGGATAGGGGCTTTTTGTAACTACTTGATCTTCAGAACAGACCACTTTACCCACCTATGTCACGATCTTTAAAAGTGATCATTCCTTCTGTTCCCAACAATAACAAAATCTTTGTATATCTGTATCTCAGAAGAGATATAACCTCATATAATGCACAAACTTCCAGCCAGAGGGAAAGTTATGTAGCTAAGGAGAGGAGATTATTCTGCATGTATACAGTATCAGATAATAAATTGCTGTTCTGCAAATGGAAACAATTTAATATTAATGATCCATGTTTGTATGTTCGCAACAGGGCTGAAATTAACATTAAGTTTTTAATTAATTTGGATAAGTAGCTGATACTTTACTAGAGGGAATTTACTCTAATCACTACCTGCTATTTTATCTTTCTGGAAGAGGCTGTGGGAGATTTTCTGCAGTGTCCAGGAACCTACAACACAGTTCACTATCTATTCTGTCTATTTATCATGGGCTGTAATTTATTAAATGCTTTGATACCCATTGAGATTTCAACTTCTCTGCATATAAATGGGTTAATGTAATCTGGTTCGTCTTGCAGCTGTTTGTAGGGAATTATTATGGTGTGTGCATAGTCCTGAGCTGCCTATATAGAGCTCTAACATAGGAACTAAAGAAATGACCAGTTTAGTACTGCAAGGAAGCAGTATTGCCCTATAGGTTTTCACAGCTGTATTCCTAATGTTGTGTCCCTAATTTTATACTAGTGACTTACTTCTCCAGCTAGCACATGATTTTGAGCAAGATTTGCTGTAAGCCTAAAGTCATTGCAGGTTGATTAGAACAGAGCATAAATAGTGGCAAATGTATATCTGCTTTTTAATTTCCTCATTGTCAGACATTTGGGAACCTGAGCTGACTCTCACAAGAAACTCTTTCCTCCCAGCTGTGGTTCTAAATCAATAAAGTACTTGAGCATATATTTAGCTGTAGGTAGGTGCCTCATCCCTGCAGATTTTCACAAATTCCAAGATTTGTTTTAAACATATGTCTTTTAGTTGCAGTTGCTTTCCTCAAGCAACTTTATAAATCCTTATGTCTGAGCTTCAATTCCTCTTTCACACCTGGAGGAGACTGGAGTTCATTTTATGCCTGCCAGTGTTATCTAGTGTTTGAGGGATGCCTCCCAGTGGAGGCATCTCAAAACAGAGCACGATGTTATTTTTTTCTAGCTATGAAAGATGAAGGCTTTTCTATAATGATGGAGTTTCTTCCATAAATTATAGTAAACCAGTAAATTTTTTTTCTCAGAGAGTAAAAAGCATCTGCCTGTTGCAAATGCTTAGCATAGTTTTTGACACAGGAGAAAGCTTATGATGATGCTATGCAGAGATAAGAAGGCTGTGTAGTATAAAAGTTCATCTATATTTGTCTCCTTAAGAAAGTCTACATGTATCAGTGTTAGAGAAAGCAATTTCCCAGACGTGCCTAAGATGGGTGGTGTTTGAGGATGAATGGATTTCCCCAGATGATTAAGAGCCAGTGTTTGCAAAGTACTTTTTGAATGGGCAAGGACGCAAATTCAAAAGTACTGGCAGTGGTTATTCTGAAATCCTTACAGCTATTGTAGGTGAACAGCATAAACTGGCGAGTGGGACTATCACTCGGGGAACAGTGTAATTTGGGAAGATTTGTTTAGTTGTTATCATCGTTTAGCTCTTCTCTTGGCAAAACCATTCACAGCAGACAAAACAGAGCTTGCATATTCGAGCTGTTTATTAGGTGTCAGATCTGACCCTGTGCAGGCCAGTCCCACAAAAGGTTCTTCCCAGTGACCCTGGCTGGACAGTGATTCAGTGCAATGTCATGTGTGCACCCAAACACAAGCCTTAATTGGGCTGACTCTGCAGTCAATGGCACAATACCATTTCAAAAGCCCTCATTCCTCCATTTTTGTTGGATTTATTCCTGGTTAAACTTCTGCTTCTCCTTTTATCTCCTCATTATTTTTTATCTTTTTTTTTTTTTTTTCTTATGAGGACAATGGATGTCATTTTGTATTACCATTACGATTTCTCTCAAAAAGGCAGAAATGTCTTTTCTTCTTTATACTGCGGGAAACCAACATAGCTATACAGGCCCAGAGCCAAAATAATCATATGCTGATAAATAGAGAACAAAACTCCAATCTGGATTTTTTCCCCAAGTGGGAAAAGTTCCAGCAAACAAGGGTAGGCAAGGAACATATAAAGAATTATAAACAGGAAGATCTAGCAAACTGTTCAGTAATGTGCTATAATGTTAAATATGTAAGACATTAACATAAATTTTCTTTGGAAGTTATATGCCAGTGCCAATGATTTTAATATGGATGTAGTAGAATATGAATTTATTAGAAATTTAAAACATGTTATGACTTTTCAACAAATATGTAGTGAAATAAGTTTTCTCTACTTTTGTGTTTAAGAATTACTTTTGTGAAACGAAAAAAGCAAGGTTTCTGCAAAAGCAGGGCTAACATAGAAAGAAGTTCTAACAGCTGGAGTCCTTTAACTTTACAGAGGAAGGTAAATCAATGTAGTTCAGCATCAATCAGAACCTCTCTCCAAATTCAGGCTTAGGTTCAATACCCACAGAACATATGTCAATACCCATAGAACATATGTCCACCTTACATGTTCAGCACAGTGCAATTACTGATCAGCAAACTGAAAACTTTACAATATCTTGGCTCCTGAATTACTTGCATGTTCAATATTGTGCAGTAACATCCACCTAATGTCCAGGTATATCCCCATAAGGTGTAGAATCTGCACGCACAGGGAGGCATTTGAGAGATACCAACACAGGGGGAGCTCATTACTGGGAAGTAATTCTTGAGATATATAATGTAGTTTTTCCATAGAGATAAAAATATGGAAACTACTGAAACTGCTGAATGGAGTCTCCATTTCATCATGATCAAGGGCAAATGAATGACTTTGTGGAAGATATTTGCTAACTAAGCATATTTTGATGACTGTATACAGAAGTGGGTGGGTGAAATTCTGGGGGTTTTCTTGTGTTGTTCTATTGTGGTGTGGCCTTGGTTTTTTTCTTTTTTAATGCAGGTGTTAGATGAGATGATCTAATGGTCCCTTCTGGCCCTAAGGCAAAGTGCAGCCTCCACTTGACAATATTCATGGAGCTTTCTAAACCCTTTTTACCAGGCCTTTGGGGAAGGAGGTTTCTAATAGGGAAGAATTTTATAGAGCAGAAAAGTGTTTGCCAGCAGAAACATTTGCTGTTGGCAGTTAATTGTTTTGGGGAGGAGGAAAGGTTTGCCGGGGTTTCCATTTGAAATGTCTTTTAAATCTTCATTAAAGGTGCCTATGGCTATGTTCAGGCATGCCTTTGTATATTTTTCCCTAGAAAAAACAAATAGCTTTTTTTCTCAAGACAGAGAAACAAGAGTTTGCATATTATATCATGGCAAAGGTAAAATCAGTCTCACAGCTGTGTGTCTCAGGGAAAAAAATAAGGAAGTAAGACTGACATCTGTCTCATGTCACCTTTCTCAGAAACAATGCTTTCTAGCTTTATAAATTCATCCATCTCTTGGGCAAACTGTCAGAGATTTAGGGCTCTGCTTTTGTTAGCTCTGGTTCACCTAAGAGCATTGTGGGCTGCTCACTTTTGAAAAACAATGGCGACTTTTAAAAAGCAAGCCTAGAAAAATTTATAAAAGTAGCACAATGTAATGATGTGCTTTGTAACCATGGGTGAGTGATCAAATAAAGAACTTGCCAACAAGCAAGGTGTGAGACAGGCCGTTGTACAGGTTCTGCACAGCAGGCAGCCTGCTCTGCGTCTGCAAAACAACTGGGAAAAGTTCAGATGGCTTGTGGGCAGCAACACTGACCAAATCCAAGTTTTTTGCACTATTTATCCACCCACAATTTAGAACTGATAATAACTGATGGAAAAACCCTCTGCCTTTGACCTGCTCCCCTCAGGAGGACACTGGGAGCAGAGGACAGTGCCAGGAGCCCATGCTGTGCTGCACAATCTGTCACAGAGCCACATGAATAGTGCCCACGTCAACCTTTTGTCCCCACCACAACACAGACAACTGGCTCTCCAGCTCATAGGTGCTGCTGGGTGGGATGTCCTGCAAGGGGACAGATGTCATTAAGGACTGATGTACAGCAGGCACTGTGGCTTGTGGGGCACACAATGGCCCCAACATCCAAAGGCCATATGTAGCGATCTCATTAGTTTCTTGATTGCCTCCTGCACGGGCTGTTGGAAATGTTTAAAAGTGCAAGTTCAAAAGGGAATGTACCATGTTTGGATTTTCTCCTTCAGTCATGCAAAGAAAACAGAGAACCTTCTGTGTTTGGAAGCCAGAATTTTTAGATACTAAGGCATATCTTAATTGTGTCTCTGTTACGTGGCTTGCTTCACACTGAATTTCACTGCTGTCTCCCATAGTTGGAGAGTCCAAAGAGGTATTAAAGATATGCAAAGTCCTTTGGCCATTTTCAACCTGAAATATTTATCTGCTTGGTTCTGTTTCAGTCCCAGCAGATATTTATCTTCTGTTAGGAATTTAAGAGACATCTTCAGAATTCTTGGGATGTTTATCTTTGGATATGACTGTGAAGAAAAACACATGATGTGGGTAATGTTTTACTCTGCTCTTTTCAGTCTTATTTCTCTGTTCTCAGTTTTAAATCAGTATTATAGGCAGAGCCACATTCAGCACCTCAGTCTGGTGGGTTTGCCTACCGCCTACTTTGACAACATTGGGAAACCTTTTGCTATTGATGCCCAGCAGCACTGCCCACTGTCCTTGCTCTCTGTTTTCATCATTGAGAAGCTCCCTCCTAGTCCTCTCTTTATGCTATTTAGCTACGATTTCCCAGCTTCTGAGAAGGGCTTGTTTTTGCCTGAACTGGGCAGCCCTTTCTCAGCAAACACTGAGTGGAAAAAGTTTTCTGGGCAAGATTTTTTACAAAGGCAATGACTTTGTTTTCAGAAGGATATGTCCAATTGCAGTTGACAACTTCAAAACCACTGTAGACCATTTAAACTTTAACTTTTAAACTTAACACAAAGAGATGCTGTTATATTTCTTACCTACAATTGATGCAAAGGCATCTTGGATGCTTTGGAAAACAAAGGCATCAGTAAAGATCTTTCTAATCTTACCTTAACATGTAATTTACGAATTCTCCAGTGAAATGCAAACTGGTATTTAAAAAGTGTGATTTGATATTATTATAGCAATAATTAGTAGGAATTGCATTCTGTAAGTGTTCTGTTTTGTTTTCACTGTCCTGCTTTCTCAGATTTTTTTTTTACTATGGAGTGTAAAAATTAGTCGAAAGCTTGATTTTGGCTTCCCAACTGTTAATTTAACTGCTAATACCCAGTTCAGCTTTTTTCCTGAGCTTTGTTGTCTCCATAGTTCTGAGTTCAGAGTCATTGTGGTCCCTATTGCCTCATACCTAAAATCAATCAGCATAGCCCTTAATTATTCTATTTGTTCTCCACAGACAGTCTTTCCAGAAGAGATCATTAATCCCTTCACCCACATTACAGTGCATTGTATTCCCTCTGTCTCCAAATGAGAATGCCTGTGTAGAGTGAATTTGGGATTGGTAGAGGAAAATGATGTGGTATTAGTGAGATATGGCAAATACTTCCCTGCCTGAGGTATCAGTTCATCCTGTAAATGTTATACAGGACTCTAAATTGTGTTTGCAGGCTACACTGGACTGGCTTTGAAAACCATCACTGTGCTGGGACCTCCTGAAAGGTTTGTGTCTGACTGACTGAATGCAGTGGGATGTCCAAATCCTGAGGGCTACTCCACCCTTGTGTCTCCCAAGTGTTGGTGGCTGAGGTCGGAGTCATAGCCCTTGTGTGCATATTGGATTTCTGGTAGGATATCCCAAGGCAGCACATTAAAATTGGCTTCAGGATTAGTCATTTCCTGGCTGCTCTTTCCCTTTAAACAAGACAATATCTATGCCTGTGACATAAGAATAAATACTTTAATGTAAATATTTTCCAAGTGGAATTACTCATTATTAACATGGACAGTTCTGAAGGCAAATAAAAACATTATGTGTCAGCAAAAATATTATTATTAAGGAATTCAGACTTAAAACCACACCATGATTCATAGAGCACCTGACTGACTTTTCTTTTTTTTTCCTTTTTGCTTCTTCTTTTTTACTCTTCACCAAATATGAAAATATCTTATGGGACATCAGGTTTTTCAGAAGGCTTGTGTTGGTGTCTGATAAACTGGAGGAGGGAAGGAAGATGCTGTGGGTAACATGGGTCTGGTGAAATTTTGTGGAGAAATAAAGTAGTTAAATTATCTTTAAGTAAATTCTGAATTTCCCTCTAGTTTCCTCTCAGTTTTTCACAGTGTACTGAGAAACTTTCTTGCAGGGACAATTAGAGTTCTGGTGCAGGTCTGAACTTCACTGTCAGGGATAGAGCAGGACTCCTGTTTAGTTGCTCTTGCTCTAAACTGGCTGCAAAGAGTACTTCTGATTTTTAGGGGTTTTTTTTCTTCTTTAAGAATACTTTACATGGAATTGCATCCATTTAGTAATAGATTTTTACACTGTAATTATCTCTTGGAAGAAGAGAGGATGAAATAGATATAATTAATTGCAAATAATTGAGCTTATAATATTTTAAGTAACTAAATTTTGGTGGGTTTACCTGGTTTTTTTAAATTTTTTTTTTCATCAAATTAGACTGCTGTGCTCTACCTTCCTTCCCCAGGTCTCTTAAATCACATCTGAACCTCTTTTATGAGGCCTAAGGGAAAGTCGAAGGTTATGTTCCTTACTTTCTTTTGTAAATATGTTACAGTCCATTTCATCTAGGATCTGGCTCTTTTCACAGCTGGTTGTTGAGTCAGTTGTAAAGGCTCTGCTGTGATTTAAATCACTTAATAACCTGTATTTTTTGATTTTTTTTTCAAGTATGAAGAACACTAGCATTAATGTAGTGGAAGATTTAAAAAAGTACACCCTGGAATTCTAAAAGTGTGTTGTACTTCCTCTGTAGATCTTGTATGTGCAAAATAAAAAAAATAGTCTTCATCCTAACCCACATTTTTAAAAAAATTACTACATATTCACTCTTAAGTAATACTCAGAGCAAATAATTCTTTCACTGTTTAGTTTATATAAAAAAAAATATACCAAGTTTTACCAGATTCTTTTCCAAATGAAATGAAGCACGAGGAGAGGAATGCATATTAAGATGAATGACACTTATTTCAGAGGAATGGATGACTAATAGACTTTTCATTGTCCAAAACTCATGTTCTAATTTCTGGGAAGTGATTTTATTCTCTATGCTCCCTCAGAATTAATCTGTAAATCAGCTATCAGAACTTATGTTGAGACACATAAATCTATCATCTTGATTTTAGTGCAAATTTCATAATTTGAGGAAGTTGGGAGTTTTGTTTTCTTCCACTTTTTAGTAAAAATAATAATTTCCACAGATTTCACAGGCTCTGTCAATATGAATACAAGCATTTTGTTTACAGAACTGTGTTATAACATGTTGCATGAAATCAAGGGGATAATGAAGTCAATAGAAGGAAAAGACACCAGTCCACTTAATGGGAATATCCCTGGTGGCACCCCTGTGTGTGCTTGGGGCTGCTTTCTTTCCATCAGACATGCACTGCAACTCTTGCTCTTTTCTCAGTTGGCCACAATTACTTTAAGGCCTTTGACTTTTGGGCCAAGTTCACAGATTTAGGGAAACAACTGCATTTCCCAGGCACAAATATAAAAAAATTGGTACTTTTGATGTTCGTAAAACAAAAGAAAAAAAAAGGAACACTGAAAAGCACCATGGTTTTGTGTGTGAGGAATTTACCAGTGTTTGTGGGAATGATCTCAACTTTGCACATTTTGCTAGGTTTACATTCAAAGCTCAAATCAGGATCCTATTTTATCTGCAGCTGAAGCTGACAGCTGAGAAAGGAGGATAAAAACCTTTGGGGTTTTGGCCCATCATTACCTGCTTTATAGTGAAAACTTTTAAGCGTCTGAGCTTAAAAATGTAATGTGCATCCTCCAGCAGTACATGTTTGTTCTTGATTCTATGATCTCTCATTTTCTTGCCAGAGGGGTAGGTGGATTTGCTGTGCTGTGGAAATATGACTAAACCTGGCCTGAAACTTAACAAATTGTACACTCTTTGCTTATAACTATTAACCCACAGGTTAGCAGATCTATTTTTAAATCAGCAGCAACCCTGAGCCTCTTCTTTTTGCACTAGACATGAATACAGGTGATGGAGCAGAAGGAGCAGAACCCTTCATCATGCAACTCTGAGCAGCCTGTTGTTTCTCTTGTTCATCTATCAAAGCTCTAGTTTCCACTCAGGTCTCTGTTTTTTTGCTACAGCAGTCTTCCAGTGCTCCAAGATCCTTCTGTATAAAAAATTGCTTTTTCTCCTCTCTCCTCTCCCAAATCAACTTTACTATTCTATGACTTGGTCAGCTTTTCTGTATTTTTTTCTATGAAATGACACAAGTACCACAAATTTGCACTGTTTTATTCTTGTACAGACAGAATAAATAGGAATTATGACAGATAGAATCCCTCCCACAACATAGAATGGAAGCAGCTCAGACAACCTGGAAATCCTCAATGTGCTGCAAAGCTGTGGCATCAATTGTACAGTGATTTGTAGTGCTGAGGTCTCTGATTGTTGACCAAATGAATGCATCCTCCTTCTATTATATTTTCCAACGAATGTATGCCTCTTCTATATAAAAAAGTTGCTGAATCTCTGTAAATTCCCATTCTGCAGCTGCAGACTACTGCTTTGATGCTGTAGACAAAAAGTATTGCTATCTTCTTGGATGAATGTGACTCCTTATTCCCCTACAGCATGCCCAGTCAACCTCCATCTGGAGATTTTTAATTGGGAAGAAAGAGGTGGCAAATCTTTCCTTTTAATTGCAACATGACAGTAGAATAAAAATAGCATATTAAATACATTTTATCTGCTAGGGTTGTTAAGGCTTATCATCCTCATTTTCAGCTGCCTTCAGAGTAATGAAAAGCAGAACCTGTACAATTTTTCTTTGGAAGAAAAGTTATAACCAGAACATGGTGATGATAGCTCAGGAAATAAGCCATGTGATGCCATTGAGGTCCTGAGAAGCCCTGTGCCCAATTACTGTGGGGGCTGAGTCTAAAGAATAGTGGCAGAAGAAGAGAACAATGAAATGCTCCCCACGTGCTCCCATGGTATAGACAAGTCAATCCATCATGAGTGCCCAGCCTAGCATCTGGGAGATCCAGATGATACACACTGGAGTTTTCCTGTATCAGCAGCAGTGTCTCTATTGTTGCCTCTTAAAAGCGCTTTTCTAGCGAGGCCCAGGGCATGATTGAAATGCTTGTTATTGCAATTGCTCTGCCTCAATCAATCTTCATGTGTGATACAAGGCCGACCCGGGCTCAGGCTCTTTATCTGCCCCTTGTGCTTGCAGTTTTTAAGAATGCACTTTTTAAGAATGCACTTTACTAAAAGCTAAAAATTTCTTTATGTGAACTGCATGTACCTTATAGTGAAGAGTACACCTTTTATTTGTATTCTAATTGCTAGGAGCAAAAATCTTTGTTTTAACTGACTGGTTTCCAGACAAACCTTCATCTTGCTGTGTTTATGGCTGTTTTCCTAATGTACATTCCTGTGGATTATTTTGCAAGGCGTCCCATGGGTGTGTTGAGCATCCAAGATCTTTGCAAACAGTTACTGCAGATATATAGCTATAATTCAGGTGAATCATCATTCCTCTTGTTAAAGTTTTACAGCAAAATATTTGGCTAAATGCAAAGGGGAGAGGTCTATTTAGGGATCAGATTAAAACCAACCTATATTTGTCATGCAAGGAAGAAAATTGCCTTAGATATGCAGTTTATTTAGATTTAATAATTCTACAGCCAGGCAGTATGTTTGAAAGTTAATTGCTGGTCTACTGTCAGATTCTCAGGGGCTGATTCACTGCCTGTGTATTATCAACACAAGACCCTCATACAGGGTTTCTGGAGTGGAAAGCTGGAGTAAGCAATCATTTACAGGAACACTCTGCTGCAAGTGCAGAAGGGTTAACGTGACCTCAACACACATGGTGCTGACCTGGGTAGCTGGAGGATGCATTGACTCAGAGCATCACTGCTGGGGCTCTGCAGACTCTGACTATAAACAAACACCACATTTGTTCCTGCAGACGTCCAGCTGTCCTTTCTCAGTCCTGCACCATGAATATGCTTAAAAGTGCTTTGTCATTAGGAGATTCTTTAAGTAATCCATTATATTATTTTGAACATAGATAAAACCCATCTGTGGGCTGTGTGGTCAAGGAGGCACAGGCCAAAAGCTGTGCTGGCACAAATCAGATTTGATCTGGTCAATGCTTATTGTTATCCTGGAAATAGAAACAGAAGAGCAAATTCAGCTGCCCACACTGTAGCACCTAAGGGCCTCAGAAAATGGAGGAGTAATGTGAAGAAGGAAAAAATATCTTAAACCTGAATTTCATGTCAGATAAATTGAAATGCCAAACTTACTGCTACTTCCCAGACTGGCTGTTTTATTCTCATTCTTTTTTCGGTAGTGATTTTGCCTTTTTCTTCCTGTTGTTTGCTGGTTCATTGACGAAAATGCTCTTGTTCTGGTTGGAGCGTTTATAGATGCTCATGTTCACTTATATGACTAATTGTAAATAGCACTATCCTACAGAGGTCTGTTTGTTCAGAATTCAACCACAATTATTTAGTGCAGGAGAACTGGCCATATCATCCTCTGCTGTGCTCAGAGAGCTTCAGTGGCTTTTGGAGGAAAAGTGAATCTGTTGGAAGATCTTACAGAGCTCTGTGGCCTGCTTTAATTTTGTGTCCTAAGAAAATTTTGATCTGTTTACTACTCATGCTGCAACTCTTTGTCCCACTCTCTTTCCCATGTCCCTATAAACAAAGAAAGTTCTGCTAAAAGTCACCTATGCTCAGGAAAATTTAGTACAACAGTGTGTCTAATATAGATTTTTAAAAGAATGATGTTTCTCAAGTAATAATACAATGTTCAGCGTCTGTAAGTGCTTCCAGAAGAGGCCTTCATAGCTAAGTTCCTTGTGTCTTTCTACCACAGTCATTTGAGGAGAAAGGTATCCATTCTGCAGAGCAAGGAGCTGACAGAAGAGGCAATGACAGTAATTCTGTGCTGACTGGCAGATGTCTGTTCTCTCATTTCCACCTCATGGCTGTGATTCCTGGCCCAGCTCTGCCTTTATAAGCTGAGTTTTCCTTCTGCATCATCCTGGAACCCAAACCAACCACTTCATAGTGACTGCTGAGGGCACAAATCCTCTGCATGGAGATCCAGTCACTGGCACTAGAGCAACACCAGGTCCAGCCATTCAGAGCTTGTCAGCCAAGCCTGAGGCCACCTGTCACTCCACTATTTGAGTTCATGTTTTAACACAGGCCATCTAGCTTTCAAAAGGAGTGTTTGCCTTGTTTAGGCCCTTCTAAAGGCCCGACCCTAGGTAGTAATTTTATAACAGCCTTAAAGCAGATGGAAAATAATCAGCTCTCAATATTAATGCAGGCCAGCCTTCTTGGTTATATTCCCTTGACAAAACCATTGGCCCATGGACAGTTTTGCCTGGTGAGGGCTCTGAGCAGGCAGACTGCCCTTCCCTTGCCCACCTGCAGTGGAGGGGGAGGACAGCAGAGACATCCAGTTCACCCCAGCTGGCTGTGGGGGCTTCTGTGGTAGGACCCCTGCTGTTGGGGTGGGTGTTTGCTGCTGGCTCAGTGCTAGTATAGAAAATACTGATGGGTGGCACCTTTCCTTTGCACACTTTACCTTTAGCTGCTCTTTGGAAGACACAGAAGAGGAGGTGACTTCCTCTGGGAGCTTTCTGTGTAAGGCTTTCAGAGTATTTTTGTTGCCAAACATCATTAAGAGATGGAGGCACAAATTAGAATGGAAATAGGCAGAAAGCATTCTAGAGAACCCTGAATCAGTGCTTCAGGTTCAAGAGGGACTGAAGTTCAGTGTGTGGATTCATGTAGAGTCCTGACTTCAGCACGTGCTGCTGGTTTGTTTGTTTTCTTTTTCTTTTTTCTTTTTTCTTTTCAGTCTCTCCCCATGCATCACACAGGGCACTGAGGCCAGCCATCATCTCAGAGATCTCACACCAGACATAAAGCAACAACCACTGAGTTTATACAGGGCTCATTAATGTGGTGGCTTCTTGGATGCACTGTTTTCTATACCTACAGATAGTAAGTGGTGGGTACTGCCACAAAGAAACCAGTTGTTAAGCAAGAAAGTTATGTAACTTGCCCAGGGACACACTTTGAAGTGGCTGGTTCCACCCAGGTGGATTTTTGTGGTGTACCACTGAAAGCAGTCCAGTTTAGCAGGAGCAGAATCACCTATAAAATCTTTTAGCAGTATGCTACAAAGAACAAGTTTGCAGAATAGACCCTAAATGCTTTGTTTCAAGGGATTAGAAATTAGTTCAGATTGAAATGGGAAGAGGTAGAAACAACACTAATTCCCAACTGTCACTGTATTTCTCATTTGCTGTACTGAGAATCTACAGTTGTGTAATCGTAAAGACAATTTTAGACTCTTTTGTGCTTGGGAATACAGTAAGTTATGTTTTACCTGTCTGTCTCTGGAGAAGAAAAGCTTTAATTAAGTCTTACTTTAATTATGTCCCATCTATACAGTACCTAAAAGCATTATGAGAACATGTCATTTACTATATCCCTGCCTTCTGGGAAGGTTTAGATGCTGAATCCTCTAATACTTTATAAAGTTCCAGTTGCTGTTATTAAATGAATATTTGAAACAAGTTTATTAATATATGCATTGTTATAATAATTGCTAAGTAGTGGTGAAAACCTGAGTGATTAAAGTATTATTTGGAACTTTCTTCCATCAGAGGAAAATATTAGAATATTTTATTAGAATGTTAGAATTAATATAGAAATTCCCCAGAACTGGTGGTCCAGCACTGATGATCTGCTGGAATGGCTGGTGTCCTGGATCAGAACTTTATTTCACAAAAATTAGTATTTTACCAGTGTCACTGGTAACACTGTACATTACCATTCTGTGCTGTTCTATGACACAGTTTAATTAAAAACCACCTGCTCTTTTCAGGTTGTCTTATCTTAATTAAGCTAATGAGAATGTCATAGCTTCTGATATTTATAGAAAATAATGTCTTTGAAATGAACTTTCAGGTATTACTTTGTTACAAGCTGGGAGTACTTATGAGGAAGAGATTATTAGAAATGTGCATAAACAAAACATTCAGTTTTGTAGAGGTCCTTGATATCCTGTGCCAAGTATCCATTAGTCTTCCTCAACCTTATTGTTAACTTAATAGAAACTTAAGCTGATAAAAGTAGTAAGAATGAACAGTCATGGACTTCCCTGTGTCTTTCCCAACTTCTGTAAATAATTTAATCCTCAGTGAAAAGTCCTAGAACAGCAATAGATGTTTTAAATATTTACAACAGGGTGCTATATGTTTTCCACAAGAGGAGAGTGATACCTTTTTAAAATATATAGTTTTCCTATAGTTCTTTTATATTACTTTTCAAGTTGTCACAGCTTGACATGTAAATCTGCTTGGTTAAAAGGTAAACCAACTTGCAGCAACTGAAAATGACATTTGTCTTTATGCATCAAAGTAAATATTATTCGCTTGAAGATGACACATCTCCAGGGCAGCAGACTGATTCCCTGAAGGTGAATGTGCATCCATGAAGGATGCATAATTTGGATTGTTTTTGCCCCACCCCTGTTTACTTTTGCCCTCCAGTCAGTTATGTTGTCCAGACCTGTTTGTAGTTGGTTGCATTATCCCACAGCCTTTGGTGTCTTCTGCCTTGAAATCTTGAACTCTGAGACCATACCCGTGCAAAGGAATGGTCTGGAGTTTTTTGTATCAACCAGGTTTGGTCTTATTCTTCTCTTCATGAACAGATCACTGCCTTCTCTGACTGCAGTGATTTGTAAAGTATATGATTCCATAAATTCTGAATCCAAACTCATATTTAAAATTACTTTTCCCTTTTCAAGTGAAGTGAGGCAACAAGAAAGTCAGTATTTTGAGGGGAAAATTTGAGAAGTTGTGGTAAGAAGCACAGGGATGTGAATACCACGATAAACTTCCAAATTTATCTTCAGGCTGAACAATATGATTTTATACCCAGCAAATTTTGCTGATAGTATGGATTTAACCTTGGACACAAACTAATTGTTATTTTTTGAAATATTTTTTCCATATTTAGCACTGAGGCCTACTTAGAAGAATGTAATAGTGCTGGAAATAACTTATCGCAGGAGTGCGTGTAGCAGATAACAGACCAACAATGCATGCAGCTTATCTTTAGGGACCTGATCTATCAAAGGGTGTCTGTCCTCTCAGGTCCTGGTATTCCCTAAAATGCCCTGTGTTCCAGTTCTAATATCAGAGATTTTGTTCCTTCAAAGGAGTCACAGGAAGATGACATTTGAACTCCCAGCAGACCGATGACATGGAATCCTTTCTCAGAGTGCTGCGAGGGAGGGGGCTGGTTTCTGACATCTCCAAACCCCTTGCAGCTGCTCTCAAGAAAGTGAGGTGTTAATGTACAGGGAAGTGAATGTCTTCCTCACCCATTCTACTACTGCACAGCATCAAGGTCTTGTAATCAGGTCACTGCCATCCAGAAAGAACAAGATATCTTTTGTATAAATTTTTTTGTTTACCAGGCCTCAACTTTGCTATTCAGAAGCATAAGACACATTCATAACAGGTCTTGGTTTTGTTAAGCCCTGTTTCCACTGTGGATATGTCAGCATGGATAAGCAGTGCAATGCAGCAGGAGTGGTGCAGTGGAGTATAATCTTGCTAGGGACCTAGCAGCCATGCTGTGAGTTTCAGAGATTTTATATGGTTTTCATGACGATACACCCTATGCGTATGTAGGGCTGAATTGGATGTAATTCCCTGAAGGAAGAGAGGAAGGGATGCAGAACCAGATTTAATTTCAGAATGTCATAGAAAGAAATGTATTTTAATAAATATACATCCCTTCCCATACACCACAGCATAGAGGGAGTGATGCATGTGCTGTGACACCTTTTGGGTGATGCTTAAGAAAGTATTACAGGTCAGTGGAGCTTAACTCTGCTGTTATCCTCCATTTGTCTGCAGATTTGGAAATCTTGAAATGTACAGAAAGCAGATGGAGAGTCAGAAAATTATGTAAAATGTACAGAGATAATCCCACTTTGTGAGCGCAGAGGCTGCAATTTATTCTCTGCCTTCCTTCTGCCTGCCTATTTCAGTTAGGACCAGGGTAAGCCTGATCATCCAATTACTTGCCTTCAGAGTGCTTTACATGGGCAGCCTCTGGATTAAAGAAAAATAATTGAGTGGCCAGTGTTCTCACCTAGTTTTCAAAAGGTTTCAATAAGCTTCATTTTAATACTTCTACTTCCTGGTGTCTGGCATACAGGCTAGGTGACAAAATGTTCCTGGAGTCCTCTTCAGAGACATAATTTTTGTCATTTCTCATATGTTTCACTAGGACTCTTCTGGGCTGCTGTTTTAATAATCCTACATGCTTGTGTTCTCATCCCCTTCACCTCCTTCATTTTCAACCAGGTATCAGTTACACTAATAGCCTTATATATCTCCTGGAGGTTGTTCTGTTTGACTGGAATCTGGTTCACTGATACATAGAATTTGCATAAGAGCACATCAGCTATTCATTCACAGAGGAGTGTCTCTTTGCCACAGTTCATTTTTGCTTGTGTGCATGACTGTAATGTGGTTTTTTTCCCCTCTTGTCCAGCTGAATGCCAAGAGCATTTAGGGAAGGAAGGCAGCAAAGAAATGCCATTAGGCATGGTGGAAGTATTCTTTACTGCTTGATACTTCTGCATTTGAAGGATTGATTATCTTTCCTTTGATAGTACCCATATTTCTCTTTCTGTCTTCTATTTTTAATAGTTTGTGAAATTTCAAAGAAATGCTTTTCCTTTTCCATGTGCTTAGGGCTATTAACTGTCTTAATAGTAAACGTTTCTTAGCTTAAGTTTTGTCAATCCAAGGGTTTTCTTGCAGAACTGCTACCAGAAAATTAGTTTAGTGTACAGCTTGTCTGAGGCTTATTGTTGCTGTGACTCGAATCTCAGATAAGGCTTGAAAATAAATCAGTCCCCCTCTTTAGAAAATCACACCACTACTGTTTCTTTAGAAACATTTGCCAATGTCTCACATTTAAATAATGGTGAAAATAGATATTGAAGCTAAATAATGGCCAATTGTCTCCAGTGTCCTGTAAGAGTCAAGGACACATCAGGGCTTCATGGCTGTCACCACACAGTCCCTGACAACGCGGGGGATTCCCAGAGTGGCAGCATGAATAGTGTGCTGACCTTTCTCTTCCCAAGTTTGCTGCCTGCCCCTCAGCAGAGGCAGGAGGACAGGAGCTGGCTGTTATGCCTGTTGTCATTTGCCTTCCTCTAGAACTCCTCTTCATCTATCACATCCTTCTTATTGATACTACCCGAGATGTTCACACCCTAATCCTTCTATCAAAAAGATTCTGTGTTTTTTTAAACAAACATATAAAGTCATGCAGGCAGAGCTGTGAAGTTTTCAATGATGAATGAGCAATGATTCAAATATGATGCATTTTATTTGCTTGTAATGATATAGGATTTTCTTTTTATTTAGAGCTGAGGTCATGGATGGTTCTGCAATTCTTTTCTTCTTCTGTCCGTGTCACCTTTTGAACTCAGTTGGAGTTTTGTCATCTGTTGTGGTAGGCTACAGATGAGACAAAGGTATCCAGCTCTCTAATCTTCTTTTTCTGCTTGGATGAGGGTGAAAGAATTCTGGATTTAAGCCCCACTTCTGTTTCCTTTGGCTTTCAGAGACCTAAGATGCTTCCTTGTGCTTTTCAGCTGTTAACCTGAGTCAGCTCTGATCTGGGTTGTGGCCACAATTGTCTCTACATGGGACAATTATAAATTGAGGAAGGCATGGAGGATCTGGGGTCCTGTCACAGGTTGTTCATAGGCATTGTGCCTTCAAAAAGAGGAAAGCAAAAATAGTTCTGTATGTCATGGATATATCTGAAAATGAAATGCAGTAAGTGAGTGTGGGTTACTGTAATAATGCAGAGTCTGGAGAGCTGTTTGGCCCTCTCTCAATGAAGAGGGCCAAATAATTTCTTATATTTCAACCATCCTAAGGTGGTTGAAATATAACAAATTATTTGGTTTCTCATGTTTTATCATCTACTTTAGCAATTTTGGAATGTTTCAGGACTTTTAAAAGTATTTTGTCCAGTAAGTTCCCTTAACAACTCAGTACCTGAAGGTTTCAACTTCTTAGGAATAAAAGCCAGTTAACTATGGAAATTTCCAGAGTTGGATGGAGTCAAATTATTAAAATATGCAGCTCTTCTATGGTATTATGGTCTCTCTCTGTGGCATTAATCCTTCTCCTTTTCATACAATGCACTTGAAATACTGCTTTTCTTTGTAGGCAGCAAGTATTGTCATAACTTCACTTTAAGAACTATTCACCTTTTAAATGCAGAAAACAGTTTTCATTGTACTTCAGCTAGAGAATAATCCCTTTTCTTTCACTCCTTCATCCTCCATGGCATGCTGATGATAAGTGAACTCTCAAGCAGTTACAATTTCACAGGAGCTTTCATGGATTGCAGAGCTCTGGGTTTTTCAGATACCAGGGGTTCAATCAGCACCACTTGGAATGTCTCCCTGTTTTTAAATCTGACCTGTTAATGTCGCTACATTCATCCTAAATGCTGCATTTTACAGTGGGAATTCTTGTGGTTCTCTCCTTAATGTCTTCTCATTCTTTTTTTCTGAGCAGCTGTTGGTAGCTCTCCCTACTGCTGTCAACTCTTAAACCTCTGCATTACAAACTGCAGGCCAGGGTGAATGTACTACATTAAATCAAGGTCTGCAAAGTTGGCTTGCAATACACATTAGGAGCCCAAAAATAAAGAGAAATGAAAAACTGAGCCATTCCTAATGTAATGTCCTAAACTTAGTTTATACTTTGATCCATGAATAACTAGCACATTAGAAGCTTCTAAAATAATATTATACACAAAATTCCAGCTGGTGACATTCTTGCTGTGCTGCAAGTATAGAAACAATAATACCAGTGTTAGGGCTGCAGTGCTGCTACATCAGATAGAGAAACAGCACAAGAAAGGCCCCTCTGGAAACACAAGGATGTTTGAGAACTAGTGCTGAGTGCTGTAAACCTGAGATCACTCCCTAAATGCATCAGTTGATAATCCATTCTAGTCCCAGTATAAGCAAAAACATATCAGAGATTTATTAATTACATCACCACACCTACAGAATAGAGTTCACTGTAGTTATGTAGAAGTTGAGGGTATTCAAGCAGTTTCTTTTGATGAAGTAATCGAGCTGCTTCTGGGGTCTGTTTCAGCTGCTAGGGGCGTGCTTCAAATGTAAATGACTGCCAAATGGATTCCTTCTAAATTCCAGCCAATTAAAATACATTTAAAGTGCAGCTGGTGGAGAGCAAAAGGCTTATAATTGCATAAGAAATGTTTGAGCATGAAACAAATCCCCGAAGTTTAGTGAACAGCAATTATTAAATACTGCATTTCTGGAGAAGTAGAGCAAGCAAACAAAACAGCCTTCCAAAACTGCAGTCAGAGGCAAAGATGACACTTTTACCACCACCTTAAAAGAGACAAAGCCGGGAGTGTGTTTGTTAGGGTGTCAGTTTTCCACCCTTGGCTCTTTAAACCATGCAAGTTTGGCAGCTTGCCCTATGTGGTGCTGCATACAAATATTGACAGAACAGTGTGGTATTTGTTAAACCCCTTCTTGGGAAGCAAGTGATTGAAACTCTGAAGGAAGATCTGAGAACCGCAGACATTATATTTTTTCTCAGTAGCACTATAATATTTACAGAATGAAACAGAAAATAGTGAATGGGGTGTAATGAATGACCTTCCTTTTCTGCTTTGCCTTGTAAGTAAGGACAGATTTTTTTGTTTAATGCTTTAAATGTTATTATAAAAGAGGTTTACAGCTAGTAGCACTGAAAGATGCCATTAACACTTTTGATTTAACCTCATGTTTTGGTAAAAAAGCTTGGCTGATAGAACAGACCATGCAAATAGGTGAAAGACTTTGCCCAGGAAGTTGCTGTGTGCAGCCACTGTGGATAATGTGTCCTATATATGCAGAAACCTTACAGACGTTTTAATTCACATCTGTATTTGAATGTTGGTGCTTTTCAGACATTTTATGCTCATGTCTGCATCTGCCTAGAAGTGAGATTTCCAATTTTTCTGCCTCTACTATGCCTTAATCTGTTCAGTAGATCATTGTACTGATTTTAGAAATGGACCAAAATTTTTATAGGCAGTTCAGAGAGGTTTTTTTTCTATGCAATATTTTATTGGAGGGTACTGTCTTTTATGTTTTGGTATAAAACAAATAACTGAAAGCAGGTGAATCAAAAGTGTTCACTATGTTATCTCAGGCTTTTCTTAATTGAATCAGGAATGAAATAGGGAAAAAAAGTTTTCTAAAACTAACAAATATTGGTTTCTACATGCATTGTACCTCACCACACAACATTAACATGAAATAATTTGCAATTCCTGATTGATTTCTCTTCTAACATATCCTACTCAATAAGTCCATTTTGACTTCGCTTTAGTTAACTGCGAGTAAAGTCTCCTGCAAAATTTCTAGCGACAGATCACATTGCAGCAGTGGGGGTTCAGTTAAATGTGCCTTGTTAATTGTTAATGTGAAAGTAGCACAGACCATGTGCCAAAGACAGGCTCATAAGAAATTAGCTTATTGCCAAAATATATGTCAATTCAGTTATAAAATCAAATTTTAAAGACATTTGTCATGAAACATAAAGACAAGTATCCATACACTTTGAAAATAACTGTAATGCAGTTAATCCCAAAATATTCGAAAGAAGAAAAAAGGAAAAATCTCCAAGTTGAGGGGTTGGTTTTCTTTTTGAAATACCCTTATTGATTGACAAACACCACAAAGGGCAACCTATTGAAGAGAGTAAAACTGCTTTTTTCGGGTAAGTCCAACCGATCCCCAGTCACAGTTGCAAAATTAGGGTCAATGTTACTAGTAATAGGTATGATGGAAATAAACATGTCTGTGTGTTTATGAAATACACAGTATACATTAAATAATTTTTAGCAGCACCTGGCCTATAGCAGCATTACAGGTTTGGTTCAAGCTCCACAGCAGTAAGGGTACAGGAAGGTGCAAAATGTTAAGTGATAGTAAAGCATATTTTTATATTAGTTTTAACGTCAATAGACAAACAGAAATAATTTATTATTTCAAAAAAACAAATAACCCCTTTCTAAAGTTGCAAATGAAGAAGCTGATGACTAAATGTAGATGCACTGAAAGCCAGCTCATGGTTTTCTTTTTCTAATGGAATCTCAGGGCTAACAAAACTTGTTTTAAACTAAACCTCTGTCTTAAACAGGCTTGACTCAGTATAAATCAAAAGAGGAATCCAGATCCTCCTGCATAATAACATTTTTCATGTCATTTACTTTTCCTTTATGCATATGTGCAATGATGGATGTATTCCCTATGCCCAGTGGTTCATGTGATATATCAGTTACCTTAGAGAAAGTGAGAGAAGTTCTCAGAAAGTGGTCAAACAGGTGCAGGGGATGCATTAGCCCTCTGTATTTCCTTCTTGATCTCATTGTACCAGCAGTGGGCTGGGGTTTGGATGTTTGCAAATTACAGCCTCCTTTGCTGCACAATTAATCAGGGATTGAGTGTCTCTTTGGGGAGCTCCCTGGTCTTCAGGCACTGCTGCCTGGGCTCTGGAGCTTGGAGAGCTTAGGTGGAGCTGAACTGCCCTGCACTTCAGCACAGGTGTGGATGAAACACTTTGGGAACACTTAAAAATTTTTTAGATGTCCCCAAGGCTAAATATCCTTTGGAAAGCTGGCTTTCTGGATTATTTCTTTGGATGTTGGCCCTTAAATTCTGCCAAAACACAGGCAGGTTTCTATTGGGCTTTTCCCCAGAATGACTTGCTGAAAAGTTGTACAACTTCAGTGTGTCTCCACAGGGAAAATTACATAAGTCCAACTGAAGGGTCGACATAATTTATAATGGCAAGCAGATGAGAACTTGCCTGGAGTTTTCCCCTGGGTGGTATTACTCAGTGATTTTGCTACAGTAAAAGTCACTACTACTTCATGCCTTTGGCAGGTCAAACTCTGAAATTTTTGGGTATCTGAATATATACCCTCCTTTATTAAAAGCCTCACATGGAACCTGCACTAGTTATTCTGCCCATAGGACTGGGGAATGGGTGTACTGCTGGTTTCCTGAACAGTGAATTGCCCTTTGGTTCTACATTAAAGCATCTATTAATTTAAGGTAGGATTTACTATTCCTTCACGTAAGACTTTTCTGGCGCTCTAGGGAGTTCTGGAGGACAGAGCCTGGCCCTACATTTAAGGCAAGTGGTACAGCAGTGGAGGGTTATCAAGCTAATTAGTGGATAAAGAGGAAAGTTTGGCCCAACCTGAAGCCTATCTAGTAGCAAAATTCCTCCTACCTGGGCAGAAAGGGGATTTTTTCTAAGTGCGTGTTATTCTCCAATAGTTGTGAGGATGGAGGCCTTTGCTTTTTACATTGTGCTGCATCTTAATCCTTGATAATGCCTCACGTATGGTAAAGTACAAAGGAAGGTGTTGGCCTAAGGGAGGTGTTCTCCTGTGCCAGCCCTGGCAGTTTTGAGGTTTGGCACTGGTTTCTGTGACAGGAGCTGCATGACCTACATTTCTCTACCACTGCTCTGTCTTCCACCATTGTCACTGGAACTGGTCCTGAGCTCCACAGTTCTGCTGGCACAGGGACAGAAATAAACTGTTTGCAATAGACTGTGGGAGGAGTGTGTTTGCTTGGAGTACTTTTAGTGCTTCTAGTGCTTAGATCTTCCACAGTTCTTTCCTAAACTTATCACTCCAGCACTCTTGGTCTGTCCTCACACGTGAGGCAGTAGTGTAATGGGATTTGAATGCCAGCATTTTGCCTCTCAGTGGTCAGTGGTCTAATGGTCTTTATAAGGATTTGCCACACACCAGAACATCTTGGAACAAAATACCTTTTAAAAAGCCAAAAGATAGTGGTTGTTTTCCAGCTTAAAAGTGAAAATCGCTGATGCTGATTACAAATAGATTTTATCATTTACACTGAAGTGATATGTGACAGTTTGCTCATAATCTTCGGACCTGTAAACTGAAAGCAAGCGCATCTACTGCACTGTCTTTATAGACAGATTGCTAAAAGCAGCTAGAACAGCTCTCATGTTTCTTTACCTTCATCAAACAGTAAACTTTGCTCCTTAGTGATGTGACCAGTTCTCACCTCATTCTTCTCTTACTGGTTATTTATGTGAAAAGTACAGCTGAAGAACATTTTATGTCCCTTGCTGGTGGTATCATAAAGCCACACCATAGATTGCTCCTGCCCTTTGGGCATGTTTGCTATTACAAAATAAAACCTGCTGGGAAGCAGTTCTTGGATTTTTAGGTTTGCAGGCTTTTAAATAAATAATGTCTCTATTTTGTTTTTTTTTTTTAATCATTGATTTGGTTAGTATTTCCGAAGGATCCCATGTAGAAAAGTTGGGGACAAGTTGTGAGGACAGATAATTATTACCAAACATAGAAGTTGTGTAATAAGTGAATGGAGGAAGAGAAGAAATACTAAAGTAATATTAATAGGTACAACCTTTCACACGGCCAGTGGAAAACCTAAATGAAAGAGTAATGTATACCAGATGTGTGTATCATGCTGAGTATAATTTTCCTAGGAATGACTTCCAGTAGGAAATAATAGAAGGTAAGCAGGACAAATCTGAGTGTTCTGCAGGAGATGTCTTGCTGGCAGGGCTCTGTGAGCACCTGTAAGTATTTGTGCAGCGAGCTCTTTTGTAAACTTCCTTATTCCTTGTGCTTCAGTTTTATGGCATGAGGATAACTGAAATGATCAACAGTCATTGACTAGTCAAAGCAAAATGAAGTGATGAAGCATAAACTTTCAGCTATCCTTGAATTACCCAAGATATGGGACTGGCTGTACTGATTCAGGTTGCCCTTCAAATCTGGGAGCTTGTAAGAGCTGAGGCAGCCCTCTCTGCAGAACTTCACCACTGTGGTGAATCTCTCTCTTCACAATTTAGAGATAACTCAAGGCCTCACACTGTCTGTCTAGAGCCTGTGGATAAAATGACATTAACCTTCTTAGAGCTGCTGACACCATTGCTTGGTGGCACAAGAGGCAGCTCTCCAGCCTCTCACCTGAGCAATAAAATCATCATGCACATGGTGAAGTTTTAGTTTTCCAAAATTGAGCAGTTCAGGGCAGTAGTCCAAAACCTTAATCTTGTTGTGGTAACTAGAATTGATAAATGAGGACATCACAGTTAAATGAGATTTTAAGGCCTTGATGATCAGTGCAGGTAGCTGTGGTTCCAAAATGGATCCCAGGTGTTAATGAAATTGTTGTTCCAGGCATATACCCTGCCTGCAGAATCAAAGTTATTTTCTTGTCCAAAGTCAATGAGTTGTCCCCTTGCTGTCTTCTGTGGCAAGAACCACGAAGCAGGAATTCAAATTAATTTTAATATGATTTCTTCTTTGGTAGCCCATGTGAATGTTGTCTTTGTCACATCAGCCCAGGACAACTTTGCCTGGAAAGGCAGCCGGCCTCATTACTGTGGTCTCTGTTCCTGTAGGGCCAGACTGCCTCTAGACACCAATTTTTATAAATGTGATTGCTCCTAGGAAGGAATTGCCTTTATTTCTTTCATTTGTTGGAAGAAAAGTAATTTACTTCTGTTTTCCAGCCTCTCACCCACACTGGCTCAGTTTTGTGACTGGTCCTAAAGGAAAAGCCAATTCTTTATTTTTTCCAAATCACCCTTCCAGAGAAAATAACAGTAGCTGTGTAGTTCCTACTCTTTCCATCCCTCTGAGGCCATAGGGGATGTATGAAGAGACACAATCCAAGTAGTGCTTCCACCTAGTATTCCTCTTTTTTCAGTCTAGAAAAGCTGTGTACAGCTCAAAAAGGAAACTGACCCACTGCAGAAAATTATATGGTGGAGAAAATGCATTCTTGGAACCATGTTCACATCCAGAGTTTTACCTTTGGCAACATTCTGACATCATGAGGTACAAGAAACAACTATTGCTATGCTTGTTAGTTCAGGTAATTTAAAATAAATACTTTATACCTACCTGATTCTCCTGTGGGGAAAGACAGGGATGATTTTTTTCTTTCTTGCTATTTGTGTTGCTAACAATTTACTTTTAATATTGCAACATATACTTGGCCTGAATTATTTAACATAAATGCATGAATTGTTACGCAGTCTTGTATCGTAAGGATACATGTTAAAAGGAATATTTGAGTTCAAAATTTCATAGTTTACAAAATCCTACAGAGAATAATGTAATTCTGCTTTCTTTTGCAATCTAAATCTAGCTGAGCAGGGTAAGTGCTCAGCTGGGAGGTCTGAGGGATCACCTGGGCTGTGCAGGTAAAAGGGGATGTGCTGAGGGGGTCTCTGTGCATGGGTGGGATGTGCATGTACAGCTCTTCTGTGAAATGAGGTCTGGTGAAGGGCTTTGTGACTGCCTGGCCTGAGGAGCATGGCACAAACGTGGTGTATCACTATTGACAGTAAAACTGAAAGGATACTTTATGGACTGCCTCTCAACAAGGGAGCTCTATGAGGGCAGAAAGCAAAGCCCCTGTACTGCTGCTGGTCCCCTCAGGAGGCTGTGGTGGAGTGCCAAAACTGAATAATTTTGAAACTAAATATCTTTAAATGGATTCTTTGTTCATTTAAAGGAGATAGACTGTGGAGGATAGAGGCTTTTCTGGGGAATGTAATGGCTTTGTTGTGCAACACAAAGACAGTGTTTGAATCAAGATATGGGTACTTCTAGCAAGGTCTTTGCTAGCAACATGAGCCATGCACTACAATTTCTTCAGAACCCAATTTCTCTACTCTGAAGTTTGTATCAGCTTTTTGAGATTGTCTTCTGTCTTATCTTCTAAAATAACTTCTCCTTCTTGATGGAGGATCAGTAATGAGGTGCTTCTTTCATTGATCACTATGAGTTCCACACAGGTTGTGCTCTGATCAAAGACATTTTCTCTTTTCTCTAATGGTAAAGCTGTTGATTTACTCAAGGCAGCAGCTTGTTCGCTATGCCAGCACACTTAATTGAAGGGATTCTTTGCTCTACAAGGCTGTTTCCTTCATACACAAGAAAAAAAAATAAGAGGAGGTGGAGAACAGAGAGCAGAGCAAACATGAGTAAATACTTATATTTTTTACAGTTGGAATGGATCCTGATATGGGATTTGTTGAACTTACTAGCTGAGTCTCAGTGCAGCTGTGACAGTTGGTGTCATCCAAGAATATGCTTAAGTGACATATTGAGATGGCTTCAGAGACTGACTTGTTCTTCAATGTGATTTAAGAAATCAGAATTTAGATGCAGCTTCATTTGGGCCTTGTTAATAACAGAGAGGATGCAGCTTCATGCTGCAGGTGCTGGACACACAAGAACTCCCATGGTGGTACTGCAGGTGCTTGGTTAATGTCCTACTCCCCAGGGGGTTTCATCCATCCCAGCCTGGCTGCTGCTCCTGCTGCTTCCAGCACCAATATTTTGACAGTCAGAATCCACAAACCTGGAAAGAAATTCAGGTTTATTTCAGAGCAAAGATTTTTTGATGGATCAGAGAGCTTCAGTAGTGGCCCAAAACTCTGCCAGTTACAGAGTAATGAAGGGAAGAACAAGTAGAATTCTCTAGAGATTTACTATAAAATCCCAACACCTTGGATCTTTTCTTTTTCTCCTCTACACTATGCATTTTGCTTACCTCCCTGGGGAAAATTTTATAAGCTGTTTTCCTTGGCAGAACCCCTGTGATTACTGCTTAGTTTTTTATACAACATATTTGACCATTGAAGAGGATTGCTTGAACCAACATGATCCAGGATAAACTATCCTGAGAACAGTCTGCTGAGACCGCACAGTTTTATTTTATGCACAGGAGGCAAAGGCTTCAAGCCCCTGGCAAATGGTGTTACAGATCTCAGTTAGGTCATTTTGCTGCTTTGCTCAAGAGAAAACAATAAAATAATTATTCAGGAGGAATATTTGGGAGCTTGAAGCACTTTTTCTTTACTCCAGTGCCACGACCTGGCAAACAATAAACAATGGGAAAGTTTGTCTTAGTACACAATTTAACAGAATAAAAAAAGCTGGAATTCTTTTGACAAAGTGTGTTCTCTTATCCTCAGACATTTTGAAAACTGATGTCATTTGTAATACTTCAGGAAAGAAAAAAATCCCTGCAGTTTGCAGTACATCAATGCAGGCATTTTTCTCCTGTCTAATCTATAAAAAGACATTGTATACAAATGTTATTTTCTCTGCCAGAAATGCATTCCTGGAACATAATAAAGGCTTTTCTGTTGTTGTTCAGTAATTTGGATAATAGTTTCTCCATGAAGTCTCATAACATTTATTTACTCCCATAAATGATTAGACCAAGTGGTTTCAGCAGACAAAACTGAAATATCTCTGCAATAAGCTTTTTTACTGAAATAATTCTGTAAACATTATGCCGAAAATAATTTCAAATGACAAATCTATATTAATAACATAATACAGATGTGAAATAAATCTGTAAAGCTCTGTGTATAAAGAAGAGAAAATGTTACCGGAAGAGTTGTCAACTGTGTAGATTAAACTAAGCAAAACTTTTTCTAGAATTATTTTCTAGAATCATTGAAGAGTTACAAATATTTCTTGTTTGGAACAACTAGATTGCAGTTATTGTGGCAGCAGCACTTTTTGCTTTCCAGTAGCCCCACAGTCAGTCCTATTAGTTACAGCTTCATGGAAGGGAATTTGAGGGGAGTATTCCTCTCACATAGTCAGGCAGGTGTGAGAGGGAGAAGGGAGGTGCAACTCAGCTCACTGTGTAAAATAAATTGTGCTGCATTATGTGAAGGTGTTGAAGGGTCTGATGGTAGCAAGGCTGGGTTGGAATCAGCACTCACACAGCCAAACTTTGGGAGATGTACTGGTGTGTATCTGCTACAAGGATACTTCACCTTTGCCAGTCCTCATTTGTACATAACCCACTGGGAAGGTGGTGGTACAATCAGTAGTGCTACATCATCTGTCACTAGAGCTGAAATTCTCCTTCCTTTTTATTTACTTTGCTTCCTTGGCATCTTGGTTTTACCCACTGGTTCTGGTTTACATTGCTCTTCTTGCATGCAGGAAGTAAAAATCACTGAAGGTGATCAGAACAGTGCAAATTAATATATTTAAATTAAAGGTGATGTCTGCCTGTGTTGGTTTCTGGGGATCTGTTTTATTCCACAATTTCACAGTGGTCCTCATGTAAGCTGAAAAATGAATCCCTTGCTGATGGATTTAACAGTCTTCATTTTCTTGACTGGGGTACTAGGTATTATCCCCTTTCAATCAAATAAAGTTTGAAGTTTAAATTGGATTCAGGAGGCATGAAAAGAGGATGCCGTTAGAAACTAATATATTAGAAAGTCTCGGGACTCTGTGGCATGGAATCAGGGAGAAAATGAGGGAAGTGAAAATACCAACAACTTGTGCTGTCTGTGGGGGCATCATTAAAAAGTTCAGTGTGGGGTCCATGAACCTGTTGGGAGAGCCCTCTCCTGTGCTACAGCTGCTTCAGGTCTGGAATTCAGGTAACAGCAAACCAGACAGCCTGACTCTGGTTTTCCAATCATCTAATGCATCCTATGGCTAGAAATATTACGAGTGTCATCACGTATCTCTCACAATGACACCTTTTTTTAGCTGGAAGCATAACTGATTTCAAAGATATTGGAGGGTGAATGTGTTTTTTTCAAATTTGCCTTTTTTTTTTTTTTTAAATAAAGCTTTTGCTTGACTCTCATCTGAAGGCATACTTGTTTTTTGGTTTTGTGTTAGTTCAATAATAATTTCTCCCCCCAAGTCTGCCTTCTTCCTTAAATCAGACCTCAATTTTCAATAACTTCATGGGGGGTGTTTCATTTTTATGAGTGGCTCACTGGATCCTACGGGCTGAGGTCCCTTTGCACTCCTTTGCATCTTCCTGCTGCCATCAGTGCCTGCTGGCTCTTGGAACAGAATTACTCCATGGAGTGCTGAAAGTAGGTTAGGCTGAAGCTTTCACAAGCCTCCCTGGAGGGAGTTTCAGATGTGCAAATCCCAGTGAACTATCATCTCAGTGAAATGTCACTGAGACATCACATAGACAGGGCTGACTCCCTTTGCTTCCTCCTGGAAACTTTTGGAAATTGGAAAAGGACCTGCAGTGTCAAGAGAGGTCAGAGTGCACGTGTAAAATGCTCCTGTATGCACATCTTGCCCAGTGCTGTTCCTAAAGTTTCCACTGGGACAACGTGTTCTTTTTAGCTGGGCAATTAGAATATGAAACAAAAAAAGGAGGTCATCTAAATAGGGCTCCTTTGTAATTTCTTACATAATACTGTGCATGGCATGAATGACTTATTGACCCTACTTAGGGCACAGAGGGATGATAGACAGTCCATAATCCTTCCTAGGCAGGGATTGCTTTCAAGCTGGTGGTGCTGTGTTTATTGAAAAAATGCTCTTTTTATGTATTTAGTACGAAGAAAGCTAAGTTTTTAAGAAAAGAAACATGATAACTGAGCAGACTGCTTTCACTTTTGTGAGATTTCTATCAAATCAGTCTACTACTAATGAAAATCACTGGAAAATTTTGCAAGGTTATAAATGGGCTTTGGTCTTGTCCTTGATACCCAAGAAAGCCTGTCCCTTAGGCCTGTGTTCTTGGAAAGACTGAGACATTCTAAATCCCACCTAAACACCTTCTGGATGCTAACTGCACTGTATTGCTTGAATATATTTCAATTTTTCTTCACACTGGTGAAGAATTAAGCCTTTATTTTTTAGTTGCAGGTTTCATTTAAAGTTATTTCTAAATAAAAAATTACAAAATTCTCAAGTTTGGGCTTGTTTAACACACCTGAAGACAAACTACAGAAGACAAGCCATGAAATGATACATTTCCACAGGTAATTAAAAAAAAATTCTTTTTCTTTTTTAACCAAAGGAAGTATTTTATAAGAGAGAGTAGTGAAAACTTTTGATCACTGAACATTTTTGGAGTTTTTGGCTCATATCTAGTTAGGATCTTCCTCCAACCAACCACACAAGGATTCAGTTGTTGCAAATGTGCAGTGTTGATACCCTTTTATCTCTTTTCAACCTTCCCCTCAGTGTGTACCCACACATACATGCAGGTCTGTTTCTGTGGAATCTGAGAAATACTGAGGAAATACATTTGTACACATGAATTGTGTAGTGTCTCATTCTGCACGGACAAAATGATGTCATATCTCTTTGGTCAGTCATACTGAGCTACGGGTTTTTAATTTCCAGAATTAGTAGTCAACCAGGTTTGCAAAAGGTTTTTCATTTCCAGAATTATTAGTTGGTCAGATTTGAAAAAACACTGTCTGGCTTGTCCAAATACCCTCACTGTGATGTCCCCTCCTTCTCCATGAGTTTTGAAAAAATATTGTCCTCTTGGTATTCACTTTGTGATCTCTTATTTAACAAGTAAATGTCAGGGCCGGTGGGGGCTACAGACCTGAAAAGTAGCATTCAAAAGGACAACCCATGATGGTGTAGTGTCTGAGTTTCCTTTTAACAGTTACAAAGGGCACATTAACACCTGATAATAGAAAATCATTCTCTTTCACAGTTCTGTGTGTGATTGGAGTGGGGATTCGGTCTACTTTCTTTTATTTTATAATGCATGGGGTATGGTCAGGGAAATAGCATCCTCTCCCTACCCTCCTGCAACACAAACCCCAGAAACTCCTTTAAAATAATTGCTTATAATTCAGCCCCACCAGCTTTGATGCATCTTCGACCTACCTGTAGAAACAGAGCACAAAAATATAATTAATAGACTGAATTCTGACTGAATGTACTGAGTCAAGTAGCAGTCAGGGTTGGTCTGGCTGTTCTGGCTGAGGGCTTTGGAGTATTGAGACTTTTGGAAAAGGACCTGATCCTTCCTTGCAAGGTTGCCTGAACCAAGCACTAAGGCATTTTGGTAATCAATCCATCATCTGTGCCCTATCCTGTGCCCAGTGTACCAAATAACATATTCTTATCTCCAGTACCCTTGAAAGTAATTTTGCTGCAGTTGGAAAAATTATTTTGCGGTTTAATTTCCATAGTCAGAGGCTTTCCATTAGCACAGCTTCCTATGACAGTAGTTTATTCTGCATGTAGTTCAGTTATATTATGGAATATCTCAGCAGTCAGTATCTAGGTGTACAGGTTTTTGTAATCAGTCCCTGACAACATCTGTCAAAACAATATGGAAAAATCCTGGCTCATGTTGTCATTACAGAATGGGACTGTTTGTTTATTCAATAGAAGAAATAAAGCATATTGAGTAAAGGCCAGAAGAGTCACTCTGACTCAGTTGCTGAGACTTCCAGCTTCCAGCTACAGGATATTTTGGTTCCAGCATTTCACATCAATAATAAACAATCTTTATGGGAACCATTGAATGATGAAAATGAGATCACAAATTGAGAGCCAGGCTATATATTTTTTGATCTGTTGTATGATATAGTTTACATTAGGGTCAATCTCAAGACCGGAAAGAGGCAGGTTCTGTACCACAGCATTTCAAATAAATGTTTGCCAGCTATATGAGATACTGTCAATAATTCATCACTGTAATTCTTCCAAGATGCTCTGTTGATGCAAACTGTCAGAGCACATGGTAATAATATGAGCATTTATGTGATTTACAGTTCTACAAAATGGCAAATAACTAGAAATTTCTTCCACTGAAAGTATGCATAGGCTCTTTGGATGTCAGAAATAGTGTGTGTGACAGCTGCAGCATGTATAAATCATGGTCAACTGTTTAAAGTGTTCTCTGTATATAAGTACATGCACTTATACTGGCATCTTCATGGTCCATTTCCAATATCTGAATGACAGATTGTACTTTATGTAATTGTGCAGTTTCCTATGTTTTTATTAACTCTTTAATCCCCTGATGAGTTCAGTGGTTACAACAATATATCTTGGTCAGTAGAATTGATAGAGCTCAAAATACAAACATTTCCCTACCATGAGGCATCTCCAGTGCCTGTGGGCTTTTTCAGTAATTCAGGTCTTTGGCAATATACTAGAAATTGTATTGCACAAAGTGGTTTATAAAATTTTTGTGTGTACTCTTGTTCAGAAAGAAACCAAGAAATGGTGACTCATGTGGTAATTTATTTTTGTGTCTTGAAAAAATTCAGGTGAGAGGCATTCTTTGATGGCAGCTGTGTAAGTGCCGGTAGCAGTGGGAAGAGCTTCCTCGTTTCAGCTCAATTCCCATCTTTGCACCAGCCTTGATTCCAGAGCTGTTCAGGTCTGTATATGCAACAAAGCACTGCCCTAACAAAAAAATGAAGTTGTTCTCACTTGTTCAAACCTTTCACTTTCATACACTGATCTTTCATAAGTGCATGTTAATTTTGAACTGGCTCAGGATTTATCAGGCCCTGCACACAACCAGCCCATGAATGTGTGATTTGGAACACTGGATTAGAAAATGTATTTACAGTGGAAGGAGGGAAGACCACTGAGTTGTTTGGGGTTTTTTTTTCCCTTTTTGTTTCTGGCATAGGTAGAGCTGAGTGAAATTCCTCTTTTTAGCACCACTATGGGAGCTGAGTGCTGTGGAGGCAGAGCATTGTCCTTTGAACTGGAAACTTGTGTGTCATAGGGATACTTAGCAGCTTTAACCATTTTATAAAAGCAGAACTTCTGTGGTGAAGGAAGCTCCATTCTTCCCAGGAGTATGTCCACTGGATGCTGTAATTCATACTTGAACAGGTATGAAGGAAGAGAAGTGTTAGTAAGGGGCAATCTCTGGCATACAGTTAAGGTAGGAGAAGTGGTGATACACTGGATTCCCCCTTGTTTTACTCCTTAAAACCATATAGTCCCATGAAGGCACTTTCATAGTTATTAGGTGAGTGACTGGAAGCCATAAATATTGGAGAGATTTGTGGCAATGCACAAGTATTTGAGACTTTAAAGCCAATCTGCAAGAGTTGCTTACTTTAAGACTCTTAGGTACCAGCGGGGTTGCAATGTCAATACTCTTGGCTCAGTATAGAAGACAAATTTGGTTTTTGTATGAAAAAAAGTTTAATAGCTTTACATCTATCATTAGAGTAAGGAATAAAACCAATATGCAAAAGTTTGGGGGCACTTTGTGCAAGCACAGCACACCTCACTGCACTGAATGATGTGCAATGGAAGATCCTATAACAGCCTTTTTCCTGGAAACCCACATGGCTATAACTTCATTTTAATGCAGGATAGCTGTGGCTGTGTGTGCCAGTCCATTTCTGTCCTACAATTCCCCACGGATTTCTCTTCCTCTCCTTTTTATGGTTTCTCAAAAGTGTATATGTATCATTGTGGACAGAGAGAGCTCATGTGCGTGAGCAGCAGGGATGATTTTCCTCCTGGGAGCTGAGCTGAGTCACCCTGAGCTGTGAATGGGAACAGGGGAGGAGGCAGGAGAGCATTCCTGGGATGGGGAGAGGGACTGTGGCTGCTGACAGTCCCCTGTGCAGCCTTGGGCTCGGTGTAAAGAGAGCTGTGACATGAGTGACTGTGGATTTGTGAAATCATTGCCATGCCTTGCTGCTTCTGTGGTTTTGTCCTGGAACAAACCAGGGCTTGTATGCCCTCTGCAGTGTACCATGACTGAAATGCCTGTCTGCTGCTCCCTGCAGGCTGGGAACCATGGGTCTAGAGTCTGAGATGGCACTGCATGGCAGGGATGAGCCACAAGCAGCATGAGCTTTTTCCCTTGGCTTTGGATCTTGTTTGGCAATGTTCTTCGTGGAGCCTTTTCTGCTTTGGTGGTGCTTGGTGTGGTGCAGCTCGTGGTACATATGCCCAAATCCCATGGAAGGTAATGAATGTCCCATGGACATCAACAGTTGTTCTGTCAGCTTTTAATTGTGTTAAATACATGGACAAGAGGCAGTTTTGTGCCAATATCTGTGTTACAGAGGCTCGTGAGGCAAGAGCTGAACCCTCATGGGGGTCCTTGCCCAGCCCCAACATCTTGCAGCATTTCCTGAAACTCTTGGTTGCAGCTCAAGTTTTTTTTGGAAGGAAGAAGATTTTGCCTAAACAAATGTGTCAATACTTGCCTGTTGGAAAGCTCTGCTAAATAAATCATTATACTGTTGCTCAGTACAATTTATTGTAGTCTGTCAATATCTTGCTTTTAAATATGTTTTAGATAACAAAAAAGTATAGGTTTTCTTTTGAGATTGTTGAGGGGAAAAGAGTGAGGCTGAAGGCAAAAATCTTGTAGGCTGCTTTGGGAAGGGTGGCAAAATACCCTTGAGAACTACATTTTAATGTTTATTAAAAATCTGGTGTTTTCAGTGAAGCTGCCTTTAGGAAGTGTTGTGATTTCATTTCAGTGACGTGCTAAGAAGAAAAACAGAATTTCTGAGCTGTTGTCGCAAACTCTATATGGATTGAAGGTTTATGTTCCACTTGTGTTTTGATAAATTTTCCTTGCAGGCATTAGGCGTAGGAACTTTTAATTAAAGCTTAAATTCTAGAGCAAGAAGTAAGTGTTGTGGTAAGGTGTAGGCACTTGGTCATTGTGTAATTCCCAGAAAAGATTTCTGTGAAGCTGAGGCAGCTGATTAGAGGGCTTGAGCACTGACAAACTCAGATGGAAGATATTCCAGGTGAAACCTCTTTGGGAAGTGTCTCTGATGCTGCCTGTCTTCCAACACTTGTGTAGTTTTTCTCAAAAATACTTCCAGAGTATGACAGCAGCTTGAGGACAACAGTTTTCTGTAGGTATATATAAAAATATGAATACTTGTTAGAAGATGTGGCATTAAGCATTCTGAGGTGAGTTATTGGCATTTTTGGGGAAGCCAAGTACCACCAGCCAGGCCAGAAGGTGTGGAACAGCCGAGTCAGGACTGGAGATGCACTGCTTTGCCTCTGCTTTGGCACTGTTTGGGACAAAGTGCTTTTTTAGTTCATAGCACCAAAAACTGCCATTCCCCATGGAAGCAGGGCCATTCTTTTTGGTGTACAAGGCATGACCACACCATTATTTTGAATAAATTAAACCGTATTGGCTTGAGTGCCTTGGTGTCAGGCAGCTCTTCTTCAGCACACATGGGACATCTAAGCAGCTGCTTGGATAATGAGCAACTGTGGTTGCAGCTCCTGACACCAAACATTTCGGAACTAAACCAACTCTGTGGGGATGATCTAGTGCAGCAGTGACCTGGAATCATTTAATGTCCCCATATAGTTTAACTTGCCACTCAATTTAGGGAGAATTATGCATGAGTACCTAAAATCAACATTCTTCCTTCTCTTTCTTGAGAAGTGATGGTAGGATTTTAATAACTACAGGGAACCTGAGTATGTAGACTAATTTGCAAGATGTATATAAAGTGTATGTAGCCTTCAAGGGAGTTGATGGACACTCTCACTTGCTGGGTTTGTCTTTCTAGGGGATAAATCAAATGGCTGCATATGTATGTAAAAAATTGTTGTGGCTGTAGGGAAAATATTGGAGCCGTGAGGACATTTTCACTAGCTTGGAGATTAGAGAGGCCTTTTTGGCACGAAAAAAATGTAGTTTGCTTGTAGCACCTGCATATACTTGCATGTCTATGATCTTCCAGTTTTCACAGCCTGTGGTGACTATTATCTCCTTGATATACTTGCAAAATTCATATGATATTCTTCTGGAAGTTCTGTTGGGTGGAGAGAAAATACAGTGCCTAGTACAAACAGTTCCTTGAGAGTGTTACATTTCTACATTTATCTGTCATGTAGAAAAAAAATGTAACTCAATAATCTATTTTTTAGCACAGTTTCTGACAGTAGTAATTAAATATATTTTTTAAAACCATACCATGTAATAGTAAAGCAACTCCTGTCAATATATTTACCATTTCTCTTACATGGCCTTTATTAAGTTACAGTGGCATTTACTGCTTATCTTGCCAACTAGTTATTGAATATTTCTGAGGAGAGAAGGGGAGGAGGGGAAAAGAAAGAAAAAAGAAAGAAGATGCCAAGCTTATTTACATTAATTTCACTATATTTTAGTAACATTCAGTTGTAAATTGGTTGTAAATTGTAATTTGGTTGTAAATTTCTCTTTTGTAACGCATCTGGATGATCTAATTCTGTCTTAATCTGTTTCAAGAATGATGGTCAGGATGTTGTGTTTGGTGGAACTTTTCAGATATGTTGGACAGCAGCTGGGAGCCACAGTTAGTGAACAAATCTATTAGATTCAGCAGATGCTGAGAGTTATTACAGGAGGTTCCCAGTGCTGCAGGTGGAGAAAGAAAAGGCATAACTTTAAAGTTAAATGTCATCTTATCATTTGCCTAGAAGTGTTAAATTTTCAGTCCAAACTTCTAATACCCAAATAAAAGTTAAAACATTTCAAGCATTCATGACCTGACTTTTTCAGGGGTAGTGGTAAGCCTGGAGGTCCTGCATGCTGAATAAGCTATGAGTATTAATCTGTGAATATTTTGTAAATCAAGTTTTTCATTGCTGTTATTTTATGTAAAAGCTTCTGAAAAGCATAAGCCCTAAAAAGAGAAAGCTGGCTTTAGGCTTTTGTCTACAAAATTAGCAGTAAATCACTTCAAAATAGCTATTCTAAACTACTTCTCAGTGCAGATATTTCTAATGCTGCATGGTAAGGTTGCACAGAGTGACAGCTGTCCTGTCCTGTCTTATTTTGCAGCAAAACTTTCATGGAGACCAGCCCAAAGACTGTCTAGCTAAATATAATTACTCTAATTTCTTTAATTTGCAACTATACTTCACATAAGGTGAAATGCTGACCCTACAATGGGAATGAGAAAACTCTTTTAGAGTAAGCATTTTTTGAATACCCAAGTTTCCTATAGAATAAGAATGACTATTATGTTGATATTGGTTTGGGTAATTACAGTTAGATTATATCATAAAAGTACACCATCAGCATTACAGTTCTGGCTGAAATCCTAATATTTCAAAATCCTTTGAGTGGCAGAAAGTCCTAGGTATTAATTGGGCCTCATTACAGAAACAAAAAGAGATCCTGATATGACCTAAGGCTACATAACAATAATTTCCATCTGTTAAAAGACATGTGCCAAAGCCAGAGCACAACAGAAATTTTTCTTTTCCAAACTTCTGGGATATTTGGAAGAGCTCTGAAATCAAATGGAGACAATGTGCACAATGGGCCTTATTTAAATTCTTTGAAATTCTCCATTTGTCTGTGGCATCATATAAACAATACTAACAAATAACACTCACTCATATAGAGTAAGATATACTTCTGCATGCTGAGAACTGCTGTATCTGTAATTTTAGAGGGATAAGGAAACAACAACAGGGCAGGGCAGATGCAAGAGAAGCTGTTCCAGGTGTCTGTCATGACTGACCTCTAGGTCAACACACAAGACTTGACCTAAATCATTTGGCAAAGCAACCTGGAACATAAAATAGAGCAAGAATATATGTGTTAAAAATATAAAGACTTCATATTTTCAGGATATTCCAAATATTGTAAGCAGTGGTTCTGTCTAGTGACAGCTAATCCCTGTTGTTAATACATGTATATCTATGAGTATATGAAAGCTGAAAGCATGGCACTTAGCCTTTGAAAACAGGTTGGGCTGCTCACCTGAATTGCTTTGAAATCAAGGGAACGTGGAGCAGACCCCGGAGCACTGGTCAGTGTGCACTCAGGTTTCTGCTCCTTCCCAGGCAAAGGCCAGTGAAGTGGCCTGAGCCTTAGCCCTTCGTTTGATCAAAAAGCAAGGGTGAGTCTTGCTTCATGCTCCCACAGACCATTTCAAAGGTGGCAGTCAACCTCAGAGTGACTTTTATTCTTTCAGTTAAGAATGGTGTTCTAGGATGAATCAAATGAGCTCACACCACGACTAGGAAAGCCTTTTCAGCTTGTGACTTACACTGTGAAGATAAAGAATTTTCCTGCCTTTTTCTGAAAGCGAAATGAACTCTTTTAACATTCTGTGGTTGTAGGGCAGTGTTGTGTGGAGATACTGAGCTGGCTCTGAACCTGCTCCCTGGGCTGGGGCAGGACTGTAACGCTCCCATGGGCCTCTGCCGAGGGTATTTCCTGTGCTGGGCTCCATGCAGGGAGCTCACGTGGCCACATTGCTTTCCAGAACCAAAGTAACTTATTTAAAGCTGCTTCATATGTCTCTGCAAGGCATTGCACAGCACTGTGTGAATACACCCAGCACCAGCACTGCCACACACTTTCCATAGCCACTAATATTGGAACAAGGGGAATGGAAAATGCAGCCACATTGGTGTGATAGTATGCTACAAGAATTTATCATTTTCAATTCCAGATGAGCAAAAATTTATCACAGATATTCTGTTTTCTGTTAGTCATGTTTGTGTTTATACTACATTACTGAGCCAAAGTTGGATCATGGGATTAAAGTAAACAGGGACTGACATATATGCAGGAACCAGTTGAAGGATTTGAGAAAAGTTCCATGTAAAAAGAGGCAAAAAGTTGGAAAGTTATTTTATTTAGATCTAATTCACATGGAAGTCAGCATCATGTGATTTTATTTCCCTATTGTTTCTTTTAACCATGAATTCCCATTAAAACAACTCTTTGACAACAAAATTAGTCAGTCATTTAATTTTAATGTGTGGCATTAAGTAAGCTGGGTGGCAAATTGTCTTCTCAAACAGATTGACTTATTTTACCTGTGGGAAAGGAACAGCTGAACAGCTAGGAGGGAAATCTGCCAGTTCAGAAAATTTATTGTAACTTCCACAGCAGAGATGAAATTGTTTGGTTTTGAATGCTAGTTTGCTTTTGATGTTTTAATCTAACTGAAGTCTTTGTCATACCATTTGAAACTATCTTCAGGGTTTGAAGCTATCACTGCAACTTGCAAAAGTAATTGATACTTATTCTATGTTGTTCACTGTGTTTATACGTCTACAAGATGAGTTTTTCCTCTCTTTATAGCATGCAATAAAATCTTCAGCACTGTAGTGGAGAAGGAAGTGTGGTAATCCAGAACAGCTTTTGTTTGATATACCTGTCCTTTTTAATCCAGAGGAACAGGATGGAGGTGCTTTTTTTTTTTTCAGGAAGACTAAAAAAACCTTTCTCCTCACAAAAATAATTTTGTGCTTTTCCATCATCTTTTTGTGCAGAGACACTTTGGTCTCTTCTCCTGAATATTGTCTTACTAGCTGTTACGAGTTGTTGTATTTCACAGATTTAAAGTAATCACAGCATACTGTTGAAATCCCAGTCCGTGTACTGTTTATTAGTACAGCTTTCTACAACCCAGGATTTTTTCCAGAGGAGAGCTGAGACTGAGGACTTGAACTGAGTTACTTTTGAGTAAGACTTCATGGTATTGTCCAGGGCTCCATTGACAGTATTGGGAGCAGTATTTCCTAGATTTTAATCTGTTGGTGCCTTTTCTTGGGCTTTAAGCAAGCTGCTTAACCCTTGAACATTTTACCTGTGACATGGATCAACTTTCAGCAGATTTTACGGGTTTTAAGAGACCAGAATACTGACAATGCATTTCAGATAGCCTCTTCTTGATAATAGTAATTCATTAAAATGACAGGGTTTTTATCAATTTGTGTGCCATAGTATGGAATGATATGGTATTAAAACCAGGCAAGTTGTTACAGCTCTCATTTAATAAGTCATCTGCTGGAAGCAATTCTTGCTTGCCCTACTTTGGATATGGAATGGAAAGACCCAAAGACAACTTTAAATTATAGAAACATATCTCAGACTGGTTTGGGGCTGTTGTTTTCTTACTTCCTTTAGGGCAGGGTGGTGCTGAGTGCTGATTATGGTCACTCTGGACATGTGTGGCCTGGTGTGGTTGGAACCCATGGTGATACTGATGCATTGTTTCCACAGGCATCATTTTGGCCACTAGAACTGATTAACAGCATATGTGTGTGTGTGTGTGCGAGTTTGGAAATAGTGGGTGATAGGACCGATCATCTTGTTACTGGGTCCTCATCAAGCCATCAATGGAACAAATGAAAGGAGAAGGCAAGGAAGATTTGTTCCCTCCTCTCTCTGTGGCAGGGGCAGGAATTGGCCTTTTTGTGTATGTTCTCTCTTCTGGTGAGTGTAGAAATAAGAGTAGCTGCATCCCACGAAAAGAGTTTCATATGACAAGCACAAGAGCAAAGAGTAAAACCCTGCCAGGGGAAAATGTAGCCTATCCAGATCAGTTCATTACTTATTTTCCCTCCACAAGCAGCAGTATATAGGAAAAAAGGAGAGATAATTATCATTTAGAGTGAAAAGGTGGAGGTGGCTTACAAATGGCTGAGAGGCAGATGACAGCTTTCGATTTTTGTGGTATCCCTGTGAGACCTCCTTTTTAATACTGCATTATCACATTTGGTGTTGGTAGTGCCATGTGTTCATTTATTGGAGGGAATTACTCGGAACTGCTTGTTATGTTGTGGATTTGCATAATATGTTTAAAGGCAATTTAAGTAAAATTTATTTCAGATTTATGGAAACTTTTCTAAAGATTTTTTTTACCTCAATGGTCTGATGTGCTGTTACCTCTGTGCCACACAGTGTAAGGCTAAACCTTCCAGCCAGATTCTTATCTCCATCTGGTGCGTGCACATGGGAGGACAGTTTGTAAAGCCATCTGAAATAAATAAATTGTATTTCTTATTTGAGCTGAATACTGTCTCCTGTACAAAGCAGGAGCTATGAAATACAGGAAATTCTATGACTTAGGGATGAAGAATGCTATTCCAGTGTTTGCTCTCAGTTTGGGAAGACAATCTTTCCTTTGGTGTGTTAGGTGTCAGGATGAAGCAGGACAGGGTTAAGCAAGGTTAAGCTGAGTGCAGGGCTGTAGGGCTGGCAATCTCTGGGCAAAAATCTCTGCTCTGACATGCACAGAAATGTGGCTGATTACTCCCATCCAACGGCCAGTTCATTGATTAAAAAGGCAAATGGGCTTCCATCCAAGAGTGCAGCAGGAAAACAAACAGCTAGGCTGAAAAACAAGACTATTTAACCATCTGAAAGAGCACGGGGCCATCCCAGCTGCCACAGAACCTGTCACAACTTGGCTGCCAAGAAGCCAGATTCTTGCATCAGTGGAATGTGTGTTTCACAAGCCGCTACCTCTGCTGCTGACACACAGCGACATGTCCGAAGAGGCAGCAGGAGAGTGCAAATTAGTCAGCCTTCCCATTAGCTGCCAGCCCTGCTGGATCACTGACACCTGTACAAATACATGCTTTCATCAGAAATAGATTATGGGAATAACCTTCTCCTCATCATAGAGACCACTTTCAATATCCAGCAAGGGACCCCTGTCCATATGTGAAGTTAAACACTGCAGAACTGATTTAATGATGGGATCCACTGGAATCTGAATTTGCAGAGGCTTATACGTGTGATTAAGGATATACAAAAGCCCTTGAACATGCATTGGTTTTGGGCCTGCTCCAGAATCCACTAATGCCATTGATTTCAACTACTTCTGGATAAGGTCACTGGTGGTTGAATCAATTCTTTGATTCCAGAAACAACAGGAAAGGCAAAGAAGGAATAATGGCTTAACTGACAGAACTAAGGAGAGCCAGTCCTATGTACTTACATTTTGTAACCATATTTACAATATTTCTGAGTTCCTGTGTAATTCCAAAATCCAGCTTCTGACTACTCCTTCCAGTTTCAAGTGGCAAACACTCAAAACAAACTTTTTATTATTTGCTTAATATTGTATTTTACAATGAGGCAATTTGTAGTGAAAGCCAATGTCCTTTAAAGACATCCTATCAATTTTCTCCAATGAATGCTTTTCATAGAATTCTACTGAAGCAAAAATTATGGAACTGAAAAAGACTTAGAAATTGATTGCAAATCACTGCTATGGCAGGAACAATTGTATATGCTCATTTTAGCTCTCAGTTCATCTGAAAAGGCTAGATTAAACATTTCATTTTAGACTTTCTTTTTCCTGTGTGTCAGAATTGGGTGTCAAGGCTCCATCCTGACACTTAAGGACAGGATTTCCCATAGGGTAGGATGTGAGCTAGAGTAAATGTTTCCATATAGAGGTGCTCTTCCAGGAGTTAGAATATCATATTTTTTAGCTGCAGGAGTGACAGGTACAGAGGAGCATGTAGGCTGTTACCTGGGAGCTCTTGGAGAGGGCAGTATGGCAGTGCCAGGCATGGAGAGACAACTGGCAAGGACAAACCAGACTGATGATATCCCCAATCCTGTAGCAGAATGGCCAACCTGAAAGCAGTTACTGTTGTTAAATGTTATTTGCTGCTTTCTCTGAAGCTTAAATTCATATATGTGACAGAAGAGAGAGCTATTGTTTGTTCCCGCAGTAAAACCTGCCTTTGCTAAGGACCTTTTCTCTATTCTTGACATGCAGAGGAGGTAAAAAGCTTTGAAAAATCACCTAGCAAGGTTAAAAATCAAATTATCTTTGTGATCAAAAGCTTACCAGCCCAATCAAACTACTTCAACTGAAGGCCAGTTTTTGACAGTGAGTATCTGAGGAGATTCATATACTGCCCTCACACCCTTCCTTTTATTCTCTCCACTTATTTCAACTTGCCAGTTGTTTATCTGCTTGGCCAACTACCCCAGGAAAATGTTTACTGTGTTAACTTGTGACACCTCACATTTTTGTAGGTACACGTTTTGTAAGACATACTTAACTGTGTTGGTAAAAGTGAGCATAATAGTAATTTTTAAAAAACATTTTGCTCTTCAGAACACTGGAGAAATTTCCATGATATTTTAGGAACCAGCTCAACACTTCCAACCATGTGCAACTCCAAAGAAGACAAATTCTGCAGCCTACAATTTGTTTATCTTTTTTATTTTTTTTTTTTAAATTTGCACTCCAGTGATCTCAGTATTTACTGTGGGATAAAAATATAACAGTTTAGGATTTATATTCTATCATATTACAATATGTTGGGATTTCAATGTCCTTCAATTTTTCCCTAGACTAAATTGCTCTTCAGCCTGTCAGCTTTTCTGTCCTTGCCCCAGCAGCAGTTAGAGAGTTAAACAAGGCTTTTACATGGGCAGGTTGTCTGAAGCTGCACTGAATCACAGAGGGCTCTCAGGACAGTGGGACATCCCTTGGGGAAAATGCTCTTAGCTCTTCCCACCTGCCTTTTAACTCTCCAGGCTGTGGGGCTGATCACCTCTGCTGCAGCTTTAGGGGTCTGTCATGAGAGACTGAACCTTGAGACACCTGGGTCCCAGTTGTTTTCTGCTCCTGAGCTGGTAAGAAGCGAGCAAGCACATCACAAGTTCAGGGATTCCTGCATTCATCAGTAAATGTGCAGTTAGGTGACTCAATCCCAGCCAACTATTGCATTTTCCAAGAAGATGTCCCTGTTTTAGGTTGTTCAGTGAGGAGGAACTTTCTAAGTTAATAACAAAGTAGAGTCAAATGTGGACAGTGAACCTGAAATAAGTATGGATTTTGTGTTAGTATGAGACATGAGGTCTGTAAGAGATCCTGGCCATACTGCAAGAGGTTAATTGACAAGCTTTTCCAATATCTGTGTGTACTTAGATCAGTTTGAAATGTCTCATCTTACCTGTCTGCTCATCAAAAATGAGGCAGTACGAAGCCAAATTATTTCCTCAGATACAAGAATCAGTTCAGCCTACTGCACATCAGGCCAGGAGCAATGACTGCAGCTCATGACTTTGACTTCTTTATCTTTTCACTCAACCTGCATCTAGTCAAGGAATGAATTCTGCTGTTAATTTTGTTCTACCAAAATCTGTGGCATTCCTGCCAAAAATAAGTTGTGTCTGCACAGCCAGCAGCTATATCTTATGACTTAGAATAGAAATTAGATGGATAAGTGCACTGACAGGGTGAGCTAATAGCCACTCCCTTAATAAGTGCTGTAATTTGAAGAATGCAAAATCTGTTTGTCCACCCTTGTGGCAAATCTCCTCTTGGGAAGAATAACTCGCTGGTTAAACCCACAAATCTCAGTACTCGTTTTGTTGTGCATTTATTTTTACAATAACCACCACTTCTGAAAAACTCAAAAAAATTGCTTTCAGGCAACTCAAGTCAGTGCCTCTGCACTGCTGCCTGACCAGAGAGATGTGAGTCGTGTGTGTTCTCTCCTGGTCCTGCTCACTCATGTGTCCTTATCCTGGAAATGCATTAACATACTCTAGGAAATTTAGTAAGTGCTAAATTTTGCTAAATAATATAAATTCTTCCTGGGAACAGATTGCAACTTTCCTTAAGGCTCATCCTTTTTTATTTCATTAAGCACTTGGCTTTTCCAATTAAACTAGTGGTCTCCTTGTTTTATGACTGTATATTCTCTTCCTTTCTTCTACACATATTTGTCTGCATTAGTGTCTCAGAGACAGTTTTCTCATCAAGAGAGCTTCAATGTAACCTGTGTTTTGAAATTTTATAACTACTTCTAATGGCAGGTGGAAAAATGAATTTAATCCTTTGTCTGAGAAAGCACACTCTTAATCTGCAACAGATTTAAACAAAATCTAACTCTTCTGCTGGTCTTATGGGCTTGTTTGTCATGGAAAGAGCTGGTCTTATGGAACTGTAAATCCAAGCACAGGGCCTTGCTCATATTTGCTTAAATGTCACTTGTGGAGCTGGAACTAAAGCTCTATGGTTTGAAATTGATCTGATTCAATATTATGTGTTAGTACTTATTATTCCCATATCCCACTTCATCCTCAAAGTATTTTGAAGACTTCCTGGATCAAACTGGCAAGCTCTTAATGAGCAGGATATAAAACCTTGCTGAGTGCAATGGAAGAGGAACACAGTCCTGTATGATTGAGCCAGGGAGGTAAATATAACCCAGGGTTACACTGTGTGGTGTTTCTTGTGTGTTACAGGATGATTAGCCACAGGAATAAATGTAGGGGATTTACAAAAGATCTTCATCAAAAGTACAAACTTATATTTTCGAGGCAGCAAGTGGCAGAGGTAGCAATTGCCTACATGAGCAGTTGCAATGAACTCAGCACCACTGTCAGCAGGGTATTGCTGCCACTCAGGGCAAGCACCAGGAAAATCAGGCACTCTGTTATTAAGGTCACAGAAATGTTTTTAATGGCACTCTTTCAGGCTAAAAGCAGGATTTCAGCTTGCAGCTGACTGCTCTTGTTCAGGTGTGTAATTGCATCTAGCCTGATTTACAGCATCTGAGGATCTGACCCAAGATTGGTTTTCTCTTTGTAAATACAGGCAGAATTTGGGTTGAGGCTTTTATGTGCAGCAATTAAAAAAGCAGTGAAAACTTGGCTTCTGCTCATCCCTGAGCTCAAGTTTCGCTTGTTTTGTTGTTTGTGGAACAGTTTAGGGTGTTTAGATGTGAGTGGCCAGGTGTTTCCAATATTGAACCTCTTCGTGTGGAAACGTGCACAGATAAGAGAGCTCAGTCTGTCACAAGCCTTGGTGGTGCTCTTTCAGCGTTTGAAGTTCTGACTTGAAAGGACTGACTTCTGAGAAATCAAGGCACAGAGTCCCAGCCCCTCTCTTTCAGCAGGAGCTCTGTGACAGAGATTCAGATTAGGAGCTGGACTACTTCTCCAGTGAGTACCCTGTCCCTTGGTGGGAGTTGAGTGTGTGTTTCAGCTCCACAGTTCTTAGTCTTGGACCTCCCCTCTGGGAAGGAAAGGTCAGTATTTATGCCCTTAGAATAACCTTGTGAATAACTCTGTTTGATGCTGTTTCTTGCTTTCTTGTATTTTCATCTTTGGAAAGTAAGAGGGTTCTCTTCACAATGCATTTTTACTGAAGTTGAGCTGTCTTAAATCTTGCAAAGATTATAGTTTGTAATTCTGTAACTTTTCAGATTTGGAATGAGTTGAAACTTTCATTTCAACCTATTAAGGTCCTCTGCTCTGTGCTTTAACATCAAGGCAAGTTTGTACCCGTATTGTTAAATAAACAAAAGAATTAGGAGAATTCAGTGATAAATTGTGAAAAAGGTAGTGCTGGTAACTTTTTAAAATTTTTTTTCCTCCCTGTGCTCTTCATGTGGTGAAGCTGTTTAAGGTTTTCTTACTTTTCTGCTTTCCCTGCAAACACTGTTTATTCATTCTAGAAAAACATCAGTTGGGTAAACAGAAGTATTTATATGTGTAGCACTGCAACTCCTACTAAGATGCAAATTGTGCTGCAGGGAAGATAGTTTGGGCTTTTCTTTCCTCCTCGCTTTTCTTTTTTGACAGTCGGTTAATAAAGACTCAACAATAAGCAGCTGCCTGTGATGTCATTTGGGACTTTGTCCACAGAGCTTGTATTTACAAGTACTGAGCAACTACATAGCAGCAGCAAACCCAACTATCAGCAAACTTCATGTCTGCTGTTACTGCAGGACTTTGGTGCTGTGGAGGGTGTAGAAAGCTAACTCTGTTCTTCTAACCACAGACTTTTAAAGCTTGGTAAATAAACACTGGATAAACTCAAGAGAATCTCTGGACTGCAAAGGCTTCTTATGGTTCTGAGTTCTCCAGGACTGGCATGTTTTGACTGAACTGCTGCAAGTAAGGCTTTTTCTGTTTTGGTGTTTTTATCATCACTGTAAAGCTTATTTTCTCTAGGAGTGTGTCAGCATTGCTATTTGTAGTTTTGTTTTAATTAAAAGAGCAGCAAGTATGTAGTTGTTAGGAGTAGCTACAGCCATGCATCTGACTGTGGTTCAGGACAAATGAAAACTTCATTCTGGCTTTTGTTTGTATGAGATTACACTGAAGTGGCTCTCTCTTAATTTAAGTGATGAAACTTTAAGATTCTTAAAGTCTCCTGAGTGCTGTCATTAACTGAACAAAACCTGGGGTCTCTGAAGGTTGTTCTCTTGTAATTTAATTATATTTATTTGAATATTCAATATTATTTTGAATTTTTAATATAAATTCCTTGTAGTTTTTAGTACAGTTTTTTTTTAAAATAATTTTGTTCCTTATGCAGGCATTTATTAAAAAAAAAACAAAACTGGATTATTTTTCACTTTTAGCTCCTATTTAAGTTCTGGAGGTGCAGAAGTTTAAAAGAGAGAATCATACAGACCTTTGATACCTTTTGGATAGAATGAATTTTCAATTATATGAGAAACTGTAATTTTTGTTTTGAATGTTTATGTTAGGAATCCCATCACATCCTGAAATATCAGAGCAGAAAAACTAGCATTCTGGTAGCTGCTGTGAAAAAACTTTCTGTGCTGCCTGCTGTTTGTGGGACACAACTATGTTTCTGACCAGAGATTAACTAATTTTCAGGACAACTAGCTGTGATTGGCATGGAATTGTCTGTGTTTGGCAGAGGAATAAACTGGTCCATAGATGTGGTTTATTAAAATTTAGTTTTCCCACTTCAAAAGCTGGTAAACAAACCCCAGGTCTCTTGTTTCTCATTTCAATCTTTCACCAGAAGCCTATTCTAAATTACTGTAATTTCAGTTGTAGTGGCTTTTTCTAGGATGTAACCTAATCACAGTACTGTGTATGAGGAACTTTTTATTACTGTTTACCTCCGTTTAATGATCTGTCTTTGTGAAGACAAAGCACATTTCTGAGGATTGAAATCAGAAAATTATGATTGGCAAGTGTATGAAGGTAAGTCAGTACAAATCAATCAGATAGGAATTAGAGGATTCCTCATGAATTATCAGCACTATTTATTTTGGTTTGCTTTGCTTGCTACTGACTTTGTTTACAAGGCCTCTCAGTCCCACCCAGCAACAGATTTTTTTTGGCTTCTTATTAAGGTCAGAGGGGCTACAACTGCAGATGCCCCTCTCAAGTGACCCTGTTTCTACAGCAGATCAAAACTGTCCAGCTCTTCTTTTTTGATGCTGTAATGTGGCTTGGCATGTCAAGATACTGAGCGATTCAGGAGCTGTTGTTCTGTCTTTGCAATGGAAGCATATTCTCCTGGGGGGTGGGGGGAACAAACCTAAATTTAGCTCTGCATTTAATATCGTGGGAATGGCAAAGGCTTTTGGTGTTTCAAATGGGTGTGTAAATAAGAGTATATTTTTATTCCTCAGGTGTTCACCGTCATTTTTCAGAAATAATATTTTAAAAGTTTATATGGTCTTTAAAAGATGTTATTTTTAGCTCAGAAACTTCCACCAATTGCAGGAGCAAAAAGCAGTGAGTTGTGTTAGAGGCTTTCCTTTGGGGACATGGAATGGGTTTGATCCTTTTCCATCCATTCCTGAGAGCTAGGCTTTCCTTTCCTCTCTCACCTTGTTATAATATATATAATAATGATCTACTGTTGTGAGCTGATAATTTACAGCTGCGAAGTTTCAGATATTGTTGGCAAATAAATGCCTTTGAAATCTTCAAAATAATTAAAACGAAGTGAATATAAGAAATCCTACTCGGGTTCCATTTATCTTTCTCACTTTAATTTTACATGCAAATTCTAATCTGAAAAATGTGAATTTTACTGCTTTTAAAGAAAACTTCATGGGTTTCTATGGTATTGTTTTTGTACATGAATTGTGTATAAGTGTTTAGGAGACTTAGATTTCTGGAAGTAGAAATCCTGCCCCAGTAATTGTAAAGCAGAGGGTACAGTTCCACTTTAGTCATGAGCTAATCTTCAGCTAATTCTCTTAAAAGCAGAAGCAGACTCTCAAAACCTGATGAGCCTGTGGGCATCCAATTTTCGCTTTCCTCTTTTGCATTTTCCTTCTCACATTTACATTTTCTTTCTTATATACTAATGTAGCAAATTAGGAATTAGATTGAGCTCACTTTTCAGCCAAGGGATCCCTTGGTTGGATTTTTTTCCTGAGAAATCTACCCAAGGACACAGTATAATCTGATAATATTCTGGAATGGCATTAAAAGGGACAATTGCCAAGAGAATGTCAATTCTTTGGGCTTTCTCACCATCTGAAAAGAAATGGAATAAGAGCAGACTTCAGCCCGTAATCGTCTGACAAGTGGGACTGGAGTTGGGATAAAGGACACAGAACAAAGGTGTCAAAGGGAAGCTCAGCTGGCTGAGGAACTCAGCACAGTGCAGCCAGGGCCAAATGCAGCAGGATGCTCTGCAGCTCGTGTGTGGCTCTGCACGTGTTCAGCTCCTGGCAGGACTGCAGTTACGCTGAAGAAAATTCTTGCCAAAGCTGCCAGGATACCTTCAGAAGTTAAAGCATGTAATACGCTGTTTTATTACTAAAACAGGATAAATGTACAATGTAAATAGAACATGAGCCATTAACACTTGTAATGCTTTGTTCTGTACTGTCTGCTGATATCACTTGTGCAGCATGCAGGAACCTGAATTACATTAGGTTTCCCCTGATGGTTACATGAATTAGTCATGATGTTTTCAGGATGAAAAGTTAGATAGCTATTATGTGAAAAACAGCGGGAAATCTTTTATGTGCCCATTGCTTGGCATTCAGGTGGATCAGATAAACGGGATTTGTATGGCAGCAATGGCTTCTGGAAACGGGCTGTGACATTGTCTATGGGCTGTGAATGATGCAGACCTTGAAAAGCAGGTTGGATTATAAAGCAGTGGATAAAAATTATGTTGCTGAAATATGGTCTATTAATATTGACACACAGCAAGAACAAATGCCACCGTTAAACTGTGTGTTTGATAAGCTTTCTACAGGACAACCCTATTTGTTTTCCAGAGCCAAACCAGCATTGGATAGTGTGTGCACACAATAGGTCTGGACAGAATCAAATGCGTGTCACAAATTATTTTCTTTGACAATGCTAATTGATTATTATAATTCATCGTTATCTAAATTGTTAAATTCAATACTCTACCGTATCCTTTTGTTTCTTTGTTGCTCAGACATAATACAAATAGGAAGACTTAATTACCACATGCAACAACAGAGGCAAATTTCATTGTCTGCTTCACTTTGATTGAAGCTGTATTGAATCACCACTGTGGATTTTCAGCAATGATGGAGAAAAGAAGGAAGCAGGATTCTTTTGCAGTGAAGTTGCTTTTGGTGGAAGTTAGCATTTGTATTTCAAACAGCATCCTTTTGGCAGCTGGGGTCTATTACACTTGTTTCGCCTATACTAAGTATTACCTAATTGTGCAAACTGAAATCACATGCGTGCATCAGTCCTGTGAGGGATCAGTGGCAATCCTTGAGGAGCACAGCACAACTTGACACAAGTAGAAGGATTGCATTTGTTTCTAAAATTACTTACTCCTCTAGATATGAGCACTTGGCTTGTTCTTTTAGTGCTCTGTGGATGGCCGGAGCCGCATCTGGTGGGTGAAAGGAAGTAATGCTCTCCTCAAGGGAATTCTGGAGAGATTAAGTGATGACTTAATTCATGCAAAGTCCTAAAACTCTGACCTACTCTATCTTCTAAGATTTGGCGTACCTGCTGTAAAATGTAGGATTTTTTTTCTGCTGCTCTGAAATGATCTGACAGAATAGTACAGAGAGGTAAGATTTTGGGGGGTTATTTTGCCAGTAGAGGGCCGTGTTAAACTGGATAAAATGCCTTCCTCTTGGACTCACATTTTCAGTGAGGAACAGCTTAAAGCATATGGTTGTTTTCAACGGCAAAATGAGTAAATAATTAGATCTTTTAGAAGCTATTGAATGATTAATTATTTAAAATCAGAATCACATCACTTTTACAGTGCGAAGCAGTTCTGTGTCAGTCTAATCAGACTCAATTCTGGCCTTTAAAATACATCACACCTACCTTTTATTCTGAATTGTTCAAGATTGATAGATAGAGCCCTAATAAGTCATTAAGCTGACGTGATATACAGCAGCAGCATGTACTTTTGCTATAATGACACAAATGAGATAACAATTGTTTTTCAGAGGTACAATCACGTTTGTTTTTGATGTGGCCTATAAACTAGAACTCATTATTCAGGCTCTAGTGCTGCAGGAATTGACCTTTGGCAAAATATTTTGTTATCCACAATCTTTTATACAGGCCTTTTGTGAACTCTGCTCAGCTCTCATTTTGCTGATTGCATTTAAAGTCATTTATTGCACAGTGTTTGCCCTTCTAGCAGATGTTAAAGGATTCCCTGCCTCCCCTTAAAGGCTACTCCTCCGCAGCATCTAATTATAACCTACACAAAAGATTAACAGATGTTATAATTGTCTTTACTCATTGATTAAATAGTTTCTGCATGATTTGCTCTCTCTTCCTCTCATTGCTGATTTGTGAGGTCTTTCTGGATGAGTCTCATGCATCTGCAATTTGTTAACAGTGTTGTCTTCAGTTTTTAACTTTTTGTGTTTGTGGTTCAGTTTGAGCAGGCTATTGCTATTCTGCTGGACAATGTGACAAATGTGTTAAATACAGGTGCATGTAAACTTGCTTTGATTGCACACCTTCCTGTTCTTCCTCTTTCTTTTAACTGCTCCATCTAAAATATATGTAAAATGCAGACTCTTTTAATGCATTTAAACTGGAGACTTGAGGGGTAAATGCTGAGAGTGGCTTAGCAGTGGTTTTGTTCCTATATTTCAGTTGCCGCTTGCAGAGGAAATTAGTGGCTGAGAAAATCAGTTAAAGAAGAAAATTCCTAGGAGGAAATTTCTACTAGGACTTTCCTAGTGGGACCATTAGAAAACTCTGGATTTGTTGGGGTTTTTTTTTGTGGTTCCTCTCTCTCACTTTTTCACAAAATTAAGATTAATCTGTTCTTGAGCTAACTAATCTTGCCTGTGTTTTGTTCCTGTGTTGAGGTGAGGGCTCTGTTCTTGGATGGATCTACAGTCTTTCCCCTACAGCACAGCAGTGCCAAGCTTGGGAACCGTTGTTTTATGTTCTTATAAATCTTATAGCATCTTGAACAGGGCCAGACCCAATCATGTTTCTTCTCAGAGAGGTGAAATATCTTGCATGCTGCTGGGGATTGATTCTACCAAAGTGTCCTTCCGTGTTGTTTGGATTCTGTACAAGGTTTTTCTGCTTTTTCATTGACACAGATGTGAGTAAATGACAAGTCCACGAAAACTTTCATGATAGTCTTGGGAAGTCTCTCAGTTCTATGAAGCTGCATCTGTCTCAAGAGGCTTTGCTCTGAATTGGTGTAACAAGAAAATATTTTCCATTAATTTTCTTTCTCACGTGTTCTCAGACAAAATCTCTGAATGAGTTATAGAGAAACAAGTCAAAGGCTTGAGGTGTGTATTATGGGCTTGGTTATTCAAAAGCCATAAAGTATTGTGATGTTTCCCCAGCCCATCCCCCAAACCCTACTCAAACACAAAGCTGTTTCCTTGATTCCCAGCCAGAGAATCACCTCATTTTGAGGTTGGGCTCACCTTCTCCTGCCAAAAACATTTTAGCATATTTTACTACCAAAAATACTTGAGTTCTCTGTGGATGTCTGGGAATATTGATTCAATTAGAGTTGGTTCATGCATATGTAGGACACCCTGCATGATTCTACTTGGTACTGTGTGTATATTTCTCCTTACAGTGAACACCATACATGGTGCTGGCTGTGAGATTTTGCTAGAGAACCTACAGCACTTTAGGTTTTTATTAGATTTTTAATGTTGGTACCTAACATATAATTAATGAGTTTTAATAATATGATTGATAATCTTTGCAGTGCATAAAATATTTGTCCAGGGACTCAAAACTGCTCTAGAAACAGAGGCACTTTGTGAGATTAGCAAAGAACACTGTATCCTCCTTGTTTTTAAATGACATCTCAGTGCCTCTGAATACTTTGAATTTATGAGCTGGAGGGAGCAGATTATAGATTCATAATAAGGAAATTCCAGGGTGCCAACTGTGCTTGCAGAATGTATTTTAATCACACAGACACCTGTCCACTACCAATTTGTAATATTTCTTAGAGGTCAGTGAGCAGCCAGCTAATGGAAATCACTTTTATTTTATATCAGCCTCATCTGAGTTTGAAATACTAATCTAGAGGTAAAGTGCTAAAATCCTAATTATCAATAATCAGACCTGTCTAATCCCCATATTATGCTGGAGGTGAAAGGCCCAGGTTTTCTTTGTAGTTAGATATGAGAAACACTTAGAAAATACTAAAAGTTCAACTAAGTCATTAAGGATTTTTAATGTCTGCTGCTATGAAGGAAAGCATTAAAGTGAAACCTGGTGTAATCTTAATAAACAGCTCTGTTATGTCACTGGCTGCTAGCTCTAACTTCTGAGACCAAGATCTGTATTTTGAGGTTGCACCAGAAAATTAAAGAGAGCACCAAATGACTGACAAGGGTAGCACAGTCTACAAGGCCTCAGGTTGGCCATTCTCCTTGTCTCTCTGCTTGAGAATCTGTAGACTTGTCTAGGATTTAATGATGTGCTTTCCTAAAACTAGTAAATTCCTTCCCTTAAGCTGCAATTCTGTCCTGGTGTTATTGACTGGGAATGTATCCCAATGTTCATGGCAAACCAGTTCTGTCATTTATATTTACCAATTTATCTTTAATCAAGTGAATTGCTTTTCTTTTTGATTACCAGAAAATTCTCCTGTCACAAGAAAAAGCTTTAATAAGACATTGCCAAGAATTTATCACCAAGATGATAGTTTTGGGTGCAATTCTGGCAGCAGAATGGTTTGTAAGGTACACAGCCACATGCAGTGCACCACAAACCCTAGGCAGTTTTCCTTGCTCCTGCCAGGGAGCAAATTTTGCTGATGGGTTCTGTCTTCCCAGTAAAGCACTGAAATCTCACTTTTACCCACTGGTTGATTGTCTGTGTGAAAACAAGTTATGCTTTACCTGTTTTACTTATTCCTCTCTACCAGAATTCCAGGTTTGGATCCCATGTGTCACTGAGCATTCTGAGCTTGGATGCAGAGTTCGAGTGTATAATTCTGGGAGGCATAACTGAGACCCTTCTGAGGTCTCTGATTTAAGCAGCACCAATTGAGGGTAGATCCCTTTAGCTCCTGCCATGCTCCGCTCAGATGTGGTGGCTCAGCCAGGTGTGAGGCAAAGCAGAGGTAGAGATTTAACTCACAGGATCCTCATCTAAGAAGCGGGGGAAGGATGTGAAACTGTGTGTTGAGGGCACATCCTTAACCAAGAAGACCCATGAAGTTCCTACCTGGCTGCTTCTTTTCTTTTCCCTTTCCTGGAGTCCCATTCAGAGTTTCTCTTCTCTCCAGTAGCTGCAGGTAATATTACTGTGTGCCAACAAGGAAAATCAAAGGTAAACAGCACTAAAGACTGCAGAAACCAGCTTAATTTTCCCACTACTAAAGAAAAGAGGCCTGCTCTAATTATTTTTTTTTAATGCTTCTTTAATGCTTCCTAGTCTCCCCTGCAGGGAAGATAGGTTTAAATCTCTGGAGGGACTACAGGATATCTGTCTTAGCTATATAGCTGCGTTTGGTGGCAGAATCTTTTCTTTGTTGGCTTTAATTCAGTTCCAACTGAATTTCTCCCATCAAATTAATTTTGACAGAACAGCAAAGACGTGAATGAAAACTGAGTGTCTTCCATGGCACAGCACAGAGTTTGGAGAGAGGATTATTCCCCTGTTTGAGTTTATAGTGATGTGCACATCTGGTAGATAGAGAAGAGTAATGACACAGAGAAGCAGCACTAATAGAAAGTTTCATTATTAAAGTCTTTGACAAAGAGGATTTATTCAGTAAATGACACTTATATATTACTACTTTCATAGGGCAGTGGAGAAACTGAGACAGGAGAAGTCAGTGAATCACATAAATCTCCAACTCAAAATATGGGTAAGCATTTAGGGTTTACCTGAAATGAATGACATAGATTTTTTTCTTCCTTGCTTATGCTCAAAACTGTTTTTTTTCCACCCTGAATTAATAAAACTTGTGTAGGAAAAAAAAAAACCCAACTCTTAAAGGTTATATTAGTCTTGAAATTCTGTTTCAAATTCACAATGGATCATTTAGAACACAGTGTATTAACACTTTTCCCTTCCATTGTAATAATACTTTTTATTCCTCAGCTGTATTTTTAGCTAAATAGTAATATTGAATAACTTTTGGTTATTGCAAGTCTGGAGAGGTGCATAAACTATACACTTGAATGCTTTATTTAAATCTGCATAGTATTACTTCTAAGAAAAAATCTAGGTAAAAATTATCCACTTTGAGTCGTTACATAAATTCTATAGAAAAAAATGGATGAAAAATTCGGTGACAACCCAACTGTTGTTTCTACAAGCAAAGACATCTTTCAGATTTTAGTGAATAACTGACTTATGAATTGCCAGCAGTTTTGGTTTGGTTCAAGTTTTTTGTTTGTTTGTTTTGTTTTTTCTTTTGTAGTTCAACTGTTTTTAATTTGCATTCAAAATGGACAGATGCTCGAGAGAGGGACTACGGAATTCTAGTAGTATAGCTCCTTTCTTTCTAATTTTTTCTGGATAGTAGTGTATCCATAATCCCAATGTGTTGAATGTGTTGAATCTGTGATGGCAGTCTATATGTTCACTGACATTTCACTTGGTAGAACTGCACACAGGTGAGCTAAAGACTAAGAGAATGGTAGAAAACATAGAAGAGCTATGAACCTTTTAAGTAGGAAATTTGTTATTATATTTTTCAATTTGCGTTTTCATTACACTTCTGGCAGATGGACAAATTAGAAATCAGTGTGTGACAAGCAGTCTTCGCACTGAGGAACTGGAAAAAGCACTGTCAGCAGCTGATGGCATGGGGAGGAAGGATAGAGTAATATTTTTTCTAAAGCAAAAACCTTTAATTGTTTCTAATGTGGATGACTTACAGCAAAGTACAGAGATGCTGAGAAGAAAGGCAGAGCAGGCTCTCTTCTTCCTCATCAGGGTTGTTGGACATCTCACTGCTGGCTGCATTCTCACTTTCAGTGTTTTTTTTTGTACTTCATCCTGCCTTATTTTTTTATATGACAAGTGTTCCTTTGATTCGCTGCATTGGATTTCACTTAAGTAATTTCTTCAGATACTCAGTGTCACTTCCTCCTCTTTATTCCTTTTCAGCTTACTGTCAATAAACCTAATCAATTTCTTGCTGTCTCTAGTGTTAGGATATGTCCCTCGAATTTGTGTGGATGGTCATTCCTTGACATTTTAGTCTTCTCTTTGTCATTGTTTAAAGCTGCTATGAAGGGACTGGTTAATCATTCCCAAGTCAATACTTTAATCATCTTTGCTGCCATTGTATGATTTCCATAAAGTTTGGCTCTATCCTTTTTGCCCAGGCTGAATTCAGCAATAGAGACAAGATTGTTCTAGAATTGCAGGGATAAGAGGTAGAGGGCTGTTTGGTATGCCAACACTGTGCAGTGTTCTGTCACCATTAAGAAAATATGCATGAAGAGAGAGCATCATTCATTTTTAATGTTTCCATGATAGTTTTCTTGGCCATAAGCTGAAGATGGAGTTTAATCAATGTGTATCAATTCCTTTCAATTTTATGGTCTTGATATCCCACAGTCCTACATGCTCTGCTGTGTAAGATTAAAGTGAACTTATATTGTCTAGGATATCTCCCTGGAGTTTTTCTCTATGTATTCTCCTCAATGTATAGGGAATACATCCCACAAAAAAAAAAACCTGAAGGTGGTAGAGTTGAATTGTACCCTGTCACCTTTCTGCTGTGACCATGAAGTACAGACCCTGCTGAAGCATTCATGAGAGTTAGAGCTGAGTTCTTTAGGTCATCCTTAGATGATGTTAGGTCAGCGAAATGAGAGTAGACTTGTAACTTCTGTAAAGGCTGAAAAGTGGGGAACCAGCTGAAGGATTTCAGTGTCCATCCTTACAGGAGCTAAATTACTTCTGACACCTCCAAATTCTGCTCTGGTACCATGTCTCATGTGTCTTGTCCACAGCAGTGAACAGAGGTGACTGAAGGGTCCAAGAAGCTGTATCTGTAGCTGTCCTAACTGCAAGGATTTACAGAGCTCTGAAGGCATTTGCACAGAAAAATAAGTAATACATGGATATTTTCTGATAGAAATATGCATGGTGTTCTGTGTAGCACCTGGAGCTGCTCAGCTGACTGAGGCTGTGTGCTCTTGCTTTGCTCCCTGCTAGTCTATCCCTTCAAACCAGGGGTTCAGTTCTGCTTTGGCTGGAAGAGATCAGTGCTGTCTTTCCCCTCTTGTTCTTCCCCAGGGTGGACTTTAGTCATGGTGGGGTGGAGGAGCTATTTTCACATTATGCAAACAGAGGAGTGGAGCCCTTTCTCAGCTGCCTTCTTCCCAGGTCATGGAGGGATGACATGAGTTTCACTGTACGTTATCTTCCCTTATTTTTTACAGGACCGAATGGGATTATGAGCTTGATTCAGCTTCTTTTCTCAGCTGTTATTGAGCTAATACCTTCATCATGAGGTTATTGCCTGTAATGTAAGGACAGACCCTGGCCCACTGGGGAGTGTCTGTACAGCAAGGTGAAATACGAGACACTGTGTTACAACCCACAAAGCCCCAGATTCATTAGGAACAAATTCTGCAGCCTAGACACTGACATTTCCCTCTGATGCAAATGACTTTGGTTATCTAAGGATGCACAGAGCTGGATGCTGAACCTGTTACTCGTAACTAAGGAAACATTTTTACTTACTTTATATTGGGAGTTTTCCTTTGAGCCATGTGAACATTTTGAAGTGTTACCCAGTGCTCTGAGGAGTAAAACCAGATGTCTGGACACTATACTAAAATGGTTTAATAATTCCTCATATCCACTGAGCTGGAATACACAGTAAATAAATGATCTTTCATTCCTTTAATCTCTGCTGGCAAGGAGGACCAAAAGGAGTTGCAGTTATTTGGGATACTGTGACCATTGCAGACATGACCATCTCTTAGCAGTGCAGGTGGAAGGGGTGGAGTGCACACAATGAAACAATGATTTTTAGTGGTCTCTCTGGACTATGATTACAACAGATGGGCAGGCAAAAGAGATGCTGACTGAACTGCATCTGCCTCAGAGACAGAGGGATCTTTAGGCACATTTCAAAAGCTCCTAGTTCTGGTTTCAAAAACTGAATTGGCAATCCACCATTGCTTGCAACAGAGACCCTGATACCGATCTTACATGTAGGTCTGAAATTCTTGGACTTTCTTGGGTAGTGCCTTGATTTATACTGATGAAAGAAAAATGAGAAGAAAACACAAATCAAACTGAGCAAAACATAGAGAACTTGTGTTTTAAATTCTTTCATCCAGTTAGTTGTCTATCAAACTGATTCAGATGCTAGATTTAATTGCACTTCTTTTTCTGAATATTGGAACATATTAGATGAACTAGATGTCCCTACCTCTGAAGAAGATTTGTAATTCAGTGATGAGATTTGATGAGATTTTTGTTGGCTCTCTGCTGCCAGTCAGTTGCTTTACCATGAGAAATAACTGGCCCTATTAATGATGTACTAGATTAGTGGTTGTGTCTAGTTGATGCCAGAGGAGCCTTTATTGGGATATAAATGGGGCATTTGCTTTTGAACCTTGAAATCGCCACAGAACCCTGTAGGTCTGTGAACAGTAGCAGTGAAATTTCCTCAGGTCCTGGAGTTCAGCTTCTGCAGGTGGCTGGAACTGCCTATTTCTGACTGAGCTCAGATGTGGTTCCCAAAGGAGACAAATGTGTGTTGAAACCCCCAGAGGCAGCTGCAGTGGTGTTCAGAATATGTCTTTTGCAGATTAACAGCCTTGCCTTGCTGAAAGAGGCTCCGTGACTAAGGGGGTCCATGTTTTCCACATAATAACCTATTTCACATAATTTATAATAGTATTTGGTAATAAGTAACATAAAATAATAGGTGGTTAGAAACTGAGCCAAGAAATAGGAGCTTTGGATCTAATGTTTCCTTCAGCCTGAATAGCCTCAGTCATGCTTGGATATCTCTTTCTTGGTTACAAGTCTAACATGTTCTGAAGGATTTAATTTCAGTGCAGAAGCTAAGGACACAGAAACACCATTGTCATAATCTGTTTTTTTATTGATGATAACACTATAATATATCCTTTTTCTTCTCATGCTGCCCTGACTACAGATTAATGCATTCTGTCTGCTTATCTTTCATCATTTTTGTCTTGATAATTTTATTGCATAATATGAATGCTTCATATGTCCCATAAAAGCAAACAGGGGAGGGTAATCCTTTGACCTTTCAACATTCTTTGGTGTAATTTACTGGCAATTCCTCTCTTCCCTGAGGCATGGCCCTGAAATCCTATGATAAAAATGGACAGCCAATCCAAATAGAAAACACTGAAAAGGTTAAAGCTTTGATTATGTTAGTCTATAAATGTTCTAGTCTTTTTTTTTTTTTCTGCCAGAAAGAAAATGAGAGCTGAAAATGGCAATGGATGAATCATACTTATTATAGAATACGGAAATTATATTGGTTCAACCCGTTCTTGTTAATGCTGAAAGAATATAATCTTGTGCCCTCTCATTTTATGTCACTGCAACCTACCTTATCCTCTTAAATGAATGCATGCATCCATTTAATTAACCTGGTGAGATACCGAGATATAAATCTTTTAAATGCTTCTCATGCAATTCATCTTGACAGCTGTCATAGTAATAACATCTTTAATGCCATATTCTTTATTTTCTGGTGCATTGAAATTCCTGGTATTATTTTGAGCCCACTGATAGGTTTGCTGGATTTAAGCCCTTAATCTTAACTTGTTTAAATCCTAGGAGCAAACTATAAAGCTACAGAAAGCTTTACTGGTTGTTTAGTTTGCTGAATAAATGGAGGATTACCTTGCATAAAGAAAGCATAAATATGTTTTGAAAACTGTGGCTGAAACAGGGTGGAATTTAGAGCTGGGATGCTTTATTTCAAATGCTGTGTTTCTCGAACATTCAACTAAGAGTCTCTTCTTTGCTGGCAAGTGATCAGAAATTGCATGAGACCATCTTATGTGCTCTACTGGTTCTTTTCTGAATGGGGTAAGGGCAGGAGAGATCCGCAGCATTTGTCTCTCAAATGAGTCAACCCTTTGTAGGCTGCCATGTGTCAATGTCATTGTACTTCATTAAAATCACAAAAAATCAAAGAATCATGGAATAGTTAGGGTTGGAAGGGACCTGTGGAGATCATCTAGTCCAAACCCTGCCAAGGTAGGGTGAAAGATGAGAAGGTTCCCTGTCTAGCTCTGGCCCTTCCCACACTTCTTTGTGGGGGCTACTTAATCATGGCCTGGTATATAATGGGCAGATAGTGGTAGGAAAAGGGGGAATGATTTTAAACTAAAAGAAGAGAGACTTGGGTAGAAATTCTTTACTCAGAGGGTGGCACAGGTTGTCCAGATAAGTTGTGGATGCCCCATCCCTGACAGTGTTTGAGGCCAGGTTGGATGGGGCTTAAAGCAACTTGGTGTAGTTGGGTGGCATCCTTACGTGTGGTGTGGGGGTCAGAACAAGATGATCTTTAAGGTCCATTTCAACCCAAGCCATTCTATGACTGCTGGAAAGTTTTCAGTCAGAAATATAGGACCACTAAATAACACAAAGTAACTTGCAGGGCACAGTTGACCCTGGCATTGCCTGTACAGTTCCAATAAACTTTGTAACAGCTTTAGAGATTGTAAGAAATTTTGGGTATATGAAAATTAATTATTCCACAGGAAAACAACAACAAAAAAAACCTAGAAAAGAGTATTATTCTGCCCAGATATTTCAGAACCACTTGACATATATTTTAATGCAACTTTCTAAAGCCAGTCAATATCTAGATATATAGGCAGAATGGTACAGCAGTACTGTGTTTGCTGTCTTGTAATTCCCATAATATTCTAGTCATCTGAGCATTTTAGCTTCCTGCATTGGAATTTTTCTAATTTAATTAACTCATTAATGCTGGCACATGGCACATTCTCCTTCCCTGTCTGCAAAAATGCAGCTTGCTAATCTAAATAGCAACCTAATCCAGTGGGTGTGAGTGCATGACATGTACATTAGTGCTAATGAACTGCTGACCAGCCTCAGCAAATACCGGGGAGTATTTGGCATTAGGAAGGGCCTTCCCACAGTGATGCTGTGAAATACACTGGGGCAAAACAAAAAGCATTTAGCTAAGTGTCAGGTTGCACAAGTGCTGATGTTGTTGCAGTTTTCTATTTCCCAGATGCTGAATTTTGAAATGCCAACTCAAGGGCGAATTTAGGAATTATTTTTCTGCTTTGTCACTTAAAGTCATAACCAAGCTGAATACCACGATGGAGAGAGATAAAGGTGTGGAAATGAAACCATGTTCACAGTTGTCTTTTAATGACTAGGCAGAATGGTTTGAATACTCTGCCATTAGGGGAAGAAAAAATGCAACCCCCCTAAAAAAACCAAGGGAAATAATCCAGTTCGTTAGTGCAAACCTAGTATATCTTTACTGGCCTATGCCTAGCAAGATAAATGTAGTGATTTTATAGATCTGGACATTGATCTGTTAAGCAAACACCAACTCTTTAATTCTGGAATCTTTTTTTTTCTTCCAGTTCTCTCCAGGGGAGGCCCTGATAAACTGTACTTACTATACTTTCCCAGCAAAGACCACAACAAAAGCCAGTGTATGCTCATAGGTGTTGACACCAGAGCTGGCAAAAGAAACCCAGCTGCAAAATGACAGACTCAATTCAATTAGGTTCCTAGGAAACTGAAGCAGTCCACAGATTGGTAATGAGATATAAAATTCTTCACCTTTAGGTCACCTGTTCATTCTAACTAACATTTGCATTGATGACAATCTTTACTTTCTCATTGCTACTTCCTGACCTATGCCAGTGATATTACTTTCCTCCTCCTCTCTTTGCTGGGGTATAATACCAGTTCTGGTTGTCTTCTCTCAGTCTTAAAGCCTGGCTGTCAAGCAAGCAGGGCTAACAGAGTAGAAAAAGCATTTCAAGGTGATCACTGTATAACTATAGCCTCATTCTGTTACCCAACAGTTAGATTTCCACAAAACACAAATCCTCTCCTCTTGTTAACACTTAGGAAAAACAAGCTGGCTGCTGAGAGGGAATACCTTGCTGCCCCACGGGTGTTTTGCCTTCTGGTAGCATTAAGTTGTGCAAAGCCCAAAGT
>VXBI01004736.1:1724678-1831750 GCA_013397375.1 Toxostoma redivivum
GCTGCATTTTATCTACCCTGAATTTAAACAAAAGGATGCTGTTTGCAGAGCTGTCATTTTTGTCATGTGTCATAACTGGTAAATTTATACATGTTTGTGAGAGAAAAATAAATATAGTCCATTTCCAGTTACCAAACAGATATACTGTGTGCTAGTTCCCAGCTGGTGTATGTTGGCATAACTGTTGAAATGTGACTGCAGTTTCAAAATGCCTGAAAATATCTTGGATGCCTATCTGAGGAATATGATGTTGTACATTTTCATCAGCTAAAGCAATATACATCAATCATCCTTTGTTACTACTAGAAATGAAGAGGGTATTCTAATCCAAGAAACTTCTTGCATAGATTTTAGAGGTGCTTTTCTATGTTAATCACACCATTTCTCCAGGGCATACTTTTCAAGCCATCTCCTGAAATAATGAACATTCTTGTACTGAGTACTAAAAATACGGCACTTCAGGATATACAATCAAACTGATGCCTCTGGCTTGCTGACTTCCTGAGCAGTGAGGGTAATACCCTATTGAAGCAAGATCACACTTGGGTCTTCCCCTAAGAGTTTTTTCTGTGTTTGTGCAAAACCTTCTGCCCTGATCTCAGTGCAAACCTGAGAATACACTGGGCAATCATCTGGGACAGCATTCTCTTAGACTGATCCTCATACACTTCTTAGGGATATAGCCTTCATTACCGAGTGCCTGCCCCCATATGCTCAACATAGATAAACTCTGTAGTCCCTTAGAGAAGAGTCCTACAGCAGAAACATTTCCTGCAACACAAAGAACTAGGAGATGAGCCCCAAAAGATTTGGAAATATACATGTGTGAGTGCAGTATGGGTGAAGACACCATAAATCAGATGTGACCTTGCAATAGTTCACAGTTCCACCCAGTTAAATGGGATCATCAGGGTCTTAATGCTGATCATTGGGGTCTTTGCTGTAAACATATTGAAAAGCAAATTGGTCAGGGAAGGCAAGTAAATTTCTAAAGTCTGTTCTCTTGGTAACACAAAAACAGTATTTCTGATGATTGGGCAAACCAGTTCTCAGCACTTTTGTGTTCCAAGACTGTTCCATCTGGACAGCTGTTCTCCTCTGCTGAGCTTCCCAGTGGACATGTTAGCTCCATTTTGAATTTTTGTTAGTCTTTTGTTTGGTTTCAGAGGAAGAGAGATTTTCTTGGGAGGGTCATTTTTTTCTTTGTGACAAGCAGTAAGGTGCACAAAAATGACCATTCCAAGATGGAAACTTGTTCTGTTTTTCTTTACTGTTTTTCTCTGATGATCATTTTTCTTTAAAGGCCTCCTGAGGTGGGTACTTTGAGATATCAACATGTGTTGGTACAGGTGATGTATTGTATTATCTTGTCTGATAATTACCTGTGATTCAAAACTGTGTGTCTAGCCTTAGGTGGCTAACTCTTCAGAGAGATGTGTGACAGCCTGCTAAAGGTAATGAGCAGAGGTGGGAGCTCCCACGGTGTGTGTAGGGGAAGGAGTGGAGCCAGCAGGTCTGGAGTTGCTGCACCAGTACATGAGTAGGCCACAGTACATGTATAGCTACAGTAAATCCACTTCAAGTGCCCAGGGCAACATATAAACTATAGGAATAATTAATAATAATCCTTCCTGCTTTTACTTCTAAACTAGAATTTGGGTGGTTCCACCAAGTACCTGCAGACAGAAACTTCATGCACTTAACTCGTATTAAGTACTTGACCTTCCATGGGGATTACTGGGTCCAGCTGTGGCTCTCACTAGCTCATTCCTGAGTGTTTCTGTGCTCAACAAAGGCTCCCTTGGTGGAAATCATGCTCTCCAGGCATGATGCATGCTCAAGAGAATGATATAATGATTACATAATGTTGTTTGCTAATTTCTGGCATAATCACACAAACACTGTAATACATTGCTGCTGTGTTTGTTTAAATCTATTGCGGTGTTTCTTTTGCTCACTAATCAGGAAACAATAGGAATTATGTGATATCACACCATTGAGATTCCTTATTAGCTGAATTAAATAGCATGTGTAGTTTTAGGGTTGGAACTACAAAAAAAAACAAGCAAGGGCTTACAGGTAGACCTGAAGAAAACTCCACAAGGCAGCAATGAGCACAGTGCAATAACAGATTTTCATACCATTGTAGGTACATGTTCTCAGAGGTTAACTTTTATCTGTTTGGGAGAAAATGGCCTGAGTTCTGGTCTTGCATGAGTCTAAAAAGAAGGGTAGGAACCATCAGGTGCTGTTGAATAGCAAGCTGGATTCAGCACTGCATGGTTTGGTAGCTGGAGCACTCACAGCTTCCCCACGGGAAGTGCTTTAGAAGAGCAGTCCCAGTGTGATGCCCACGCCTTACCCCATGACCCCAGTGTGCCTCTGGGAGCCCTCTGGATTCCAGGTGGCTTCAGCAGCTGGGCCTGGAGCATCCTGCTCTCCTTGCAGTGCTTGGCCCACATTCAGGCTCCTGTGTGCCCTCCTGGCAGAGCATTTGGGGTCAGCTTGAGGAAAAAGCTGTGAAGGTTTTATCCGCTTGATATCCCCACAGCGACAGATGGGATCGTTCACAGGTGTGTGAGAAGTCAAGTCTATCCACAGGCATGCAAACGTGTCTGGAGGGCATGTGCAAGGCTGCTTTTGGAAATGCCAGCTGTGCTACCCCAGAGCAGAGCTATTTGTGCATCACCTGGCTGTGTGTGACCCAGGATCATGTTCCCAACAAGCAAAAAGGGATCAGAAACACACAGATCTTCTTCTTTTGCCAAGTCCTGTTTTCCAGTCAATGGAACTATGGTTCAGTCAACTCAGTCGCTATGAGATGCAAGAGAACTTGTGTGCATGGACATGAGTATATCTGTACTCAGTATATGAATATATCTGCCTGTCTTAATTTAGATTCTGATTTCTGTTATTGTTCTAGTTATTTCTGTAAATCCTGAATAAATTCATTAACTTTGCCTATATTCCTGTATCACAAACAATATCTTAAAATACAAGCTGAAACTTTCAGATACACATAGCAATAAGAAGATTTAGGAAGAGGACTGGTAATTGTTACTTGTAAACTGTGGCTTGGCTTTAGTAGGAACCACTGACAGGAATTACCAAACCTTACAAAACTGGAAAGATTAATTCCCTCTGTGGTAGCTTTAGGGGCTGAATTCCCTGGCTGTTCTGTACAGGCAGTGGGACTACCTGATTATTACAGCAGAATCTTTGACCTTAAAAACTTAAGGAAATTGCTGAGGGCATTTGTCTCTCGTTAAGAGTAATGGGAGTTGAAAGCTTTTAGAACTCTTCAGGATTAGGTCCAAAATTTGTACATCACAGTAGCAGCACAGATGTGCCACCAAACAGGGCTTACTGAGGAGTTAATGTGAATGCAATTAATGTGAAACAAACTGTTTCCCTCCCACTGCCCAACCTCAGGTAATTCATTGGCTCTGCAAATTCAGCTCCCAGCCCAGTTCAAAAGAATGGGGAAACATGGGTGCATTGCTAAAGACAGTTGTAGCAGATTTTTTTTTCTTCTTCCTTTGAGAAGTGACCCAAACATATTGGTAATATTTCTGTTTGGAGAGTTCAGATTTTTTGGCACAGAAAACTTGTTCCTGGAACACAGCCTACTAGAAACACAAAGTTATTAGCTGTTAGGTTATTGCAAAGTTAATGATGAAAGACAGTAACAGTTAAGTAGGATATTGAAATAAGCATTTAAATTTTTTTCTTTTTTTTCTTTTTTTTTTTCCAGTGATGCTGAAAGCAGCCTGACATTTCTAGTCGATCAAGAGGAAAACAAATAACCTCAGCTATGGAGAGAAAAAGACAGCTACAGAAAAGGGAATTTGGGAAGAGACTTTCTCTGGACAGCAGTCTTGTGGTAAGAATGAATATTTACTGCATTTACTGAATTTATCTTGTCACAAAAATTAAGTTTTTAAGAGGCAACACTCACAATTATGTATATTTTAAAATATCATCACAGTATCACAACATTTTGTGATTATTATATTCTCCAGGAAAAAAGTACTGGAGGAATTTTACAACATCCTAGGTAGAAAATTGTCATCATATAGGAACATGGCCCTGAATTCATTGAATTTGGACAAGGAAGGAATCCAGAAAATTATAACAGATTTGCTATTAAAATACTGCTCAACTTCTGTGGGATCATCCTGCCTTGCTTCATACTTAGTATATGAGGGCTGAATGTAGTTGAGGTCCTCTGTCAGAAATGTTTATTGGGATATCAGCAAAAATGTGTTCACCATAGCGAATCTATAAACTACTCTAATATCTACTGAAAGAGAAGCATAAATGCCACATGCTGTAAAACAATTGCTTTTGCTGTACCTAGGATTTAAATTCATTGGAGATTGTATTCTAGATTTATTTTTAGCTAATATTTTCAAAGCATGACTGAGGCAAACAAGGAGTTTTTAGAGCTGTACTATAAATACCTGACCAGAAAATGCTCATAGATGTGAAAGAGTTGTATATGAGGATAAACATGCCAGTGTCAGGTATTTAGCATGACAATCTACAAATACTGAAACAGGAAAAGCTGAGAGATTCAAGGAAACCAGTGCCATCTCTTTGGCACTCATAGAGGTAGTGACTATGGGACTCCAAAGCCCTTCTGCCTGCAATGCCACCCCTGTGCTAACCCCATCACTCAAATTTTACACCTTATTACAACTACGTAGTTTCCTTCATCTTACGCTAAATTTTTCTTTACTGGGGTCAGCAGAACAGTCCTACCCTCCCAGGTTTCCACCCCTTTAAGGACTCTGCTCTCCTCCCTCAGGCCTTAGCTACAAGGCACATCTCAGGCAATGTCAGCTGCCTAGTGAAGAAATGTGCAGAGAATGTTTAAAAAGGGGTCTGTCCTTTCCTCAGCACCATTTCTTATGCTGATGAATTACATCCCTTTGTTTTGAAAAATATAATCAATTGGAGAGAAATGAAAGTGGTGAAGAATAGTGAATTCTCTCCCAGACCCTGAGCTGCTCAGGACCCTAAGGAAGAGCTGTTTAAGCTGCCCCTGTTCAGTTCATGCAGCTCAGGGCTCTGTTATTGACATGTGATTTTTTCAGGTTGTTCAGCCTGCAACAAAACCTGCTCTCTCAGCTTGCAAGCATTCAGCAGGTCAGGTCGTGCTCCCAACACTTTCAAACTCTTTCTAGCTTGTGGGCAGAAAAAGAAGGTTTGGTATGAACTCACAACTCTAAGTAATACACTCCAAGACAGACGAAATCTGAAAGGTTTTGTAGGCTCAGAAGTATGTTTAGTCCCAGGGCTTAAACCTCTGTTATTAGTTTTAGGCATACACAGCCCCAAAACAGACTCCAGCCTAAATCCTGCAGCTAAAATGTACTGCTGTGATCCAAACAATCGACCACTGACTGTCAAATTTTATCTGGAAGAAAGTATTAATTGGCCATATTAAGCAATGTCTTTATGCAAAATTCACAACTGCTAGAATTTCCCTTAGCTTTCAGTACCCAGTTTTTAAAAATATTCTATTTTCCCCTAAATTCTCTCACTGATATAATGGACTAGATTTAGCCTTTACTAAATGCATTAAGATATAAACTTTCGTTTCTCTGAGGTGACTATAATGTGTTGTATGGATGGAAACAAGGACCCAGATATTTCTTGCTTCCAGTCCCACCTAGTAGAAACTTGGATTTGCTTTATAGCAAAGGTAGGGCACTTTGTCTAATTCTTCCCCTTCTCTGTGAGTGAGGGAAGAGTATGCCAATGACTTAGGAAATACTGCGTGTGTGACACTATCCAAAGTGTCAGCTTTGTTACAGCTTTGTGCTGTAATCAGTGCTGTGTGCATATTGAAGCACCCACAAGGACTTAATTGGAGGAGAAACAGAAGCCATGCCTGTATGGAATGGTGATACTCTGTCCCTGCTTTTCAGCAAGGGGTAGGTAGGGTGGGAGATTGATTTCAGCTGTGTGCAGCCTTCAAGCACTGGCTTGAGGTCAGTGAATTAGTGCCAACATGTGACAGCTGAAGTTCAGTGGCTGATCAACCCATATTGGTGTGAAAGTGTTGAAGGAAATGTGTTGAGGGAAAGGAATATTGCAATACTCCAAAATTTTTTACATATAAACCCATGATGCTGTCATCACCCAGCTGTAAAGCAGTATCTGCTGCTACAGGTGGCATTTACAGATTGTGTCACCTGTTGAGTTTCAGTGCACATATACATTTGCTGTACTGGGTGTTACAGGTCTGTATCTGTGAAGCTTTTCATTGAGTCAAATATGTGTAACTAGATCTGACAGTGCCATCCATACATTTAATTAGAAACTTCTGAGTACTTTGTCTACTCCCAGCTATTATTTAATAACAAATTGGAATAGACATTCTGAGATTTTTGCCTTCAGCAGCCTGGTAGTAAATCACATGGGTGCCTTGTGACTCCATGAAATTAAACCTGGAAAAGCAAAGCCCTTTGTATTTTCCTTGTTGTCTCTAAATTCCTATTATAGAATACCTCCTCTTAATTGTTGCCTTCATATATGTCTGTCTTTACCCTTATATCATCAAATTCTGTTTCAGCATTGTGCTTTAGTCCAGTCCCCTGCTTGTCTAAGTTCTTGGGTCTCTCTTGTCCTCTCTCTTCCCAAAGGTTTTGTGTTTAACCTCTCAGGCATTCAGGATTGGACACTCTGCTAAGGAAATCTGGCTTTGATTCTCTCAAATCCAGCTTCTCCTTGTTTGGTGGAGAGTTTAAGCATTATCATGCCTCAGAAAGAATTTGAATTTCTGGGTGTTTAAAGAAAATATGTTTGTACTTTTGCACTCTGGACCATGAGACACAAATAGGCGTTTTTGATAACATTCCTTACCCTGCCTGGCTCTGCTGCTTTTCCCATCTGCATCAGATTGTAATCTTCTGGAATTTTTTTTCCATGATTTAATCTACAAGTATTGCATAGTGATGTTAAAAATGCCAAAAAAGTTCCTCTTCCTTCCTTGTCTCTTAGACTCTAATATAGAAGCTATTTGATGGGAAAAAAGAAAAGAGGTGTTTCTGAAGAAAAGACATGACTTCCATCTCCTTAGAATATGGATCTGGGCCTTCAAAATACAACCATAAATAACATCATGTATTGTATTCAGGCCTTTATTTGAATCCCTAAATCCTTTAAGTTTGGTTAAAGAGAGCAACTTTACAAAATGTAAGAGTATGAATATTTCATGAGTTTGATTTTTTTCATGAATAATTTTTTTCCTGTTGAGTCTTGCATTTAAGCATAACTAGTTGAAAATAACTAGTGAAAGAAACTAGATAAAAACAGGAAGGAAAGGGATTTTTCTGTGCCCTTTATGAATTTCAGGTTGGACTGTACAAAGAAAACTAATATGAAAATTCATAATTAAAAATGTACTTTGATGGAATTTAGGTACCTATTTTTTTAATATTGTAAAATGAAGACATATGAGAAGATTTCTTTGTTAATATTTGCAATTCATTATTTGGTATATGCAGGAGGTACCTTAGACTGGCAATGATATTAAAAAGACTCATGAAAGGATTGATTGTATTTCAGGTTTTCCCCACAGAAGTTCTTAAACAAAAAGAAAAATGGAAAAACCCCAAACCATAAATAGAACCGAAGCCAAGCTTTTAAGTAATTTGTGTGGGATGAAGGGAGTGTTAGAACATATCACTGCCACCAGGGCCACATTGGCTACTCTATTCACTAGGGTGTTCTTTGAAAATAATAAAAGCCCTATCCTTTGCCTGATCCAAACTGTCCAGTTGCCTCCCAGGCCCTTTTGATCAGGAGAAAGTCAATGTTTCAAGCTGTGCTCTTTATTTATGTGGATAATTCCCAGACTGACTACACACGTGGTTCACCCTTACAGCTGTGGTGGCATTTAGCTGGGGAGATTTGAGAACAGAATATCTTTTTGAAGCAGCCAGCATTTATCAAAGCAGAAGTTTTTGTTTTATTTAAAATGAGGCTTTTGCTTCTGAAAGCATGTTGTGGTAAAGTGCTTCACTGGTGGCTGGTGAACTGTGCCCTGCTGCTTTCATTCTGGTCACACGCTCCTGTGGGGCTCTGTGGGATGGGCTTTAATGGCACCACTTTGTTGTAATAAGGGTAGAGTGTAACGTAATGAATTGCTCTGGGGCGTGGGAGGAATACCTTCATCTGCCTGCAGCTGGATTGGTGGTATGGCAAAACCACTGAGTTCACTTGGAGACTGCTGAGAAGTGTGCATGTGTTATCTGGGGCTGGGAGCCAAGAATTCAGGGGTTAAGTCTGACATCTGTCGCCTCTAATCAATTTGTAACTCGGTTTAATAAATTTCTAAATCAGTTTTCTCATCAACAAAACTCTGATTCAGTTTTCTTGTCACTAAACTGGGTTTTATAGTAATTTCTTACCTCATAAGTATTTCAGGAATAGTTGTTATTAGCGTGAGTCTGTGGCTTGCTTTGATATCCTCAGATGAAAGGTGTCACAGAGAACATGACGTTGTAGCAGAGCTGTGAAAAGTGCTGCAGCAGCAAGGCAGGAGGGAAATCCTTCATGTATGGGAATTAAATTCTGGGAATAGCCCTGACTATTTTTTTTTTGCTAGTTGACTGTGACATTTACAGGGTGTCTGACATCCCTGTGTAACATAACATATTCCAGCATTTCAAAATGAAAAGTGGCATTAAAAATATTGCTTTGTCAGATGCCTTGTCAGCTAATGCTCTAACTTTTGTAGCCTAAATACTTTTTTCCACCTAAAAAGGTGCTTTGGAGTCTGCAAGTATTTTCACTCCTCTCAAAACTTGGATTTTGATTTGTGTGCTAATTTATAATTCAGAATTTTGTTCAGCTGGGTACACCATCATAGAAAAGCCCATACCAAGGGTTTAATCTGGCTCTGCAAAAGTACAGTTCAGCGTTGGAAAATACACATAGAATGTGAGCCTCAAAGAGTTTTTAGTGTTTTTTTAGAGGCAAGATAAAGCTTCCCTAACATCCAGTGCATCCAAGGGGAGAGTAAGTCAAGGAGAACAGTTTAATAAAGGTGACAAATGTGGAATTTTGAAGTAGAAGACAGAATACAGGGAAGAACAGCAGTGAAGCACAGGTTGTGTTGCTAAGTGTAAAGGTGAAGGTTTGCACATTCATGAGGAAAACCATAGATATGGGATTGACATAAGGGCTCAGCAGACAGAATTCTAAGAATTTTATTCATGGCATCATAGAATGGTTGATTGGAAGGGATCATAAAGGTCACCTTGTTCTAACTCCTCTGCATCTTCCTCATGGATGTATCACATGGAGTATCATACAATTCTGCAAATCTGGCATTTAGGGCATCTATTCCACAGACTGGGCAGATGAAGTGCTGTCAACTGTCTGCATGATAGATAGTCCTGAAATCTGACTGGAACTCCGTAGAAAAAGAAAATCCCAGTGGAGTTTGAATGTGTAAAAGCTATCTAAACAGAAGGACAGATTCTGTTGTGCACACCCAGGGCCTTTAACATTAGGACTTCTAGAAAAGTGAGCTATCTATAAAAGTAGTGCCAAGAGCACAGACTACTCTGCATTTGCTTTCTTAATAAAGTGAAAATTGAGACACGAGCTCTTATGTGTTAGGCAGAAGAAAAGAGCTGTCTGAATGTGTCAGTTTACAGCAGAAACTGCTGAGAGATGAGGCAAGAAGAGGAACCACTGATATGGGACAGCAGTGTTTAGGCTTGATATTAGCATACCAGTAATACTAATAATGTGGGGTACGGTGGTCTGCATGGATTTAGGGACATCACTTACCAACACAGTAGTACATCTAAGGTACTAGGAGTAGAATCTACATCAGCTTGGATAAAGAGCATATAGTCACTAGTTACACTAAGATAGACATGATGGCACTTCTGTGTAGCAGTGGTGGAGATGCCTGGTTTGGATTGCATTTGCAGGAGAGGGATTTGAAAATTAAGTATGTAAAGCACTGGACATCATGACAGCAGTTGGTTACTGTAAGTCTCATTTATAAACTCTGGAGCAGCTTGGCAACCCTTGCATCATAATTAAGAAACACAGGGCTGAGTTCAAAAGGACTCTGAACTCAGGGTATTATGTTAGAAGTAAGGGCTGAGTCCAACATGAGGAAATGGTTCTGTTAGGTACTGGTGCCACAGAAAGAACTGGAATTTGGGTCTGTGGTGATACAGATAGTGACCTATTGCTTTGATTAAAGCTTACACAAATAGAAGCCAGTGATCCTTTTCTGGAACTGGAGATGTGGATAAACAGTGAGCAGTGGAGAGATGCTTGAAGAGAGACAAGAAATAAAAAGCTCACAGCCCTGAAAGCAAATAGTGCATGAAGCATGTTGTTCCTGAGCAACACATCGAATAATATTCCTACTGGAATATACCTCAATGGTTTATTGATCAAAAGCACTGGCTCCAACACAGGCAGAAGTGCTCACTGAGAGAGGAATTGTTTACCATTTGTTGCTGCACATCAAAAGTTACATCAGTAGGTGTATAGGGTGACATGGTGACAGCTGAAGCAGTACCCACGTCCCAAGAGATCATGCTTTGACAAACTGCTGGCTTTTGCTTTCTTATGTCTTTGGCACATAAACTTAAAGTGACAAACACAAGGCTTGAAGGTTAAAATAGAAGTCTTAAAAGAAATTTATGCAGCTGATCTACCCTTGTTCATTGTCACAGAACTGGATGCAAAAGTGAAGGAAAAGTAAGTACAGAGAACAGAAAAGATGGTTTTACTTGGGGTTGAACATTAGCTGGCAGATGGACTGGGAAAAAACAGAAGACAATCATATTCTGTTGCTTTCTCAAAAAGCTGGAAAATTGGCCTTTGTTACTATAGGATCTCAGTAATTTCACTGGCAGACTATTAGCATTAAAATATTAAATTCTCAACAACTCCTAATAAGCTTTTAAAGACACTGATTTAGCTGCAGAGGAGGAACTAAAAATGAAAACGAAGGAAAAAGAAAGAGATAAATGCCTGAATTTTGAGAGTTATTCAGGAATGAAAGTTCAGCATGGCACAATAGAAAATTTGAGTGTTACAAAAAGAAAGGGTTCAAGTTGACAAACTTCTGAAACTGAACTTTGTGGTAATATATAGTTGCAGATATCAGGGCTTGGAAGAAAAAAATAATAGTTTTATCTTGGTGCCGAGGAGACAATTTGGCTTTCTTTTTTTGGACGTATTAAGGAGAAAACTTGCTGCGGAACTGTTTGATACTAGATTGTTATTTTGGATGGAGCCCCATGTCTTGATTTGGAGGAGTTTGGTGATTTGCAGTGTGCATGCCAGGCTCTGCTCCCCAGGGCTTTTGGGAGGAGCTGGCAGGTGCCTGCCCTCTGGTCCAGAGCCTGCTCAGCAGCCTCCTGCCTGCTCCTGCCTTTTTCCCCTGTAGGACCAGGCTGTAGGCAGGGGACAGGAGCTGCAGTGGTGAGCTCAGCTCCTGGCTCCTGTCTCCCTTTGCCCTGCCCCACCAATTACAGAGTGGAGCTGTGACAGATGTCAGTCCAGCCCCAGAAGAGGAGAGGTCACGCAGAGCTTTGGATTTAAGGGGAGTGTGCCACACGATTATGTGCCTTGTGTGACATGGAGGCTGAGTATCATCAGCCTAGCCAGGGATAAGCAGCTACCAAGGGAAATGGATATTCTGGGGACCCTTATCTAGCTCTGGTAAGCTACCAAATGCAGCAGTGTAATTGGACACTTTGCCTGCCCAGATGTTTAGAGCAGAAGGCTGCCTGTAACAAGAGATCTGAAGAGATTTGGGTTAACTAAATAGGGATTTTATTGACAAACCTTTTAAAATGCTTCATGCCTTCAGCAATTAAACATAACACATATCCTGAGAAGCACAAGTCTCCTCTGTGTCTCCCAGTTGCTTGATTCAAGTGGAATACAATCCTAGGGAGACGAGAAAGGAAAATTATGCCCTGTGTTGTTTCATAGTGTTGACATAATTCCCTACCCTGCAGGACCAAGAATGAATTGTGAATCCACCTCCTGCTAGGTCTGTCATGGCATCCACTCAAATGTCCTATTTTGAATATTGTTGCATCCACAGAAGAATCTAAATTTCTCTTCACAGACTTGTGTGCATGCCAATATACAAGGGAAATAAAATAAATCTTTTCAAGAAGATATGTAGGCATTTCCAGATAGTTTTATTTTACAAATAGGTATGTCAACTTTCACTCATGTTCTTGAATTTTGCTAATTTTGTCCACTTACAGTGAATGTGCGATAACCTCAAATCAGAATTACTGCTCTGAATTGTTTGCAAACCAGTATTTCCAGCCTGTGTTAAAAATTTTGAGGTTTTTATATTTTAGTTCCAGCTGGAAAAATCTGCTTTTGTTTATATAATACATAAATATATTTTTATATACTTTTTTTTTTGTTCTTGTATATATATACATATGTATACTTTTGGTCCCCTTGCTCATTTAATTCTATAGCTATGATGGATGATGCACACTAAAACTATTGTTGTACGGTGTTTTGCTTCACAAGTTTACAATTTTGATCTTTAGATAAAGCGTGCCTTAGTGAAAAATTTCAGTTAAATCACTATGTGATTTGCCTTTGTGGAATAAGTGTTTCCTCATTAAAAACCAAACTGCCAAAGAACTGGCTAAATCTTCCACATGGAAAATTTCTGTTTCATGCTGTCAAGAGAGCCATGCAAAACTCTTCAGTGTAAATACGTCTTTTGCCCAGGACCCCTGGAGGCAGGGATATTTGAGGGTAGGTACCCCGATTCCAGGCATTTTTCTGTTTTAGGGAGTCTGTAGGTGCTTGTGGAGCTCTAACTGCTGGGAATGGCCCTACTGGCAGCTCCTTCCTGCTCTGTTCCTGCACCTCTGAGCCTGCCTGTGTGCTTTGGCTTTCAGGGCCTTGTGTGACCCAGATAGGAAATGAGCTGGGATCATTGCAAGGCATTTAAAATAATTGGGTATCAACAGCTGGCTTTATGGGAAGCTAACAGTGTAAATCCGGAGAGTTTTTATGATTTCAATGGGTATTTTTCCTAGTGTATAAAGAGGATCCAAGTTATTTTGGCTGGGAAACAGTTTCCCAACTTATTTCTATAATGATACCTTAGAGTTTTTCATTATAGTGAAAATCTCTAATAGGTCTGAAGGGAAAAATTACCTCCACTGTTTCCAGACACCCAATATGTTTTCTCTGTGCTTGAATTTATGAGTTTTGGCAAAGATAACTTGCAATATGATCAGGTTTCAGGGTAGTGGTTTCTTGTACTGAATCCCAAACAAAAGTGTAACTGTTCAGAAGGCTCCAATGTATCTCTGGTGATGTAAAAATATGGGACATTGCTCTCCAAAATCCTGCCAGTCTGTTTTTGTCTTAATGTATTATTTACTACACAGTGTATTGAAAAAGTTTCTTGAAGTACAGTTTAATTCTCAACTTCTTTCAAAGTTTTTAAAACATAAATTGCAGTCCCTGTCAAAAAGAACAAGATGTCACTGTTGATGATAATTATTTTGTTTCTATAGCTTTGTAAGTAGATTCAAATATACCTGTTCATTGAAGACCTTTCCTGGCAGACAAGTGCTTGAATCAAATGACTGAGAGGTGTAATGCAGCATTCATCTCAGACTGAGACAGTAGACTAGGTCAGAACAGGTATTTCCATCCTGGGAACTTTGTTTCAATACTTTGACATTTTGGTTTCAATTAAATTAAATTTAATTTTTTTTTTTTTTACTTTATGAATGTTGAAAATATCTCTGCTTAAACTGAGTTTACTTTCTTCCCATCTTTGTTGCATCTTTTATGGCCTTAAATGCACCACTCTTGAGCGTGCAAACAAAAAGCTTCTGATTCATAGGAAAAGGGGTGTGTGGGTGTGTGCATTAGAGTCACATAAATTGTTCCCAGAAGTGAAAAAAATTTCTATTATCCTAAAGGAAATATATTATTTTTTTAAGAATTACATTGTCATTGCCCTTCAAAAATCCTGGTTTTTCTTGTGGAAACTACAGTCTCCTTCGGAGTACTCTATAGAAAATTCTGAATAGCTTTACTAAAGCTATAAAAGATTCTGTTTTTACCTTTAGTCAGTCTATCTATTGCCTTACTCCACTAAGAAGAAATTTCAGTGGCACTGATTAGAGAGATATCTCAGACAGGAAAGTGCACACTCCACACATGTTTAGGTGATTGAATCTGACATTGCAAGTACTTGCATCTTATCTCATTCATGCCTCTGATATGCCTGGAACTCTGGAACTCAATGGATTAGTTCTGATGTACATTTATACGAGACAAAAATCAAGCTAATGTCCTCCATTTATTCTGTTGGTATTTTCATTCAAACATTTTTTAGGTATCAACTGGCATGTCTTGCCTGTTTCTCCTGCTGTTACTGAGGGTCGGACAGGAGACTTCTCTCATGTCATGTCTTTGTAGATTGGATCATCTTGTGATACTGAATCATGCTGGCTATCACTGGCAAAGCAGCAGGTTCCTCCTAACCCTCTTCCCTGTGTGGTTCTGTTTGATGGGATTCTTATATACTTTCCAACCACCTTGTAATCTCAGTTTCATCTGTAACTTCAAGCTTTCCTTTGAGCATCACATCAACTACATTGTCAAGGCTTTCTTTTTTTTTCTCATCTGTGTAGGAATCCAGGAAAAGCTCAGGTTCTGCTGTCTCAGCAGGACACAGAGGGTCTGATTTATGTCTGGATAACAGCACAGGTTGAATTATTGCAGTAGCTGGTTCACAGCCTCCCAGATTGGCTGCTACATAGTGTTCTTAAGTTTGTGCAAAATTCACTCTGTGCTAAAGGACATTCAGGTAAATTCAGTGTCTGAAATTGGCACACCCCACCTGTACAAGGCAGTGAATTATGCTGGAATGTGACATTGTTTAAACCTAAAAGGTTTCAGCTATGCTTCCCTTCCCACATGGCCATGTCCTGGACTGTCCCAGTGTCTGTGTGACATATGAATGGATTTAATGAATGTAACACCTCACTGCAGAGGTTGTCTCACAACTCTCACTCATTGTCCTTGAGGGACTTGGACACTGTAGGTGTCATGTTGCTGCTTCCTTCTGGTGCAGAAACTGATTCCTTCCAGAGTCAGTCCTAAGTGACTTGCTGCCATGGAAGTTCAGCTTTTCAAAATTTCAGAGCAGATAGGGGAGAGAATTTTCTCAACCGAAACTTAAATGCCAGTGGTTGTCTAAGGAATGCATATACTGTTCTCATTAACTGATGCTCACCTTTGATGGGAGGGAGAGTTATGGAAGGATCTAAGGCAGGGAAAATATATTTAAATTTGAGCCCAAAGCCTTGACTCTACAGTGGTCAGTATAGCATTGTATTATTGTGCTTTGTTGAGACATCTCAAGAGCCTGTGTGGCAGTGCTGCTTAGGCACCCATTGAAATCAGTTTTAAGGAATGCCAGAGAAATGATAAGATGAATTATACTCAGTGAAAGTACAAGGATAGACCATTCAGAGTTTGCTTTTTCATATTCCAGTCAGGTAAGAAACCTCATTTTCTAGTGGGAAATAGAATTAACTTCTCTAAGACCTCTTGAAATCTCTTGTTCATTTAAAGTTTGTATTGTCTCTCCCTGATTTAGTGCTCTCTCAAGCTGAAGTTCCTCTCCTACTGTGGGGAGGAAAATACAGCATTTAGAGAGAGACTTTAGATTGACTCTTAACTCTTTTTCTGGGTAATTTGCAGGTTGAAATGCTGCCATGTGTAGTGGCCAACATTTCTCATCTCAGGCTTTTTTCCTCACTGGAGCTGGTCTTACCTGTTCACCAGAAGACATATTGCAATCGTGGGTGATTGTGGGTGTAAATCTCGTGGCTACTTTTTCCATAAGTAATCTGAGCAACTTGAATGTAAATAATGTCAAAAATGTGACCTTTGTCCCTAATCCTGCCATTTTGAAAAAACATTTTGGGGGATGTGTTTAAATGCAACACTTCTGTATCCTACAGCATTGTCAAATTTACTGTTGACTCCTTGCTTCCATAAGCTTTTAAAGCAATAACATTGACAGTTCAAGCAAGCAGAGTTATTCAGTTCTGTGAAGATCCTGAGATTCAATGAAATTATGATGTCAGGAAGATTCAAGCCTTGCTTTAGTCAAACGAAAATATTGACGGAAAACAAATAAAATCCAATTTTTCTAGTGAATCCAACCATTTTATCTCATGCATCCAAGCAGTCTTTCTTGGATGTGACAATGTGAGTTGAGAACATTGTTTTATCAAATACCATTCCAGCTGTAGAATCCCATATCCTGCAATTGAAAACCCCTTTAATGTTCTGGTTTCTTGCAGTTTTCTATGATGCCCACTGAAGGAAATATTTCTGAAGCAAACAAGCAATAAACCTGTCACTGAATGAATTCTGTTTGTTCAAAGAGACAATGACTGTCCTTGCTGCAAAAGCTGTACTTTCAGCTTCACAAAAGATGAAACTGCAGGAAGAGAAATTGCACTCAAAATGTGTTTCTGTGAGCAACTTCTATTAAACCTGAGTTTTTTCACAAATGTTTGTAACAAGTACAGCACATCAGAATATTTTTTCACTAATGATAGAATAAATAAGTAAATGAGCACAGCTTGAAATTTGGAAGCTTTTCCCATCTAATTTATTTAATGTATTTATTTAACATATAATGTATTACAGCTGAAACTATGGAATGCTTGATGGAGATTAGTATTTGGATTCAACATGCCTATAATTAAACCAGAATTGATGAGCTTAAGCCATGTTGTTGATAAGAGCCATGAGAGGGCAAAATGGTAAAAATTATGTCTAAATCCATCTAGTAGAGACAATGACGCTTATATGCCAGTAATTCCACTACAGTTTGAGAGGACATATTTCCAATTGTGCCTAAATTTTTAAAAGTTTACAAAATATAAATTAAGTAGGGATTAATCGGAGGATGAGCTTCATTCTGAGGTGCACAGATGGGCTGGGACTGGAGTTTTTTAACACTCAAACTATTTTGCAAGCTGAGGAAGCCACAGAGGTGACAGGTTAGCACTGAAAAAAGCAGGCACTTACATGTGCTCCTCACCTGGCATGCTTGGTAAGACCTTAGGTGTGTAGTATTTTCATTTGATCCACCAGCATGTGCCTAACAGCTTCATGTGTGAAAGCAATCAAGAAAAGAAAACAAAGCATCCAGCATCTGTGTGGGGCCTTTCAGGCAGCAAACAAATGGCTAATAAACCATTGACCCAAACCAATTGCTGCCAAATGGGCACACACAGGGGGCATCAACACAGCACAGGATGGAGGGAGGAAAGCCAACTTTGTCAGGCTGCAGCATTTCCACACTTATAGAAGGAGGTAACTGCAGTACTTTAAATTTCATTAACTTACAATTTTACAGAGGAGTACAAGCCTGTGAGTTACAAGGGAGACACATTTGATATGGTGGAACATATCATTTGGTCAAATTAGGATGCCTGGGGCATGACCAGTTATCATCAAGGCCTCTCTGAAAATAAGTTAAATTAGGTTTTCTCAGGAACACCCTGAAAAAGCAGGACTGTCAAAGGAATCACACCACCACTATCACAGGAGTGACTCCCACACTGCAGGAGGATGTGGGACACTGTGAGCCATGGGGTTTGGAGGATTTTGATGCCTGGGCAGAGAAAGAGAGGTGAGAGTTGTGGGATTGTCTTGATTTCTTGTGGATATCCTCAGTGTAGCTTTGGGATATACACTGGGTGTTTTGGGAATGGACTCCTCTGCTGGTCCTGCAGCCAGCAAATGTTCCCAGCCTGACCACAGTGAAGTGACTCAGAGGAAGCCCCCCAGGTGGGAATTAGGAGAGCTCTGCAAGGGAGGGCTCATAATTGGGCTAGCATCTGTTGCAATGGGCTACTGTTAATTTGCTTAAAATACAGACAAATTGCAGCTTGTGGTGAACCTCTCATATGATAAATTGGCCCCTGTTCTGGGTAGTTTGGTACTGACACTTCTGTTATGTATTTTCCTGAAGGAAGGAGTTAATGTAGGTCTTATTGTGATTTCTCTGCTATAAATTTGATGTTATTCGTGCTTTCTTGTTTTTTTTCATTCTGCTCATTTGGCATTGTTCAATTCCTATGAAATAAGGATAATGTAATCTTGGAAGCAATGTTTATACATTGTTTTTCCAGTATTTGAGATACAAAAGCCATGCTAAACTTATTTTCAGACTATTTTCTTCTATTTTCTTTCCCTTCCCTGCTGATGTTTTTAGGTAATATAGAACTGTAGAGCAGCAGAAAGAAAAGGCAGTGTGGGTGCACCCCCAGCAATGTTTTGATCTTTTGCTCTTTCTCTAGCTGTGACTAAAACACAGTTTACTTTTGTTGATGACAAATAGGCATTATGGATTACCCTGGAAAACAAACAGGTGTTGGGTCAGGCCTTAAAACTTTGATAAACACTCCCCTTTATATGGCATTTTCTGTTAGATCTGGCAACAGCATTAAATTCAACTGCAACAGTCAGACGACCTTCTTGCATATTCTAACAGTCCCACCTTGCCAAACAATGTCAGGAGTTAGAGTAATTCAGAATACAAAACTGAGTTTGTAAGGCAGCTGGCCTTTGTCTCTGCACAAGGCTAACCCAGATTTCACATTGCCAAGCTGAGATGCTTCAAGTCAGATTAGAGATTTCTAACATCTTTAGTCAGACCTTGCATCTTTATCAAAGATGCTTATTTGAATGTGGCCATCTGTGAATTGCTAACAGACTTTCTGTGCTCACAGCATATGTTTGTGCAAACAAATATAAAATAGAGTGTAGAAAAGTGTATATTGGTAGGGTGATGATGAAAGACATTGTCTCATCTCTTGATGAAGGCTCCAGGACTGGGATGGACTGTGGACTTAGGTTTAAGCAAATCTGCTGTATAACTGGTCATAGCTCAGGTCTTCAGGGCAATGGCTCTGTGTGTGTAGATACAGCCTGGGAGAGTTAATAAATGAGGAAAAGGACTTGCAAGCAAATTCTGCCCATTTTAAAATATGGACAGTATAGAGTTAACCTAGCTTTTACTGTCTGGAATGGAGCAGCCAGGAGATACCTCCTTTTAACCTTACAGCTAGTCTCAAGAGCTGCTTCAGCAGGCAGAATCAAGCATCCCTTATTAGTTTCCTCCTCTGACTGGATTACTGAATGAAATTCTGTGGCCTTCATTGTTCAGGAGGTCAGACTTGAAGACAATGGTGGTCTTGCTGCCTATGAAATCTAGTACTTGTGCAGTTCTAGAGGGTTAAAGATCAGGAACTGGATTTTGGTGTCATGCCCTGGCATTATCTCTCCTCGTTATTCAGCTCTGTAATGCTGTGAAGCCACACTATTACTTGTGTGATTCCCAGAGGGGAAAGTGATTTGCAGCATTTTATTATTCTTTACAAGCTGAAAACCAGAGAAAGCAAGATCTGGCATAACTTTTAAAAGATTATGGGCAAAATGGAAGTGAAAAAGCAAAACTGGTAATTAGTGGCTGCTTTCAGCAATAGCTGTGTTTTTAGTGTGGCTAATTCTGTGTTTCAGTTTCATTTTCAGCCTGATGGTTTATACTTTTCCTGAAGTGCTTTGCAATGCTGTCAGAGTGCTCTGGAGGACAGGGTATCATTATGGTGTGTCACTTCTATTTTCTGGAAGTGACTACCAATAATTTGACAAACTTTCATCCTCCCCAGTGGAAGAACTGTGTGCAGATTAGCTGGAAGCAGCACAGGAAAAGTAGCAAGGGAAGCAGGACAGTTCAGGGAAGAACCCAGGCAGAATTGTTTCACCATCTGGTGCAGCAGCCAATTGCCTTGAGCTGCTCTCCCATCCATGACTTTTGGGATGGAGGGTAGAGCTGCTGCACTTTTAATAGAAATGTACCAGCTTTAAAATTACTTTGCCCTTTTGGCCAGAGGACTATGCTGTACTCAAAACACTAATTTAAAACCAAGAATTTCTAAAAAAAAGTATGAATAGTGTGAATGAGAGGGCCGTTTCAAAGAACAAAGATGCTTTTATATTTATTTTGGGTTAAGCTTGTTTGTAGAAAATTTATCTGTTCCTGTTCTCTCTGGACTAATACATCAGACTGTGACTTGTCTGCTTGCATTAATAGTGTTGCTTTATGATAAATCTTATAACACAGCATGATTCAGATGAGTTTCCTCATGCCTTCAATGCAGGACTGTCACAATGAAACCCTAAAGAATGTGCATCTTTTGATTCACCACTCCATCAGCACTGCGTTGATCCTCCAGTCATTTTTAGAGCTATTTGTTTTATCTTTGCCATGTATTGCTTTACTTTTGCTTTTAGAATCTCAAAGGAAATTTCAAAATGATCTAATAAAGGCCAAGGTGATCTGGTATGAATAAAAGAAAAGAAATAGGAAGAAAAGTGGGATGTTTGAAACCTGTCAAATTGATGTATCACATTCTTCACATCAGGGCCAAAACTCAAGAAGGAAAGTTTGAGTTTTAGCTATAGATTTTCCATGATAGAGAAGTATTCCAGAGAAGACCTGGGAAACTCTTTCTGAGAACTGTCCCAACTAGTGCAGACCACATGATAAGTCTAAGAACAATGTCTTTATAATTTCCTTTTGTATCCAGTAGAATAAGAGAATATAATTCTCCAACTCTCTCATAAGATATAAAATACCAGATTCATTTTCTTGCTAAAATGTATCAGATTTTTATTTATAAAGGTCTCTGACATTTCCCAGAGAAATTCAGCGTAGGAAAATTCTGAAATGCACGCTGAACATCTCTTGCCAAACTCTGTTTGCAGTATTTGCACCCACTGTGGGATATCTTGGATTGTGCCATTGACACATCATGGGGAAAATGTCTTTCCCTAGAAGTGGCAGAAATGGTGGAACACCTCCTGAAATGGGAAATTTCTTCAAAGAGGAGCTATAGGACATGAGTGGAGTGAGCACAGAAACAAAGCTAAGAGCTTGTTCTACTAGAATTTCCATATCCCAGAAACAGTAATACTTAACCCACTAGGATTTGCGAATCATATTCGAATGAAATTGCAATGTATGAATATTGTGCCAAATTTCTATTAGCTATTTTGAAGTTATAAATTTTTTATCATATAAAGTATGCTAAAATTGTTCCTGATCTCCTGCCTGCCTGTTTAATTTTAACCAATGTTGACAGCAAGAGCTGGTAGAAGGATTCTGAATTAAAATTAAAAGTCAGTGCAGAAAAAACCCAAACTATTTTTGTTGAACGGACTACATTTGCAACACACTCTAAGTCCTGTTAAACAAAAATAATATAATAGATCTCCACAACATCCAGACACCTGAGGCAGGCATTTCTTTATAAAATTCAGAGATTAGACTGTCCTCTCATATTCTGTCTCCTTCACTTTTTGTATGTACAGACAGACATATAATTATAAATGACACATCATTTTTTGAGGGCAGAATTTGGTTCTGAGTTAGGTACAGTGTGTTTGTGGAACTAATAGCTATAATATTTCATTTGAAAGGTTATATTCTGTCTCCTGTTTCTATTTTGTTTGCCCTCTAGGTAAGCAAAACCATTTATAGTCAACTGATATCAAGTGAGACATGACTGTAGTGATTGTGTAAGTTAGGAAAACTGAAAGTTGAAGTTAATTTTTTTTAGATTATCCTCTGCTCAGCAGTCAGTGCATGTACTGTTGACAAAAGAAATCACTCTGCAAAAGGAGAGACATATATTTTGGTTAAAGGTCTTATATGCATACAAGGCATGCATGAAAGTGGCAAAGGACTTAAATTTACTGGCAAAAATACTAGTTTTGCCTCAAAAACTTAGTAGTGTATAATTTGAAGAGATACCATTGCTCAAAAATCTTGTGTTTTAGACTGATAATGCTTCAACAGTAATATCTAAGGGTGAAATGAAAACCAAATGAAAGTGGTGTGTGGAGCCACTCTACAGACCTGTTCCTCTGTGTGTTAGAAATGTCATTCTCCACATACTGAGGTAAATACACATCAGTGTCATTTCTGGTGCCCTGCATGCACTGAGTGTTACAGTGTGTAGTAAAAGGTCTCAGAACTGATAGAACAGAAAATTCTCTCGTGTTTTACAATCTTTGTGCTCTTCTCACTTTTAGATGTAAGAATAGAAGAGAGACATGATAGGAGAAAGGGAAACCAAAGGAAATCTTGGTTTCTCTCGGACTGTGTGACTTCAGCTGTCATTGCTAGTTATAGTCCCCACCTGTGTCGGGGTGTGCTACCTTTTTGTATTTGTGCAGGCTTGAACAGCGAGTCAAGAGCTGCTGGGACTGAGAAAACCCATTTTGGCATTAAGTAATTGTGTTTTCTCAAGTGGGATTCAGCTCACAAGGGGAGGGGATGCCAGACACTCAGGGATACTGTTCCTTGCATCCTTCTCTCCACCAGCTGTGTTTCCTTCAGATGTCTGTGGAACTTATCCACAGAGCTGTGAGAGAGAGAGGAGCAAATCACATATAAGAGTAATGAGAAGTTCTTACTGTGGCCCTTGAAGGGTGGTGTGGAATCTTGTGCTTATCTTGACCTGTCCAATTTATTTACCAGATCTTTAAAACTAATTCAGCATTACTTAGATCACTTCCTATTTGTACTGGAGATGTCTGCATTTGCATTTGATGTATTTAAAAGGTGTAAATCCATTGAATACAGCAGAGTCTAATTGAGAGAGAGAATTTTTTAGTCAAACTTAAACCAGTCTAATATTTTCTTTTTTATGACTACCTGCCTCCCTGAAAGTCCTTTTGTATCCAATGTTTTGTAATTTCTGTAAAGATACAACATCCATTGCCTGGGAACAGAAGGCACTGGTTTAGCAGCGGAACACAGGCTGCCATCAGAGGCTGTGCAGCTGACAGCCTGATGCCAGGCCAAGAGCCTGGGAGGTTAAATCTGGACTGGACACTTCAAGGCCAAGAGAAGTCTCATTCCTGCTCGTGTGTGCTGTGCCAATCCTGTGGCAATGATGTGCTGCTGCTCTGTGTGGAGAAATCCTCTGAGGGATGCACAGGCTCAAGGCAGGAGTCGTGATGTTGGCTTGTTGCTTGACTGAAATTCAGTCTCACCAAAACCACCTCAGAATCCCTTGTAGTGGGTTGAAGGCTTTCCACTGGGGTCTATCAGAACTTTCCGGTTTCTTCTCTGTAGCCAAGTGTCCCACAGTGGAGTATTGCCTCAAAGAAAAGGAAATACATTTTGCAAAGATGCTGTATGTTGGGAGGAAGCTGTCCTTGGGACCTCAGCTCCTATGCTCTAGGCTCTGTATTAATAAATACAATACCAGCACAGCACATACCACATTCACCATCATTCAAATGATCCAAAGTCATTCCTCTCTTTTAAACTCTGGTTTAGATCTTATTTTCCCCCTCATTCTATTGAAAGTTTCTGCACTTCAGAACCAAACTTTGTCAGGGGATGCCATTCATGGTTTGGGTTCTTCATTCAAGTTCCCTTCCCTGGCTCTGCAGAAGGCAGCAGTGCTGTGGCCTCTTCTGTATCTGATACAAATTTTATCATTTTTCGTTGTCTGGTACAGAATGAAAAGAAGTAACATGAAATACAGCAAACCTACCTCTTTCTGTTTCACTAGGAAATTATTTTGGAAAAAGCTCATTATTGCTGATATGAGAGGAGTAATGATTTGGTTGGAAAGATACTTTTGACTTTTAGTTTAAAAAACCTCAAATTAACATGCATTTGTGAAACCCTTAATTTTTTATAATTTATTTTCTGCTCTGGATGCAGATCCTGAACCTGTTGTTCTATCATCTTTGTTTGGGAAACATCAAGCAGTTGAGGATATTTTAAATCTATGTTGCACAACTCTCTTTTGTAAGAAGGTGAATGTGTTTTCCAAATAAATTTTTCTCTCTTAGATTTTATTTCAATTAAGCCTAAAATGTCATAATTTTATCAAATGAATGTAAACTATCTGTTGGTTACTCTTCTTCCTGTGGGATTTGTTTCATACAAAATGTTATTTGTATTCAAATAGTAACTTCTGGTGTATCATTTTTATAAAGGATTAAACTTCTGAATTAATAAGCCTTGGATTGTGAGAACATTCATTTAAAGATACAATTCTGTAGAAATCTCCTACCTTAAAAGATAATTCTCACAAAGCTTTCCTGTAATAATGGGTGATATGCAGGTTTCGTAGCATTATCCCAGATCCAGAATGTGCAATGCCAGATGCCCTGCTTTTGTCACCTCTCCTGAGATCACACAAACCAAGGAATACAAACTGTGTCTTCCCCTGCCCACTATCCTCTACAGCTCCCTTCTCACAAGTTGCTCAGTGGAGCTACAATATTTGATAGTATTTTTATACTTTTACTATTTAAAGTTTTCTTCCTCTGGTGCAACAGTTTCTGTTTCCTCGAATTGCTGCTTAAGCCTTGCCTACTCAGCATCCTGAACATTGATTTGGCTTGCAGGATGGAAAGCAGGGGGATCTTCATGGCCTGGGAGGCTGCAGCAGAGTCCGTGCTCTGATTCAGTGATGTTGGGCACAGCTCCTTCTGCTCTCTGGGAGGACAGGCTCTGTGCAGGATTCCTTGAGACCCCATGCAGCCCATACAGCTGCCAGTGTTGCACAAACATGGGCAGTAACTGGGGTTCTGACTTGAGACGAGGCTGTCAAAAAACATTGTAAAGCTGCATTATTTTCAGAGGCAGAGAATCAGACTTCAGAGAGGAGTCTGGAGCTGAGCTGAGCTGAGCTGACTTCACCCTCCTGTGGCTTTCGGTGAACTCCCACCGAGGTTCTCATCACCTTCTCATGTTTCTGCTGCCTGGGTGAGAGGGAAAATATTGTTATAGAATAATGTGCTGTAATGCTTAAAGGACAAACTTTGCTTTAGGACAGGGTGTGAGATAAATAGTTCTATTACACAGACTTCCAGATGATATATAGTTCCTGGAGTTATGTTTGTAAAAAAGTGAAGGACTTGTGTGAGGAAACCTGTTGGTTTAGGGACTGTATGTTAAAGGGATAGAATGCCTAGAAGCTGCAAAGTCCTGTCCTTTATTCTATTGTAAATGAATTTCAGGGGTTTACCCACTCACTTAAAAGAAAGGCAACAATAATTTTAATTTATAGCCCAAATGGGAGAATATTGTAAATTAGGAAAGATTTGATGTATGAAGAAAAATATTTCATTCAATTGGTGCTATGAAAAACAAATAGCTTATTAGGGAGGAGATATTACAGGAGCCTACCTCTAAAAAGAATACAAAATTGGAAAGCTTATAATATCTTTACAGCTGTATTGACAACTGGTCAGAATGATTCAAGCAATGGCCAGGAATTCACAGACCCATGGCAGATGTAATTTCTGGATCAATTTGTAAAAAAATCAAATCAGAAATGTGTATTAATTTTGTTCATTTTATATGAGGGGAAAAAAATCTCAAACACTGAGGATTTGTGCATCATCTCTTACACTAACCTGCCAATGCAATAGTTGCAAGTGATGGGATTTGTTTCTGGTGAGCCATTTATTCATTGCAGGGACAGTAGCTGCAATTTTCTGTGGTTCCTGATCTCTGAACACTCCTCTGCTGGCATTATTGGGATCTATTCTTCACTCTAGCTTAGCAGTTCTCATTTCACATGAATTGAGTTGCTCTTTTAATCTACCCTTTTACTCCTCTTGTTTAAAATAATATTCAGTAATTTCTTTGTAAATAGATTCAAAGCAGGAAAGCAAATAATTTCTGAACAACTTGAAGCACTGATTTAGCAAATTCCTGGCAGAGCTACAGCTTAAGCCTGTGATTCTGCCAGTGGCCATTGCTTGAAGACAAGAAACACTGACGCCAGTTGAGAAAGAGAATTTGTTGAGTCTGATATCTTTTAAGTCATGGCAGTTTATTTCAGTAATATTACCCCAAAACTGATAAGCTTGAAAGCCCATTTTTGCAAGTGAACTCTACAAGAAAAAAAAACCTGAATATTTTAATGAGCCTTGCTGTGGTCTAAAATAATTGTGCATTTACTTGTGAAAAAAATCACAACAATTTTTGTCCAAATGTATCAATTCTTGGCACGTAATTATTGAAAAAAAGTAATTGGCCAATAAAATTTTTATGGTTGTAGGGACTCTTAAAAATTTGTGAGCATATCAAATGCCATTAATTATCTCTGTGAACTCCTGGGACCTCAGCTGCTCTTGTGTCTGCAGGAATAGACTTCTAAATCTGACTGCTGCAGAACCAGGAAAACATATTATTCTTCAGCCTTTCACTCCAGTTTCAGATCAGTGTCTCCTAAATGTTTTTGTGTTATGGTTTAAAAAAATAATAAATAAGATTGATAATATAATTCTTGGACTCAATGCAGACTCTTCCTCCCTTTAGTCATTAGGAAAATATTTTCTCTAACTGATCATGTTGTAAAACGTGTTATTTCAAACCACAGATATTGACAATTATTATAAATCACGCTGAACAGACATAATTAAAATTTAATTTTAAGTTTGTCAGGGTCTTTGGAAGCATATCCTACGGGCCATCTGTGTCTAGCTTGTGGCTTGTTTCCAGCTGACTTCGGGCCAAAAGTTGACATTGTTGTTGAATTCCTTTTCAAAAACAATTCCCAGGCACTTCAGAGGGTGATTGCCTGTTAAGCTGAGTGAAAATTGAATGGAGTTTCCAGAATTTGTCATCAAATATGTGTTGTGGGAAGAAATGGTTCTAAGAACTGAGATACTTTTAACCAATATTGCTGCCTAATTGCTTCTGATTTTCTCTCCAGTGCTGACAAATTCAGTGCCTGGCTTTGCCATAGTGCACGTTCTGACAGCCCCACTGAGAACCATGACCCTTCAAAGGGACAATAGGACTCTCTAGGGGTTTTTCACATGTGCATCAGCTTGGTGGACATGTGAAAGAGAGTCTGCATTTGAGGCAGCCTTGCATTCTTGGATTTGCCATGCACTTGTGCCATGAACTTGTGCTAAGTCAGTGCAGCTCTAACACTTTGTTCCTGAACAATGAGCTTTGCAAAGTGTCAAATGCTCTCAAAATGCACATGGGAATGTACATTTATAGTGAATACCAAATTTCTATGAGGTGAAATCAGTTTCTCTAGGCTCTCCTCCTACAAACCCTTATCTACATTTCACTTTTTATTCATTGTGTCTTTTCTCATGGACATCAGCAGCCTGTTTGTAGTACACAGTGAAGCATGTGCTTCAGCTTGCAAGTGCAAGGCTTTACTGACTCCAGCATAGTTGTACAGATATTCTGAGCAGGACTGGCACTAGGTCAAAAAATACCCAAAGTGATTCATTGTGAGATAAGATCTCAGCTGATGCAGCCTCAAGCTGGTATAGGTAGATGCCTGTGTAGTTACTATAGTAATTTGTTTGTGAAAATTAAAATTAAAAAAACACAAAACCCTTGCCTACTTCAACTACTTCAACTACTTCAACCTTTGCTCTTGGCAAGCTCGAGTGCTGATGCAAATTTTCAGTCTGAGTTTGCTTAGCAGCTCTTACAAGATAGAAGTAAATTACTATTATTGCACTTTCTTCCAATACGGGCACAACCTGACAGTTGTGTTAGAAGAAATTCTGCAGCAGAACGGGGAGACAACTCCTAATGGCAATGCTCATGACCAACAATATTTAGCAAGTCATAATTTTTTTTTAACTTTCCTTTTGGTTATCTTATAACTGCTTATGACACACGGTCAAAAAGCCAGGCATTACCCATGAGTTAATAATTCTAATGCTCCTTCTGTGATTTTGATGGGTAAAAAGCCACCAACCTCAGAAACCAAAACCAAATCCTCCAAATCTTTAGAATATCTCTGTCTTTTTACTTTCAAGTATCTGAAAGCATCCAAGAGATCATTGGATGTATTTACTGCTCAGCTATATTTCATAACTGTATTTTAATTTTTTAAATTATGATTGCTCCAGAGGCTGGTGATTAAATAAGTGTTCAATATGTTCAATATATTCAGATGGGAACTAAGTACTGCTGTTCACGGATGAGGCATTATAGTTACTATAGATAGTTTAATGAAAATGTCAGCTCAGTTTTCAGTAGCACTCAAGAAGGAAAATTGAATTTACGAATTATTGGAGAAGAAATTGAGACTAAAATTGTCTGAAAGTGTTCTGTGTAAGTACAATGATATGCTTGCCATCCTCTTAACATTTTCACTTTGTCAGCTTCTGCTGGCCAGTTTCAGAGCCCTTGATCTGACCTAGTTTGGCTGTTCTTTTCTTTTCTGATACTTGAAACTCAGACTGCTTTGTCACAAATCACATTGCTCTAAGGTGTTTTTATCATATGGTGTAAGATTTTCTCTGATCCTTTTTTCTTGATCTATTAGAAAAAAAAGATAAATAATGCTGAATTCAAGAAGGAAAGGGGATATCTCTTCTTGAAAACTTATTCCTAAGTATCCTGTAGCAATTCTGGAAGTGAAAAGCAGCAATTGACTGAGAAGATAATTGTACTCCGTGATCAGCCTGATGGAAGCCAATGAAACTTTTCCAGTGTGAAATGTTTGGCCATTGCTTGGATGTCTGTAGCTGCATAAGCTTGCAGAATACTTTTCAGTTACTAACAGATAGTATTATATGCTGTTTAAATGAATTTATGCACATTCTGTAGGCAGCAAATATATTATTTACCTGGACAATTATCTTGTAATGATGAACAGTCTTAACATTTTGCATTTAGATGTAAGTCCAACATGAAAGATGCTCTAAAGGAATTGCTCAATTGGTTCCTTACACCCTGACTGTCCTTCTGCCCTCAGTCACAAGCTGTAGAGCAGAATGTTTTTGGTAGGATGGGGTCAAACAAATTACCCTTAGAAGATTAAACTTTAATTATTTTGATTGAAGATGAAGATTAACTCTACCATAACTCCAGTTGTGTTTATTAATTGTGATAAAATATCATGTGGGATTAGGAATCAGTGGCTGCTTCTGGTTCTGAACCAAAAATAATGACTAAGTACATATTTGAAGATTGATTTCATTAATAAAATCTGTCACCAGTTTAACATTAATGCTTCAGGAAAGTGAAATCAGTGTGGCACAATATTGCTTATCCTGCATTGGTAACAATATTTGTAACCTGAGAACTTTGTCAGCGGAATTGGCAACTTGTAATTACATTGGCATGGCAATTGGAATTTGAGTGTCAGATGATTAGAATTGATGAATCCTGGTTAATGAAAAGCCTTAAGGTTAGTCAGTCGTAGTTATATAATTGAAGGCAATCTCAATTAACTCATAACACTACTTTTGTTTTTAAATTTTATTTTATTACTCAGTTAAAGATAAAAGTAAGATTTTGCTTTTTTTCCATTCAGTGGTTTATTTAGGTGGGATCAGTGAATCAGACAGTGTTTTTCACTCCCTCAGTCATCCACTATATGATTATGCCCTTGCTTATGCCCTGCATCACACAGTGACCACCCCTGGACTTCTCTGGCTTGATGAAATTGTAAGTGAAGGAAGAATATGGCTCTGTAATAAGAATCACGAACACTATATTAGCACAGCAGCTAAGCTGACTGCCAAAGCATGGGGGTGTGTGAGGCGTTTCGTTAACTGCTGCTACAGGAGCAGCAGACATGGAGACTGTAATTTTGGCAATTAGGATGGTCTGTATGTGAAGTGATTCATAATATGCTTGTTTGTATCTCATCAAAGCAGATACTGGATGTTATTATCTATGAATGCTAAGCACAATGATTAATTACACTGATGTACAAGAAAACAAGATAACTTGCATTTTCATGATAAGAAAATGCTGATTCCCTTTGTCACTATAATAAATGGTTCTGTCTTCCTTTGCTTGCCTGTTTAGATGTATGAAGATAATATTAATTACTTTATAATTAGTTATGTGTACAAATGAATATAGCCCAACAAATGCATACATTTCAAAGAATCAAATGAATACATTTCAGTCTGCAGGGAGCAGGAACTGGAGCTATTAATCTGGATTCATAGTGAAAGAATAGAGAACCCAATACTTTTCCTGTGGTGCAGGGTTTCTTGGCATATAATCTAAGCCCCTGAATACTGGAAAAATTAGAGACAGAAAAAATACAAGCCACCTCCAGTCTTTCATTAAGCCATTTAGAAGTGTTAAGCTTTAATCACTTTAATCACAGGGAGCTGAATCTGACACAGAGTCCAATAACACCAGATACTTGTGCTAGGCTGGCAGAAGGCCTCTCCAAAGACCATTTGGGAAATCTGGGCCCTTCAGGCTTTTCTAGACCTGCACTTTCCCAACCAAATTGCCTGTGACTGAGGTAGTTCATGCTACTGTTGTATGAGGTTGTGCAAGTTCTGCAGAACTGGCTGGAACACTTGTGGAGCTAAATTATCTGGATGAGGAAAACAACTGACATCTCTCTACTGAAGAGATTATGAGCCTGGTTAAATTTTAACCCAAGGAAGTGTTATTTTATGTTCCATTTCCCCACGGGTACCTCTGGGACTGGCTGTTCAGCTGGTGGCAGCCTTTGCCATGCAGCGGGAGAGGAGCAGCCCGGGCTGTGCCCACCAGGGCGCTGCACAAAGCCTGCTCCACACAGAAAGAGGCTTTTTACAGCTGCAGTTTTACATCCTCATTAACCGTGTAATCTTTAATTTTATCCACCCTCTACTTCCTTTAATAGGAATATGTACTGGAGCTGGTCTTTGGAAGGAATGCGGTTAACACTATTCTCATGCATAATTTTGTATGTCCATGGGAAGCACTTGCATTTCTATTTTTGTGGCCTGATATGACTGTGATCATTTTTTACCAGCACATTGTCTGTGGAGGCCAATGTTCCTCGGGAAAGTGGACACTTCAGAATCTCATTGTCTCTTGGAAGGCGACTGTCCCTGGATTGCATGTACATCAGTTCGAAATACATCAATAGCGAATCAATAGTGATCTTATTAGGCATTAAAACCTCAATTTTGGTTTTATAACTATGAAACTGAGGGGAACAACAAAGAAGGCCACAAGCAGCAAACAGGCTGTTTTGGAATGTGTGTGATGTGAGCATGTTTTGCAGACTATGTCATGACTACTGAACACAGAATGTTTTTTTAAAAATATTTCTTCTAAAAGAGAGAGAAAAATATGCAAATGAAGTATATTAGCAAGATGACTAGCTATTAAATGCATGCCATCAATTTCTATAAAATATATGTATAGATTTACCATAATATACTTGCGCTTGCAATAAAAAATAGAGTAGCCTGAAAGATGCCTGAAAATAGAATATGATTAGGGGAGTTAAACCCTGACTTTTAGATGCTCTAAAAAATGTATTGTATGCTCATTTATGTGCAAATGTAATGGAAAAAGGCTGTAGGTAAAGTGGCGAAAGCCTAAACAAAATAAACACTTAATTTTCTTTTATTGTACTTTGTGACTATTAATAATATTACGGTACTAAGGCAGAAATATTAAACTAAGCAGGGGACCAATAAATGTTCCTAGACTGTGCAATGCTGCTGATATTAGAGGCTAATAGCTCCAGAGTTCACATAAAATGCAGATTGAAGTACAAAGAAGATGTTTAGTGAAGTCAGCAGTGGCAGTGAACTGTTTACAGGTGAAACTAGTAACCAGAGGGCAGGCACAGCAGGGCATTTTCTGCTAAAGATATTGAAAAGGAACTTTTGGAAGCACTTAATCAGACTGTCTCTGTCCTCAGGGAAGAGATTTGATAATCCAAATTTATTTCTCTTCAAAACTATCTTCTGAAAGCATTAATTATTATGTGCCATGTTTCCATTTATAAATATCATGAAAAATGCAAGGACTGTAGGGTATACTAATATAAAAAAAGTCCACATTGATTTAAGAACATCATGCTGAAGTTATGAGAGATGATTTGATACCACACTGTTGGGTACGTGAATGAGAAACTGGATTTGGAGTTAATGAACCGTAATTAAGTTCACTCACTGTGACACACAGAAGAATGTAAGACTCGGCAGTAGTCACACTGTGCTTTGTTTTGCCTTGCAAATCCGGACACAAACTGTTTCCCACATCTTTATCTGAGAGATCATAAAGAAAATACTGACTGCAGAAGAAATAAATAGCTGTATATTTAATTGAAGAAAGGAGATCTCCTCTCCTGTGCCCTGCATGCTGAGTGGCAGGGGACAATACAAGTACAAAACTGATAGAGTGCTAGACAATGTCCACCCCAAGAGTAATGCATTTTACCAGTGTCAGTAGAAGAACTAAAACAAAAATGCCTAATTATATTAATGTGGAATTAGATCATTCAGTCCACAAAGAAAAAAATAAATTTGAGGAAGTACTTTTTTTCTGAAGTGTTTTTATTCAAAACAGTATATAATTATTTTCATTATTATTTTATTGTACAATGTATTCTGCATTTATAGGAAAAAATTGAGAGAGTATAATTCTTTTGTCTGACTTTGATCAGCTTATATATTTATCTGATTACCCCCACCTTGATTTGATTTATGGTTGGAATAATACGATAGGGTACCAGAGTCATTAAAATATCTTGTTTTAGTAAACACTGCACAGTAGATAATCACTGATTATGGTATCTCTCCAAATGTCTGTTTCTTCAAGGCAAAGAATATAATTTGGGGATGGGGCAACTAGCTATAACTAAAACAAGAGTGAGTCAAAATAAATTGTGCCTATTAGTTATTGTTCTACCCAGTTTTGCAATGAGCTGCTCTGCTGGGTTTCTCAGTGCAAGAAGGGAGCAGAAGCTCAAGCAGGGGATTTTTTCAGTGAACAAAGAGCCAGTGTGCAATTATCCTCTTAAGTATCTCTCTCTGCATTCACATCTGTCTAGGAAAAATAAGGAAGACTGCTGGTAATATTTGGCATATTTTTTTTTCAAGGGCTAATTAACATTGCCTTACCCAGAACTAGAAATGGATAGAAATCTTTTACTAAATAAATTGGTTATGTTTTAAGACACTGAAAGGTTTCAGGCTTCTTCTTTCTGCTGTGGCATTGAACCTCAGGGTAAAACTGCAAGGCATGTATCCAGAAGACAATCTCAGAATTAACTTGTCAGCACTCTGAGAGTTTCCCTTCCAACAGGAGCCATGACACTAGAAGTCCCAAGGGTCTGCTGTGACTCTCAGCATGTATGATGGTGAGCACCCAAGAAAATGTGAAATGTGAGAACTTGACCAGAACAGTTTCCCCTAAACTGGACAGAGTGTGCATTGGAGGTGAACTTGTCTTTTCTTCTGTAATCTATCACCATAGAATCATAGAATCTGTTAAGCAGGTTAGCAGGTTATTTTAAGTCTGTTGAAGGGAGAGACTCATTTTCCTGTCTGCTCACTTGTCAAGTCATCTCTCACTTTGTGGTCCTGCATTACCTCACCTTTCTCTTAATGCATTTTAGGAAATTTACCTCTCAAGCCTCTTGTGAAGACCTGACTTGGCCTTCAGACCCCCACCATTAATGTAAAGCTCAACTCACGACCCTGCTTGGAAAGGTGTCAAAACACATTCTTACTATTTCCCAGGCCTTCCTCACTCTTCTGAAAAATGTGTCATTAATAGTCAAAAGATACTGCTCTCCTTCAAAAAACCTTTAAAATGCATCTTTAATGCACTATGTATTGAAAAAGGAAAAGATTAAGGTGACTCCTATTTTGAAATCCCTACTTATTCTCCTGCCCCAAACCCACATTTTACAGAGGATGACTAAGTTGCCCTCCTAGATCAAAATCCTGGCAAGAAGGATTAATAGTAATTTCATAGAGCAGAAATGAAAAGAAGATTCTCATGGTGGGAGGAAGGATTCCCATCACTTTCAAGATCTGGATCATCATCCTTTGGAGGCAGAAGTACATCCCAATGATCAGTATTCAGTGTTTCTTTAGTGACAGGAACTCTTCCCCCCTGCCTTTTGGAAGGTGCTGGCTGTCATTCCTGTACCTTGTGGTACAACTGCAGTCCATTAAGTTTTCCAGCAGGGTAGCATGTAGCATCTCAGAGCTTCGTTGCATGTTCTGGCAAAGTTCAGTTGCCTGGAAACTGCTTGTGAATTTGGGTCAAATTTTCCTTCTCATTTCAGGGGGAAAAAAAAGAGGCAAAACAGCAAAAGACCTCTATTATCGAGGGAGGAGGAGATGATTTTGTCCTGCTTTTATGAGGTTCAATTCTCTCTGCCTCAAGAGCATTGCAGCCTCCGAGCAATAGGTCATTATGTTACATGGAGCATTCACAGTCCCTTTTTTGACTCTTATGTACTTTGTATAAACAATTGACTGTCCACTGGTACAGGAATAGGAATCTATATCTCCCACTACAGAACAAAAAAAAGTATTCTGTGCAAAGTGAGGAAGCTCCCACACAAATGGAGAGAGAGACCCATTCAGGAATCCCTTATTTCAGGCTCACTCAAGTTGGCAGTTCCAGTGGCATCTCCTCAGTTCATAACTTTTGTCCAAACCACACTTGTGTTCCCAAGCTTGGGATGTCTCCAGTGTTCTGGGTGTTATGCTTTCTATTATTTTATCTCAGGCTGTTGAAATTAATTTCTGGCCTTGCTGTCTGGAGGAATGAGATGCTGACAGTTGTAGGCAGTTGTGATGAACTGCCTACACATCAGTCACATCAGTACAAGAAAAACCTGAGTAAAATGTAATATTCAGTGAATATTCAACCGGAAAAGCAAGTTCAGCTTGGCCAGCATTTTACTAAAAGACATCTCTTCAGGTCCCAGAACACGTTATGTCTGAACAAACTGAAAGCTGCTTGGCCTGGTATAGCTCAGGATTTCCAATGCTGTCAGTCTTAAAGAAACCTATGAGCTTTTCAATTTTTTATGAGCATATTTATCATCACATACAAACCATCCCTTTCTCTAGGTCATTCTTTCAGGTTACTGAAATAATGCTTTATGAGCAATGACTTGACTCTGAATTTATTTATTTTCTTAAGCCACAATCCATCTGGTATGGTGCATTTTATACTTTTAGTTTTTAAAAGTCTTCTTATCCTGGTAACATGATAGCACTTGAACTGCAAGTTATATTTATAAAACCAGGAAGCATTCCAAGAACTTTGGCACTTAACACATTGCAGGTTACAGGTTTTGATTTTAAGCCAAACTGTTGTTTTTGGCAAGTGTATTTTCCCCTGAACCTGATGCATTTGAAATATTGACGCAGACGAATTAACTGTGGGCATCCAGATCAAGAGACTTATTCTGCTGGATCACCTGCCTGAATGTGGCCCTGCTTTCTCATGTCATTAATAATTCAGGACTTTCATGCACAAGTCAAGAGGTGACTTGACCTTCTTTTGCCTCAGCAGTGCACACTGAATTTGTGTAGAATCAAGTGGACACTCCATGCTGAAATGTAGATATTAGAAGACTATTTCAATAATGGCACAAATAATGATAAATTGTAATGCGTCCGCTTGTGAAAATAAAGCAGTGGTGCTTGTAGAGCTCATTGTGTCCTGATATTTAGGTGAAGGATTTATATTTATTTCGTCACTGTTTTCCACCATCAACTTGATTCTTTTGACAGCCTTCACAAAGCGAATTTCAAAGCTGACAAATATTTATGTCTCTGCAACAGGGACAAAAGCTACATTTGAAAATTTTTCAGCAGTTTTTTTTAGTCTTTGAAAGAGAACAAAGTGGAATTCTTTCCTGAAGGATGGTTGGCCCAAAGAGTTAAAAAAATACATTTTTCTCAATAACTTAGGCAAATGTGACCTCAGATTTAGTAATTGGATATGTAATTCTAAACAATGATTCTGATCATGAACCTGCACTTCTTAGTTTAAACTTCTGTCCTAAACAACTTGCTAGTGCATTCATTTCCCAAGTGCTTTCCAGGACAGTGTTTTGAACGTATTTGACCAATTACAGAAAAGGATAATTTTGGTTGTCTGTTTGATACAATATATAAAGCCTAACAGAATAGAAAATTTGGAGAACAGAGCTTGATTCTTTTTTTGTTTATGTTTTCATCTTGAGTCTATGTATTCATCTCTGAGTGCACCTGTCCAGTGCAGTTCTTTGAATCTGTAGGTGCACAGCTGTGTTTGGAAATTAGCACAACTGTGATTTCATATTTATTATCAGGTATAGTTTCTGTTGGATCTATCTCAGAACTGAAAATAGGTAGGAATAGAGACCAAAGCTGTGGGATATGACTGTGCTATTTAAGTGAAACTCATCCCATGGTGAAGATGAGAGGTACAAAGTCCGTGAACCACTGTGCACCCTGCTGCTATAAAGATCTGAGGACAGAAGGGAGAATTTAAACACTTTCCTGCCAGCTTTTGTTATCATTCAATTTCTCACAGCTGTGGGCTATGCTGAACATGTTCATCATTTGGCTCACAGCTTCCCTTTCCACTGAGGTTTCTTATAATGCCACGTTGCAAAGAAAAGCACCAAGGGGTTAAGCATCAAAGCAGTGCAGTAGAGGAGGAGGAGGAGGAGGAGGAAAGAAGTCATATTGGAAATTACAGATGACTGGAGTCTTTAAGAATGAGATGTAGCAGATTATTTATAGTTATGCAAAACTGGAAGTCAAGTACATCCAGGACTCTGCTGTAGTTGGCAAGGGAGGGAAACAGGACCTGACCCTGCCTGAGCAGAGCACAAGATCCCATCACTGACTGACTTAATTCATATTGCTAGATTGTGGGCTGGCTGCAAAGTCTTTTTTAATTTTGCTCTTGGCTCTTCTGATGTCTTATGAGTCACAAGTCTTTTATTGGCCTTGTTTTACAGATCAGAGAGCAAGTGAGCCACAGTGTTTACCTATCTCATATGGAAAATGTGAGGCTTAATTAATGTTTGCAAAGACCTGGTGGATCATCCACCAGAAATGTTACATCTGTGCTGTGTTATTCTTACCCATTGTAAAAAGTTCTCCCTCAACCTTTTCTCACCTTCTAATAACCTCTTAAAACCAAAAAAATATTATTGCAAATGGCTTGGGGCTTTATTTAATATGGATTACATATTTTTCAGGGCAGTGATGTGAGGACATATGTCACTTGGGAGCCCAGTCAACTTCCCTTGTGGTGCTTTCTTAACGAGTACTATAGGTTGTCCAGCCCTGCATGAATTGCAGGATGGCACTTGGAAATGAGGATACAAATTTCAGGAAGCACAAACCTGTGAATCTGGGCTCACGGTGTACAAGCTGGACTCCAAAAGCTGTGAATGAGAAAAGACACATTTTCCACTCCTGATGCATCAAGGCTGAGTGTTTTTTTCCCAAAGCGTAGTAGAAAACAGGAAATTTTCATTGATGGGAAGAAATTTAATTGACATTACTGATATCTTGTGGAATTACTTGAATTATTTATGATGGTAAAATCATTGTTTATGTTGTACTCACGAAATGAAGGTAAGGAAGGAAATAGGAAGAACAGTGGTCCCTATTAGACACAATTGCCATCTAATTTTAGGGATATTTTTAAAACTCAAACCCACGAGGTCTTTATATCTAAGCTATATTTATATATCCACGTGTATGGCTCAATGAACTAATTAGCAAAGCTCAGGAAGTGGTGCAGAAGAGATAGGGATAGAGATGAATGTATGAAAAATCTAAAAATAGGGTGAGCTACTCTCTATACTCTTGTTGGTACTGTACAGGAAGGAGAATTGTGCTTTTTTTTTGCAGCTCCTCAGTTTGGAATGCACATTCTGGGTATTAGTGGTGTTCAGCATTGTATCACAAGATTTTCTAAAACTCACAGACCATAATTTTCTAACCTGCAAACATCCCCCTTCCCCAGCGTGAAGTGTGTCGATTTTGGATGTCATTGTGCTGTCATTAATTACTGTGTGGACTGGAAGCTGGTGTTTGCCCACAGCCCAGTGACCAGAACCTAATTACATTCAGTCTGCACAGAGCGAGGCCAGTGCCAAGGCTGTGTCATGTCAGTGCATCTGAAAATTGTATCTCTCATGGATGCTGGAGTGTGAAACTCTTTTGTTACCAAGAAAAGCTGCCTAAACAAGCCGAGGGCAGGGCTGGTTGAACCCAGCAGAGGAACCTTTAGACAATGAAATTAAGCTCTTCCCAAGTGTTGTTTTTTGTTCTGGCCTTACCAAGTCATTCCCCGTGACTGAGCAGCTAAAACCACTGGATTTGTGATCTGCCTCTGTAAATACTTGTGTTGCAGAAGTCAGTCCTGCTCTTTTTTTTCCCCCTAAGTGAATGAGCCTCTGGGCTGTCTCCAACCCAGCTGCCTGTGAAATTATTGGACTGTAATCTTTCCAGCTTGTTCACAAGTCTATGAACTGCATCTCTGTGCACCTGCGGGAGGGGCACCACGTGTCCCCGGCTGGATTTGGGTGGAAAGTGGAAGGTGGTGAGCCCTCTAAAGCTGCTCCTGCCCCAGTGGTGACTGGGCATGGGCTTGTGGGCAGGAGGAGCTGCAGGAAGGCACACCCTGCAGCTTTTTTATCTTTATTTTAGGTGTGTGCCTGTATAATCCCTTTTCCTAAGCAGACTTCAGCCTTTTCTTGTGTTGTGGCTCTCCTCCAGGCATTTGTTGCCTTTGTGTGTTTTTCTTAGACGTTAGCACTTCTCCTAAGACAAGTGCAAATAAGTGGCTTAAAAGGGCACAGGTATTATAGAACAAAGACCTTTAGCTGAATCCATGTAAACCATCACTGCTGATTTGTATTATTTAATAGGAAACACAAGAAAGGGTGTCCTTTTTACTGACTGGGGATCCTCACGCACTCAGGAGACCAAAAGAGAGTGCTGGTGTGGTGATGAGATTGCCCATGGACTTGTTTTTCCAAACTCTGAAAATAATGAACATTATCACACATTCATAGATTATTTAAGCAGATTCCTCCCATGATTTACAAACCTCTCAGAAAGTTCTGATAATTAATAAGCTTCCAAAGAGAAACTGGGAGAAGTATCTGCACTGTGTATGGCACTTTTCATTATCCTAGTATTTCTTGGGATGTGAATGATGGCTTGCTTTCAGTGAGGAGCCATCAGAGATAAATTCCTCCCATCTCTGTAAGAAAGAGCAGAGTCTGTTAAGTAGAACTTCATTTCCCCAGAATGGCAATACGGGCGTTTATGAGCTAATCAAAGGCAATGCATCTACTGCCCTTTTTTGAAATCCTTGATAGCCTTGCAAAACAGATAAATTTTTCTTCTCCTCTTCATGACACACATTTTTCCCCATCCATTTGATGTAGGTAATTTCCCTCAGCACAGATGGCACTCTCTGAGTGTGTCCTCACTGGCAATGTCCATTACGCTGTGTCCAGAATCTGGGCACTGAATGAGGGGCTGACACATTCTCACTTTCACTGTTGTTGCTGCTGGGTGAACAGAAAGGACCCCATCATAGGCAGATGTAGCAAACTGGAAATGGGAGCAGAAAAATGCATTTATGTTTTCTGTTGGAAAAAAAAAATCCCAATGAATACGGCTGCTCTCAAACCTGGAGCTAATGTAGCTTTTGTCCTTTTGGTGGGGTAACCTCTTAGTAAATGGAGGCTGGAATTCGGTGCACAAGAGCACTTAAGGCCAGAGTTAAGTAGTCAAGGAAAACATCAACAATAAAAGGTTACAGATAAAAAGAGGTGATTTTCTTTTCTGAGCCCTGAGGACTCGTGATCCCAGTCTGTACTCATTAAGATACAGCATAGTGTGAATTCTGAGTAAGGAACTTTGAACTGAGGAGGTTTGATGGCCTTTGAATGAACAAGCAGTATTATAGCTAACAGTAACATACCTGTCTTCTATGATCTTCCAAATACCCTTTAAGGAAGCAAGTAATTAACCAGGACCTTTTGCATCGGCTACAGCAGTTACTGAGATATGATGAGAGCAGAGGATGGTACATTGATGTGATCTACATCAGTGTATGTAGCAACATATCACTGACAGAGCCTGTAAAGGAGCAGAGTTCAACCCAGCAAAGAAATTCAGAGCCAACAAGCTCAGTGCCAAAGAAAAAAACAGCAATTGCTCAGGATAAGATTTTTCCAAAATTTGCAGCAGAGTTGGTATGCTGAAAACAGAGTATCAGGATCAAGAGAGAATGTGTTTTAAAGACAATTCAGATTTTTGGTGACTGTAGAGATGAAAATGGATTGAAGAAATTAAATTCTTAAGCAAGGACTTGTACTTTACTGTGCTTATAGTCCTGGAGTAAGATTGGTCTTACATATCTAGTACAGAAGCCTTCTCATTGGTTACAGAAAAACCCTGTTACTATTTTAATGTTTTTTGAAAGAATTCTACAAACATTCAAATGTTTGTAATTTACCTTTTCTTCCTGAGTTCCTATAAAACATACTTAGTTGGTCAAATAAAACACAGAGCTCTCAGAAGAATGGAAGACAATTTTCACTTCAGGCATAGCAGTAAAGATTGATTTCCATTTCCTGAATCAGATAAATGACTTGTTTTTTGAGGAGAAAAATGATTCTTAAATATTTTGTCCAGCTTTAGGTATGACTACAGGGGCAGGAATTTTTTTGTTCTTACATTTGTGGAGAATACTTAGTAGTTTGTATGTGCTGCAGCAAGCATATATAAAATTTTAAAGCAGCTAGGAACCCTTTTGACTGTATTCTGCAGTAGTCTCAAACAGAGCTCTCAAATTTGATCACATAAAGGTTGAAATGGAGCCCTTCAGGCTCTCCAAACTCAACTGGTTTGGGAAATGCCTCATGAAAATTCTTGTTTAGTCCAGGAGGCCAAACACTGAGTCAATATTTAGACTGAGGGCTGGGTCTTCAGCTGGCACAAAACCACTTCTTCACTGATGTGAGCTGGAGATTGACAGACTTTGCAGCTGCTATTTCTTATGGTTTTGTTACTTACCTTGTGGTGTTGGGTACAAGATTTTCTTTCATTCCCTGTAACCCAGACTTGGTGAACTACATGCAGTCTCCATTTGCATGAAGTGTGACTAAGTCTCTAGCCTCTCTGATGCTGGAAAGAGCCTGGAAAACAATAGCCTGGAGGCTCTTAAACTGTAAGGCAAAGAAAACAGATTTATCATTTCAAATAATATGGTTTATACAATGATGTCAAGATTTTTTCAAACATAGAGCTAAAGATACTTTAATTTATCCCAGTGGAGAAGCTGATCCTAAATATTAGTCAGGAGACAAAAATGAACTGTTTATGCAATAGGGATAACCTCCCTCTCTCTTTTTCACTCTCTCTGTGTCTCTGAGCTGACTGTTCCTATGGAGATCATCAGTCTCTTCTGCAAGCTCATCTTATATTCTGTCTTGGATGGCTATTTACAGTTTAGATCCACAGGATGCAGGCTCATTCCCATTTGCTTTGGAGACAGCAAATTTTGGCAGCAGAACAGCTTCAAGTGCCAGCTGGCATCAGGCTTGACACAGCTGTAGTAGTGGGACAAGAATTTACTTACAAACAAATCTCCCTATTTGAATCCTGTGTTACCATCCTGACAAATTGGGAATGCACTGAAATGTGTTTGCTGAACTCAGAGGATGCTCCTGAAGCTCAGATTTGTGCAGTTCAGGGTCCAGGAGGCAGCCAGGTAACTGCATCCCTTCTCCTCACTGCCCCTGACAGCCTCTACTCAATTTCCATTCCCCCACACAATGCCCTTCCAGCTTGTCCAGTGACCTACAGGAAAACGAGGTGTTAGCTCCATGCAGTTCTGTGGGCTTCCTACTGGGGAAATAGAAGAATCACAGTTTCCTTCTGATCTCAGGTGCTGCTTCTCTTAGATATATATTAGTTACTGGCATGAGCTGCAGGGGAAGGTGGTGCATTATCAGGCTTTACCTTTTGTGGCTGCATTTTGCTGCCTGACTTGGGTGTTGCAAAGAACCTGATGTTTAAAAACATGCAGAAAAGGAGATATTCCTACTTAATTTCCAAGGCTGAAATGTGAAAAGCAAAGGATGTAAATCCATACATGAGTAATCAACAAGAAGGCAAATCTTTTCTTTATTAAAGTCAGTTCATATTAAGCTTGCTAAAGGCATTCAAAAAGAAGTATGTACTTTACCAATACTGGTATAATGCATGTATTTTCATTGCTATGGATTTATCTCTCTTCTGTTGGATTTTCTTCTAGAAACAAGAGATTAAGAGAATACAGCTGTATTTAAAACCAATTCCCTGAGCACAATCTGCCCCTTCGGCTTCTTCCCATTGGAAAAATCCTTTGTGATCTGGTAAAGCAACAAGAGAGCCTAAGCAGGGAACACTTTTTGTGTAAAACAGAATATTCCATCCTCAAAGCTTCTGTAGCTCTCAGTAGTTGATCACTTTCAAATCAGCCCTTTCCTCTGACTTTACAAAGCAATATTCCAACACTCATTTCTTGACATGATGGAAGAGGTCCCGCTGCAATTGTTCTCTAGAGATTTGCAAAAAATCAGAGTAGAGTCTCCCAAAAAGGAAGACAACAATAGAAGCTGAAATACCTCATAAAAAAAGGGTTCAAATTGAGGAGAATTGGATGGAATCATCAGTTTTCTACTGTATATCCGCATGGACAGAATGAGAAATAGTGATAATTAACACTACCATGCCAAAAATTACAAAACTACTTTAGCAAGCATTTGAGATTCGTCATGTGTGCCTTGTTGCTCAGACCCTTTGGTTTGTGCAGGGATAGTTTTATGTTTGCTGATTTCTCAGAGTCCCAGATACTCACGTGCCTCCCCAGGAAAGCAAGCAGAGAGCAGAGAGAAGGCAGCTGTCACCACCCAGCTCTGAGCTAGGAATGATGCCATATCTGTGCTGTGTGCTTCCTGTGGTGTTAGAAAATAGTTTGGTTTCAAAGTCTTCAAAGAGTTCTGAGTGGTCTTGATCTACACTGTCATAGAAACAATAGTGTGCCAGCTGGAGCCGTTTTTATTTTTATATATTGGATATGCTAACGGGGAGACCTGTCAAAAGTCTGTCTAATGGAGGTCTAGTGGTTCCTTAAGTCCCGGGAAACACATTTAAAACCCTGTTTTACAGCTTCTTGATTCCCTCCCTCCCAAGGGCAGCCTAATGGTGAATGTGAAGTGTATCATGATGGATGTTTTCCCTCAGATCCTTCAGCTTTAAATCCTTTCTTTTTCTAATTCTAGTGTGAGTTCATCGGCACTTCCCCTTTTGTGCTGTTGTCTGCTGTCTGTGGAGAGCTACATTTGATCTAGTAAGAAAGTGCTGTGTGCCACAACAGATACTTTACATATCCTCTAGGCTTCTTCTTGGCAATAAACAAATAAATAAAGTCAGCATCAGGAAAACTTCTCAGACATAACCAGTACTATTTTGCTTTCCTTTTAACTTTACAAAGAAGCCAAGGAAGATAATGCAATAGCAATATATTCATAAATACAAACAGTTCATAAATATAAAACTATGAGTGTTTATGTGGACGTACTGAATTTGGTAATTTCCTCATAGAGGCACTTTTCTCTTCAGACTTTCATACATTTTGCCATCCTTCCCTGGGGCCAGGTGTAATAGATGCTTCTCAGTTGGCCAGTTTTGGACTTTTATGATATTTTCTACTGTTTGGTAGCTTCTAAGGAAAATTATTTCCCTGATAAACTTTGAAAGAGAGTCACAAACACCTTCCAAAAGAACTACTTTGTCCTCCAGCTATTCAAGTGCACATCAGCATTTCATTTTCTGTAGCTATCATGGCAATTTTCAGCTCTGACCAAGAGGTTCAACCTCCCTGAGTTTGTTTTGCTAGCTCGTAATGTTAAATTAATTTACCAGTTAAAGTTTATAATCTTTTGTCTTAATTATTGATGTAGAAGGCATACTTTGGTCACAGGCAATTTTGTCATGGATTAAGTGTCTTTTAATTTAAATACAGTGAATTTCTACTCATCCAGCAGTGGAGATGAAAAAAAGACTGGTATTTGTACTGGCAGCAAGCGTGGTTTGGTTCATGCAGTAGACAATGGTCGAATTAAGTAGATCTGTTTATTCAGAAGCTGTTTCATCCCCTAGTGACCTGATGTGTTGCACAGCTGAGTGTACCTGCACTGAGGTATTGCAGAGCCTCCTCTGCTGCCTCAAGGAGTTGAAGGCTTGCAGAAACAACCTCCACATCCCCTCTAGCTCTTGTCAAAGGTGACTATTCACAGTCAGCAGGCAGCCCTTCGACAGTAAGTAGTTTCACATTTCTTGAACTCAGCTTACAAAAGCTGGCAAAGGATCCAGAGCACTCTAGAAAGTTTGGCCCTTTTATAATGTTTGTGCTGCAAGTGCTCTCTGTTTCCTGGGTAAGTGATATTGACAACAGTCACTCTGATCAACAAGGATTTTGTTGTTGTTTCTGGTAATTTATAGCCGGTAACTGCTTTGCTTGCATTGATTGGGCTCACCATAATACTCAGCAAATCCATTTTCTTATTTTCAAAATGAAATCTTTTAAATCTATGTGGTTTCCTCTTAGTCCACTGTACCTCCCACTGGTGAGTATCAGCCTTTCAGAGCAGCCTAAAGGAGAACTAAGGGACTTTCTTTCTTTAATGACCTTCAGCTGACCAGTGTTTGATTTAAATTTTATGGGTATAACATGTTGTTAATCTCACAGCTATTTGCATTTATGGCCTGCAGCCATCCTTCCTTGGGCTGTGATCTCTTTCAGTCTTGCACTGAGCCAGGCTTGGCTTGCCAACATTTGGATGTTAGATTTTCCAGGATTTCAATATATGGATAGCAGGGGAAATGGTGTTTGTAGCTCTTGGGTTACATAGTCAACTCAGACCCAATACAGAACCCCAGAATGAGCTAATACCCACTACACTAGCTGGGCTGTTATCTCGGGAGAGATAAGGGAACTATAGGATGTGTAGGGTGAGCCGCTGAGGAGATAAGGTTTTGCAAGAGCTGCTGTGACAGCTCTTGGGAAAGAGGGAGATGTGACTGGGAGAGGTGGGGGAGAAAGGAACAACAAATTTCCTCATCATTCTCCCATGAATGAAGAAAAACTGAAGGTAGGTCAAAGGAGGGTCTTTTCTGCCTCAAGAAAGTTAAGTTGCCTCCTTATGGAAGGCAATAAAGGTCAAAGAATAAAAGAAATTTCCACTCCTCAGGTTATAGTTTGGGGCAGGAGGCAGCAAAAGTTCGGAAGGGACATGGTGATGCTCTGAAGAGAAGTTGGCAGAAGAGGAAAGCAGTTTCCTTGTTTTCTCTTTAGTTTAAAAAAAGCTTAGTGACCTTGTAGTAAATGTCCTTGTACAGTGGGATGACCTTCAGGTCACTGGGAGCTGCACAGGGAGAGTGTTCCCACTCATGGGAGGGAATGCTGGACTGCAGGACTAATTACCCTTTCCACATTGTGTGCCATCAGTTTTATTAACATTGCCACATTCAAAAATATTTAATGTTTCAGAGACTTTTTGTTGTTTCTAAAAAGATCCAAATAGAGGATACAGAGAAAGAATTTATTTCTGGAAAGGCTGAACTGCTTAATGCATTCTGTGAAAAGCAGGTATTTATTTTTTAGCCCAAGGCCATAGCTGTATGTTGCACGGTAGTGAGGGTTTTGAATTCCTTCATGCCTAAAAAAAATGAAGTATTGTTGCCAAACAATGCTCTAAACAAGGTATTGGGGTGACTGGGCCTACTATAAGAAAACCAAAATATTTAGTGTAAGTGACATGTAGTCAGTGTAAGTGATATTTTCATTTATGTGTTTTTTCACCATACATAATGAAAAGAAAGCTTTAATAATTTATAAACATTTCTTATTGTTTCTCATTAAAAAGTCATGTCTAGTTTGTTGTGTGATGGGACAGACATGGCAGTGGTGGCATGGCAGTTATGTCAGATGCTGTGTGCTGCACACTGTTCAAAGTTTAATGAACAATTCTAAGACATTCTAGGGCAAAGGAAAACATTATGAGCTTATAAAAAGTTGTATCTTCCCATTCAGCCTGTGGCACTATACTCAATTTATTTAAGTGACACTGAAAAACCATTGCATTCCTTCAGTCTCTTCCAACATCTACTGCAAAAAATGCATTGCCAATACATGAGATGGGAGAAAAAGATTTATAGCAGTGCTTGAAAAAGTATGTTGTCTGATATGTAAAACCTGCATACTTGGATTTTAAAATGTTTAATGTCAGTTTAAATATGTTCCCACTGAGGTCAGTGGAAGTTTAATCACTGACTGATTTCACTGGGCCAAAAGTAAGCACCTTTTACAATCCCACACAACCATTCCTGGCACACAAATGTGGCAGCTACCAAGACAGTTCATTTTTCACCCAAACACTGCATGGTCCAAGTTTTTTTGCGGTTTTTTTTTTAATTTAATTTTGGACAAATTTCCACTGGGGGAAATGAGAGTTTGACAAAATTAGCTCAGTGGTCCCTGTGAGACAATAAGACCTCAGCTGACATGTCTAAGATGCATAAGTGAATCTGTGAGTTCCATTTGTTGCAGTGTGTACCAGGAAATGTTCTCTTTGCACATGCAAAGTCCCGAATGTGCTTAAATGGGTTTCAAGAAAAGCATGACAAATTTTCACTAAGATCTAAAGGTTAGAATTTAGTCTCATTCCCCAAACAAAGCAGAATCTGAGCAACAGAAATATACCTTTCAAGGCCCCCATTTCACTTAAAATATAATTTAAGAATGCAAAAATGGAGACTTGTGATGGAAGCAGCAGGTATCTCCTTGATGAGCTGCAGCACAGGCAAGTTTTGAAGACAATTGCCAGAAGCCACATGGCCACTGAAACAGCTGCTTTATTCTGTGCTGAAGTGCTCCACAGACTCATTTATTAAAGAGCTAATTCTGCTCTATGTGAAATTTTTTGGTATTCAGCTCTGAATACCATCAGGGGAGACATCAGTTGGCAGCAGATGTGGAAAGCTATTCATGTTGGCAACCCAAACAGCTTGGCTGGGGAATTAGTGCAATACTTAAATAAATAAATAAATAATGGATAAGGAGTCAGAATTGCATTAAGTAAACAAAGATTTTCCTGTACCAGGTTTGTAGGATTTTCTTCCGAGGCTCACGGTATTTTAAATTGCTTAAAATATTAGGCAGATTGTGATTATTCTCAGGTTTTCTGCACTCCTCTTTATGTTTGCTAACTTTGAATCTATCTGTTTTCAAAAAAGCAGATAACACCCAAACTTCAACACAACCCTGAAAACATTAAGGGTTTCAGCTTCATAATAAAAACCTCCAACATTCTAAGCTCAAGAATGTAGTCTTTTCTAAAGACTTTCTGATGTCTAGAAATCTTGTTGAGACCTGCAGATTTCAGTTATTAAATAATTTTCACTAAAGTTACACCCAGTGATAGTTTTTTGAAAGCAGCAACTCAGTTACACCGAAGGTGACCTCATGACCAATCTCTGTTATCTTGTAATCCCTGCAGCCAGAGGAGCTCTGTCACACAATATCCCTGTGACAAAACTCCCCTTACCCAATATCTGCCCCCTTCCTGTGATAGCACTGATAGAGGAGAGTCTGCAGAGTTTCCCCAGTGAAAAATAACAGTTAATAAGGCATAATTTGAATGCTTGCACTTTTTCCCTTTTTAACCAATTAAAAGTATATGAAGAGCCACATTAAGATCTTTGGTCAAGTGATCTCCAATGCATTTCTCCATTTCCAAGCAGTAATCTTGTGCTTGGTGATCTTGAGCTGGGTCTGAGTGGGAGTTTTGCAGTGGGATCCAGCTCACAGCCCCCAGCAGCTGAGTGCTTCTAATGATAGTGTCAGGGAAAACTTCCACTAGTTATGAAATATGGGTCAGCTGCTTTGGCTATGACTATTGCACGTCACTTAATATTTATCAAAGACAAAAATATCTTGCTGCAAGACAGTAGCATTTGTTCCACTAGTTTCAGAGGCCAATTGTGTGTGGTTTGGATTTCAGACTACAAAATTGCTTCTGACTGTTTGAGGCTCAGCATCTATTTCAGGGCAGGGTGAGGGTTTCAGAGAGCACTGGGGAAGGGGGTGGGGAGTTAAGTTGCTCAAGAGATTGTATATAGGTTAAGAACCCTTTTATATCTGGAATAACCATTGCACATATGATTTTTCTGGCTGATAACTGTCCCCTGAGGGCTGGTGCCCATCAGGCTGAGAAGCAGATGTGAGCTTCTGCCAGCTTTTGGTGCTCTGAAATCATGTCATGCTGGGCAAGACCCTGTACACTGACCCTGAAACAGAGAGTTTGTTCTCTTGGTATGGGAATGGAAGTAGCAACACTGAGTGCCTCCTGTGCTTGTGTGCTGGTGAAGCCTGGCCCAGGCTGAAGGGCAGAGAATGGCAGGAAATCTTTTCATTTCTTCATCAACCTTTGTGTCAGTCAGAGTGACACGATGATCTCGATCTGATAACTTATATGGGAACTCACTGTGTACATCCATGTGTACAGAGACATTTTCAGGTCTGAATTTGTCATTAATAATGTTACAAGGATGTAAACAACCTGTATTATCAAAGATAGGGGAAAAGTTTCCAAGCAGCCACAAAATTCCAGAATTTCAGCTGGAGAATACAACTAGGTAGAATCCACCTCCTGTACCTTTACTGCTCCTTGTAAATGGTGTGAATCTCATTTTTCCCATTATTTTTTTAACTGACTTACTTGGCTCCAAATATCCTTTTTTTATTATTTTTTAATTTTTTTAAATTTTTTTTTATTTTTACTTTTATTGTGGAAAAGCTTAGAGGGAGGACAGGGAAAAAGAGATCTGTGAGGAATATTTGTATCTATTATTTTGAAACTTGTAGCCTTTTTGCATCCTGTCTCTTTTTGGAAAAAGCAAAGTTTAATTTTAAAAGTCAGCATTCCCTGCCTCAACCCACTCCCCTGAAACCTCCCAAACAAGAAAACACCAAACTAAGACATTATAACATTCTTGTAAAAAGGTACCTTCTGAGACAAAATATTGCAGTGAACTGATGATAATTGACTTTTTAATGTTAACTACTGTAGCTTGAAGCACTATACAGGTTTTGCATTATTTTTTGCTGCTTGGTATTATTAGTACCTCTTAATTTGGAAAGCAAAATTGTGTTCCATTGAGAACAGTGTTGGCAGATTGCCTGTGCCTAAGAGACACACTTAACGTGCAAATAAATGTACATAAGTGGTGCAAAACATGAATTCATATGAGCCTGTTCATAGAAGTGTGTGGCTGCATCTCCAGCAAGTCAAACTGAACTGGTTTGTTTGCAGACAGTAGAAACAGCTCTGGCTGTGCTGGAGTAGCTGCAGGGAACAGGCAGCTGCAGCCACATCTGAGGGTGGGATCAGCCCTAAGGAAGCACTTCCTTCAGCCTCTGCCTAAAAAAAGTCTGAAAAAACACATTCTTTTGTAGTAGTTTGTTGAAAAGTGTGTGTATATTGGAAATCCTCCGATTATTGTGAGTGATGTTCTCATTCTGTGGCCAAGAGTGATAAAAAAATGCTGAAAATCCAACAAAGCCCTTGTTTTCTGTGGGTGTTGCTGTGGAACACAGGAATCATGGCTGTTTGTTCACCATGGTGGTTTCTCTGGTGCATTTGTTTGGCAACTGCATCACTTATATATGAAAATGCATCCAGGAAGAAACCTTCTAGGCCAAACAAATTACTTTGATAAGATATCAATATATGACTAAGAAGCTGCCTTGGAAGCACACCCACTTAGTTTGAATTAAAGAAGTAGGATTTAGGACAGGAGATATAATCCAACTTGACAAACTAGTTAAATATTGACAAGAAGCAGAAAGGCAGCAGTGCTTGCTGAGAGAAGAATACACTCTTGCTTTTCTGATTGAGCACAGCCAGGACTTTCATACCCACAATGGATGGCTGCAGGAACCCAAAAGATCCAGCCCAGCCCAATGCCCTGCATGGTTTATCATTCCTTCAGTTGTTAAAGGTAGGTTTGCTTTCCCAGGAAGCTCCCACCTAGTGAGGGAGCAGGGTGGGTACCTCAAAGCTGCTTTAACTTCAAGGGGGTATTTTTATTATGAGTCACACAGTTGCATGCAGGCTTACACTATTGAAAATTTAATGACTGAAAAATAGACAGTGGAACATAATGCTGTACATTTTCTGCCTTGTAAATTAGAAGGGTTATGCACGTTTGTGTGTGTGATTATTTTAAAATGTTTATTTACTTGGTAGAATTATTATAAGACTGTGTTTTAAACCAGCTATTAGCTAATGGAGAGACCTCATCACCAGGGGTATTAGGAGATTATGGCTTCATTTACCATAATGCACAGAGATAGCCCAGGTGTTCTGCTTTTTATTTGTGTTTGTTTAAATTTATATACATACTTTAACCCATTCCATAGCATTTTGTCTTTCAACAAAATCCTCCTATAATCCAAAAGGTTGAGCAGAGATGCTGCTCCACATGATAACTGAAGAACTATGTAAATAAAACCTGACATTTTAACTGCCTTGGATTCCTATAACTTCATATTTCGAAATAAGAAAATGTAGTGCAGATATGAGAAACAGCCATGTTTGCTTTTCCAACAAGGTAATTAGTCAGCAGCTGGAACTTCAGAAACAAAAAAACTGGAGCAAATCATCTCTTCTGTATTGCCCTAGCAGCAGAGAAATTAGGGCATAGAGGAAAATAAAAAATATGGTTGGGTTATTAGCACAAATTATTTTATAAACAAATAAAACATAAACCAAATTGTAACAAGCACACAAGAGAGTGAACAATAAAATATTGATTGTTTATTTTAGCATGTGGTCTCCCTGGGAGATATTTCATAAACACATGATGAGGTACATGTCAGAAAGTGATTGTTCTGTACCCCCATAACTGCAGCATTGTTCTGTACAGTTCCAGGGAGCCATATGGCCTGAACATACCATACAATTCATTAGTGAACATGTTATAGCTTTACATAGCCTCAGAGAAATATAGCAACACGTGATGTAATGCTCATGGACAGTAGTTTGTTGGCTCATTTACCAGTGCTTTAAATAGAACTATGCTGGGCACATTAAATTTTATGGCTTTGCTTCTAAAGCTAGGAAAGTCCCTGCACTCTTTCTTGTTAGCAGTCTCTCTGTATGAAATGTTGCAGAGAAAGGGAGTTGTGGGAAGAGGAAAGCCTAACATTTATATGCAAACTGATGTGCAATGGACTTCGCCTGGCTCTGCAAACACTGGAAGCAATGCTGAACCCTGGTTGTGTTCTTAGACAGAGATCACAAGCATGTTCTTGATAAAAAACTTGGATCCTGGCCCATGGTGCTATAGCCAAGGTACCAAACTGAGGAGAAAGCCATATATGACACTATTTGGTTAAGGATTAATATGCTATGGCTTCATCTAATCAGAAATATTTAATCAGTTTTGCCACCTTACAGCACAATAACTGGTATCTCAAATACCTTCAGGTCCCGATGTGTATGGATCACTAACATTGAAATCTGTTCTCTGGTTTTTAGCTTTGCGTGAATTTTCTTAGTGTACCTTGGCATGCTGAACCCCTGTTTCGCAGAGTAATGCAGTCAGCATTTGGTAAAAAATGAAAAGGTTTCATTGATTTCTCTTTGGACACATCCAGAACCCTTCTACATGCAGAGCTGCCTGGGTGTGACTTGCTTTTGCATTGCTGGAGTTTTCTGCTGCTGCAGCTTTATTGAGATCAGGGGAGTTACTGCGGCTTAACCCAGAATTGCACAGCGGTGACATCAGCCTCATTAGTCCAGGAGGGAATTCTGCACATGGAGAGGCTTCCAAACTGAATATCGTTTTTCAGAACGGAAAAATGGAGCTAGGAATCCAATCCAATGTAAGGAACTAAGACTATTACGTGTAGCACATAATGAAATGGTATCTGGTCTACAAACAATTCTGTGAGAGCATTCCCCCCAAATAGAGCATGATCATTTTATAGAAAAGGTTCAAATTTGCAGGACTGTGTCTAAATAAAGGTGATTAAAGAGACAAAAGAATCAAGAAAGTTGGTCTGAGTTTGCTAGAGATGAAGGAAATATCAGGAGATTTGTGTCAGAGCAAGAATCTCACAATAAGCACTGCTAAGGGACCTCATTCCATGCATACTTGAACATTAGCTCTGATTTGGCTTTGAATCTGAATGCAGACTTCATTCTCATGCTGAATCCAGAGCCCAAATATATTTTCTCTATCCCATTTGTTTTCCCAGGCCTTGTTAATGAATAAGATCTGTATGCATTCCAACTCAAGTTCCAGATTTTGACATCTTAAGGACCTCAGCTATTTAAAGCACAATTTCCATGTATAAGTCATAGTAAACAAGAGTCAGCAGGAAGTTATCTTTCATTGCTCAAAAAAGTAGTGAGTGCTAAATTAAATAAATAGCGTGTCTTTTTAATGTTCTGTCACACAGACTAAAATCAGATAGAGCTTTTATTGAATCTGGCCCAGAGGTTACAGAATAAAATAAATATAATGAAGTTGATTTAATTCTTCTGTTTGTTTCACTGTAGTTAGAGGAAATATTTGCCTATGGAGGAGAACATTTTGAACAAATTCAGAAATACTTTTAATTTGCATCTCAGGAACTTGTAAGAAAGTGTTGTATTGTGGAGGAAGCTTAAGTTTGAATGATTGGACTTATATTATTTTTCAGTGTATTGTCACTTAATGTCATACCCCTATTTATGCAGTGAAAACCCTAGAGCTACTCTGTGTGATTGAGCTAAACCAAATGTTTGGCAGGAGAACGGGGATTTTCAAAATTAGAACTTGCTTCTTTGGTGTCTGCTTTTGTTTAACTATGGAAACAGAAGCTTAAGGGGAAGAAATTTTGCCATGTGATTAAATGACTGGAAAAAAGTGGCATGTAAAGTCTCCTCTATGAAGCAAGGTAGTTGAGTTTTCATGCTAGTCTGAAAAAGAATACATCTGTTTTGGTAATGGTTTTTGTAGTATTTTTAAAATCAATTTAAATAAAAGCCAAAGAGAACAGCAAAGATGTAAGAACAGACTTCTAAGCCAAGTTCACAAATTGGCTTTAAAAGTGATTAATAACCACTCAACATAATCAGGCAGTATAATGTAATCACACTTGGGAAAGACATGAGGAGGTTCACCAGGCTCCCCCTGCAAATGTTACAGAAAATAGTTGTTTAGTTACATTTTCTATTTCTGGTAAAGTTCCCTTTAGCATGAAAGGAATTTTGCCATGGAGAGAAACACAGAATTGTCCATTAATGCAGTGTGTGACCCTTGTTCGGAGCCAGTCACCTTGCCATCAATGAACAGGGATGTCCCTGGTTCTGTGGCAGTAATACAACACTGATCCAGTTGCTGCACTTGATATTCCAGCACTGTGCAGTTCTCCTAATGATAATATTTCTGTGTAGGATATACTTTCAATTCAGGCTGAATTTTGAAGAAAGACTCTCACAACTTATATTTTCTTTGGATTGTGTTCTGATCCTTGGCCCTGCCTAGGACAGAATTAAAATTGCATGGCAGCTCCTCCCTGAGACTGGGGCTTTAAAATCCAATTTAGAGATTTCAGATTTGAAATGTGACTTGAATCCTTCTCAAACTTTTTTATCTATTGTGTTCATTTCTCTATGCAATCCACTCCTCAGGCTCCAAGATATGACATAAAATGATATTTTAAAAGATGTATTATGTGGAATATGTTGAATGTCTTCAAATTATATTAATAGGAAAAAAACCTCTGGAAATAGCTATGTGTTTCTAGAAGCAAGAACAAAAATGCAGTGTTTCAGCAGTGTATAGCAGAAAAAAATTACCTCTGAAAATAAAATCTATGGAAGATTTTATTTATTTATTTATTTATTATTTGTAGATAAATCTTAGCTTGTACTAAGGACTCTTTATGTTCTGTATGAAAGTAAAGAATTACTTTGTAAATTATGGTCTAGTTCATGGGAGACAATCAAGCAGCACCTTACAGGCACAAGTGTTGTCACAAACAACAGGCAGAGCCTGTCTGACCCTTCCCTGTGCTCACCCTGGATACTCACGTCCTTCCCATATGCAGTTTGCTGGGATTCCATATGGTCTCTCTGCAGACTGCCAGACATGTGGGAAAAGAAAAGCCTGGATTGCACACAGGATGACAGGCCAGCCCAAGTCTCCAGATATTCTGTACTAAGGTCCAGTTGGCTCAAAGGGTTTGTTTTTCTCCCTATGGCATTTGAATGTGCTGATGGTCAGGTGAGCATTGCAGGCATTTCCAGTCCCATCCACTCCTTGCTGAACTTCTCTTTTTAATTCCTAGGTATTCAAAAGGCAGAGGAATTATTTATAGTATACAGCCACAGGCACAGAAATCAATCTAGTTCCCCAATAATTTTAAACAAACATCTGTTTGGCAAAATATTTACTAGTCAATGCCAGAATTTAATAAGGCACAAACAGAAAGCACTGATAGAAGGAATTAAAGGAAAAAAGCAGGAAAAAAGACACTCCGTGAATGCATCTGCAAAAAGGTGGATATTCCCTGCAACTGCTACTGGAGGCTGGAGACAGGATTTTAAATGTGCTTTGGTAGATGGCAAAGTGTCTTAAGGGTTCTGCTGGATTCCTGTTGGATGGGAGTGTGTAACACAGCTGGTGCCTTCAAGAACTGGTGCTCCATGTACTGTGTGTGCTCAGCTTTACCTGCACTTAAGTATGTTATACCTTTTTTTCTCAAAACTGAAATTTTGCTTCACATAATATGAATACATGTATTCATGGAATTTGGTACTAATATTATTAATTTTCTAATTCCTTCTACCAGTAGCAGCGGTTTTCACTTTAGTATGCAGTAAACTGAAGTAGCGTGAGGTACAAGTCTGTTCTACAGAAGCTTGTAAGTCCAGAGGAAATAGATCAGATAGAGTGACATGATCTGGGCAAAGGAATCTCTAATTTAAAACATTTTTAACTGGGAGAAAAAGCCCTTTGCTGGTATGTTTGCTAGAACAATGCTCAACAGCAGACAAGTGTAATGCAGACAGGGAAGTCTCTTCTGAATTATTTTCTGCTCCAACCCTGACATGCATCTAAATCCTGGATTTGTTGCTGTTTTATAAAATGTGTTCTCAAGAACTTTGTGGATTTTCCTTTTCTGTCCTTGCAGTGTAACTTCCCCAGTGTTCCCAACGGCAGCAGTTGTACCCAGACCCTGTTGAGCTCCTGGGTGTAGCAGCAGGGACTGTGCTGCACTTCCAGCTCCTGCTCCAGGCACCTCACTTTCTGCTTGGCATTCACTATCTTTTATTTCTCATGCTATTCAATACTTTTTGTTCTTTTATTCAAGGACTTGGCTGCAGTTTTGTGGGATTGTTTTTAAAATTTGACATCCTGAAGTTACAGTTTGGACATCAACAAAAATTCTTTGCCCAATATCATGGTTCCACCATCAGTCACCAACACACAGAGCTGGATGTATTTCTGTGAAAAATTTTGTCATATTAATCAGAACTTCTGTATCTTTCCAGGGAGGTATTAGGAAACCCAGCAGATCTGCTAATATCTGGATATTGTGTTGTTTGAGAGATGAGTTAATGCAATGGCATTTTAAATGTAATGACCTAAATACTCTTTCAGCTGACTGTAAAGTAAATGGACAAACGAAGCACATTGTTGTTTATGCTTCATTGTGTAATGTTTTAATAGTCTGTCATGCTTGGTGACAAGGACTTCATCTTAACCCATACTTTTGATGACTTTGTTGGAAATCTTAAGTAGAATTTTATAATCCTGAGGAAAATCTCTCAGGTGGCTGTTTGTTTTGGTTTTTTTTTAATCTCTAAATTCTCTGAACCTGCCCCCCCAGTGACAAAAGATAAGAAATAAGTTGCTGTGCTGTGCAGTGCTCCCCAGTGCTTCTGCTGGGCCAGGAGAAATCCTGAGCTAGAGCTGTACCTTTCAGCTGGCTCTCAGCACTCAAGGTCACCTTTCTGTCACCAGCCTAGGATGATATATGTTAGCTCTGCTGGTTCCTGGGCTGAAAACCTGACCCTCAAGAAAAGCTCAGCAATGCCTCATGTCTTAGGTAGGGAAATGCCTTGTTCAGTTCCTGTTGCTCCTTGAACCAAGACTGCAGCCACAAGGATGAGATCCCACAGGGGTTCATGAGGGCAGGGGGAAACTGTCGGGTGAATCCTGCTCCATTCTCCAAGAGGGTTTTTAAGGCTGAGGCCCATAAAGTCTCCATGGCAGTGGAGCCCAAAGTCTGGCACCCCAGGGGTGGATGCTGCATTTCTGGTGCATTTGGAGCCTTCCCAGAATAAGGAGGGAGGTGGCTCACAGGGGCTGCAGGGCAGGCAGGATGCTGAGAACAGGTGCCTGCTCTAATCACTGCATGTCAAGTTCCCAACTCGGGGCTGCAGGCAAGCACCATCCAGACACTTACCAAGAGTCCAGAGCTGCCTCTGGACAGCGATTCCCCCTGCAATAATAATCCAACAAACTTGTTTGGCAAGATATTTATTAATCGCTGCCAGTATGTAATGGATACTAAGTACATTCTAGCTCTGCTTTAGAGGATTTTAAAAATTCAGTTGCCGTCTAAAGGACTGCAGTCCACTCTGTGTAGCAGACCATCCTCCAGCTCAGGTCCTGCCAAGACAACCATGTTGCACAGCAAATTATTGTCAGTGAAATTCTGGAGAATTTGGTTGTTTGTGGGTTTATCTGTAAGATTTAACCCTGGCAAATGCCTCATGGATTGTGGTGAGGGAACAACTGGTGTAAGAGCTGTGGAGTTGGGGTCCTCTAATAAAGATTTGTGTGAAGTACAGAACTTCAATTGGAATGTTAAAGATATATATAGCTATAGCTAATGCACAGCATTTATTGGAACATGTCTCAATAAATCTTCTTTTTATAGGATAATTAACTACAAGGAAAAGGGAGAGTGGGAAAATTATAAGTGGAAAGTCTTTTATTTGCCAAAGCTCTGTGTTTTAGGCATCTTACATAGTCAGTTATACACTGTGCAAAGACAGATCAGGGATAGAAAATCATACTGGCATCACTGGGGTTTTCTGTTCTTGCCTGACATTAATCTCTGCTTTCTTTACACTCTGATTAACAGTTTTCAGTTACTTTTTGTGGTCGCAACTTGGAATTAAATGAGACAAGCCACGTTTAAAAATCAGAATGCATTCTGGCAGACAGATTTTTGGCACTGGTTACTCTTTCTGTGCAGTGCATGAAGCTGTGATCAGAATCTCCAGTGAGAAGAACTACAGCCACAAGTGGATCTGTGCAGAGGAAGATGTGAAGTTGAAGATACTGCTGGTTTAGGACCAGAAAACAACACATTAATATGGCATATTAATTACATTGTTTCATATTTTATTAATAGTTTCCTTGGTTCCCGCTTAATTCCACAAAATAGTCACGTTTTCTGGTCCCCTGCTCTGTAACTTACAGATATACAGTCTATTAGACTCTTTCGAACTCTGCTTCAGGAGTAAACAAATGGTGGCAGCTTTATAAAATCCTTGACACTGTTCCAGGGTTTAAAACCTCTGTTTATCCAGGATTCAGCAAGGACAGAAATTACTTTCATAACAGAACTCTAGTAATGCTCCCTGCTAATGCTCGAGTCCTTGAGATATCATTCATTAGCTCTCAAATTTATGTCTACTGTATATTGTCTGCAGGCAGAATAGTTCTTTTAATGAAGAAGTGGATTTTTCTCCTTGATCCATGTAAGTCAGCATCTGATGTTATCTTGGAGATAACTAACAAACCTGGAGTTTAAAATAGAAGAGCAATGAGCTGCTCTCCCTGTGTCAGGAAGCCCTCCAGAGCTTCCCAGTGTGCTGCTCTGCACCCGGGGATGAGGGAGGGGCTACACTTTGGTGTGAATGTAAATATATCCAAAGAATTATAAAGAAGAGGAAGTTTAAATATAAACAAAACAGTAAAAATAGCACAAATATCACAGTGAGCTGCCAGGAAGTGACAAAACTTCCAAAGAGAATTGGAAGGAAAGAGATAGAGAGGGCACAGATGAGTGCAGCATGTCAGTGGACATGAGCTCCCCTGGGAAGAAGGGTCAGGGTGAGATGAGAGCCCAGGGCCTAACCCTTCTGCCCTGCCCATCCCAGTGAGAAGCTCTGCACATGGAGCAATCCTGGAAGCCTACATCCTTGCATGCTTTAAGGAAACTTGTTTGGCTTTGTTTTTACCAAGAGAACCCTCAAAAGGATGTGAAATAAAACCCTAAGTAGTATCAAGCTCACAAAGGACACCAGGCTAAAATGAAAACCACAATTTCTGGTTTTGGTGTGTTTCTTGGTTTGGAAGTCATCAGCCTCTTGCACGTTTGACAGTGGTTTTACCTTGGCTGAGGTCAAGGGCCTCACTGTAAGGGCCTGTGTGTCCTGTCTTTGCAAATACAAAATAAGATTCAAGATTCTGAGCTAACTGAATTGTGAGCATATGCTCAGAAATAAGAGATTCCACACTGAAGAACAAATACTACTTGTCATATTTCTCCTCAGAGCTTTTATTACACTCTCAGTATTTTGCAGTGCTTGAATATTTTTTTAGCCTGCAATAATTTGCAGTTTTTCTTACACGAAGGACAAGTGACAGCTTAGAAGTTTTTTAATGAGGAATTGTCTTATCTGTTTCCAGGAATTCAGCACTTGCAGCTTCAGAGTGCTTAGACCAGAGTGTTTGGATACTCAGGTGCCCACTGCCATGTGTTTAAATTGTCCCACCAGTAGAATGTGTTGCTTTGGTTGGGTGGCCGTAGATCCTCAGTGCATCACTGACAGTGGCAGTTCTTCAGTCACCCAGTGAAGGAAATAAATACCAAGTATTATGTGACTGTAATTAAGAATAACTGTACTAATTCAGATTAAATACACAAAGCTTAATTTGATGGAATATCTAGGTAGTGACAAAGGAACTCTTTTTTACCAAAGACTGTTTTGAAATATGCATTTACATGACTACCATATTAATTCATTATAACATATTTTTTATTGTAGCAAGGGATGTATCAATCCAGCTTCTAAATATGCACATTTACATACTACCAAGAGTAGTACTCATGGACAGTGACTTATTGACATCTGTTGAGCTTGTCTTTGCTCAGGAAAGGGCACAACTAAGGTTTCAGAGCAGGCAGGCTTTGCTCTGGCAAAGAAAGGCACATCTGGATGTCCTGGCCATGTTTATCAGTTCACTGATCTTTTCTAACCTGGATAAGGAGAGGGTACAGAATTAGACTGTCTTTTATAAAAACAGGCTACTCCATGATGAGTGGATTCTCTCTCATCCTAGTGTAGATGAGTGTCAGCAGAGTATCTGCAGCATACCTGTGCCAGTATAGACTCGACTGATGATATCCTATGGAGGCACTCACTGAGTCATCTCTTCACTTTTTCAAGCAGTATTTCATACACAAGCAGGCAGCTGTAGTCTATATTACTGAGTCAGGCTTGGTAGATTATTTTCTAGAGCAAATAAATAAGACTGCACTGATCTGCAGATGAGTTGTCATAGTGGGGCCTGTCTTAAGCAAAAGCAACAATGAGAATCTCCTGGAGTGTGTTATTGTCTGCACAAAAGATGCGACCTCCAGAGGAGCTCAACAGCTCCACTGAATTTACATATTGTTCATTTTATCTGAATTAATGTGACCAAGTATTCAGGTACACTGAATAACCATGTAATGCTCTTTTAAAAAGCTGTATACAGGTTTTGTCCATCTCATTTTGGTGTTGGAGAGAGGAGGCACATTACTATAGCTGTTCTTTGTACCCTGAAAAGATGTTCTGAGAAAGCAGGCAGACAAATCAGAAGTGTGACAGAGCTTTTTTCCAAATGCTGTTTGGATTTTTATGTGAACAAAAGTTTGATTGGCTTGGGGTTTTTGTTATTTGTGACAAACAAAGCTCAGAAGCTGTACTGTCCTGCATTTGCTTGGCTGTCTTTATAGGGACATTTGTGAGCTTGGCACATCTTTCATTTGAAATGAAGTGGAAAATCCCCAGCACTGTGTCTGGTGCTGGGTTTCATCACATAACTTTCAAGCAACCATAATCTACAGTGAATTTTCACTAAAATAAGATACATGTTTCTTCAGATTTAGTGAAGAGAGTAATAAAATGTGGATTAGCTGCTGAAAACTCTTATGAAAACATATTTTCAGTATGTGAAAGGGGAAGGAAATTATTTCTCTGTCTTCACAATGAAATGGAGAGTAATAATTTTAAAATCAGCTCAGTCTCTTTCTCTCTGTCCAACATCTATGATGCTCCATGCCCTTTGTACTGGTGTCAGATACAGAAAACTCATGAATGATGCACTTTTGTAGTCACAGCTGCAAAAGCTTCAGCCCTACACGTTTCCTATGAAGGTTAAATAAATAAAACAAGCAGTCAGTAGGTAGTTCTTGAATTCCTGCTAAAACCCAAGATATAACATCCTTTCAGCAGTGTAAGGTTGAATTTATTGCAAGAGAACTCCATGATGAAAATCCTCAAACTTTTCTCTGAACTACAGAAAATCAAGATTTTTCAGTTTCTCATCTTCTTGTTAAGTTTTTCACACCTTCAGGAAGCACTGGGCAAGGTTCTGTGTTTCAGCTCCTTTCAGTTTTTTCAGAAACACAGCACCTACCAGTTATGGTGATTGTGGCCACATGGCATTAAAATAAAGCAACAGTTCCAATTTGGGCTGTTTCCCCTTCCCAAATCATGTGTCAATCTTCAAACAGCAGAAGGTGAAATGCCCTACTGAAATTCTTTCTCCTTTTCCAGTAAGTTTTTGTGGTTTGTTTATATTTTTTTTCCTTTGCTCTTTTGTTGTCAAATCTCACAAAGCACTTCCTGGCAATGACAATATAGTTATGGCACACTTGTGTGCAGTATCAGAAAAATATCACCAGACTTCTATGTAACCTATCAAAATTTCCTTGGTAGCCCTTTACACTAATTATCTCTGCTAATTCACTCCAAAGCATGGAATAAGTGCAAGTTTCATGTGTCCTGATATTAGAGGTCACCACAATTTTCTTCTTTTCCCTTGTGTGTTTATTAGCCCTTCACCTTTGTTTGTGAGCAAATTTGACCATGGTTGAACTTATATCAAAAAGAGAATCCAACAAAGCTCTCTTGGTTAGCCCCACTCGTTTTTTGTGAGCTGACTCACATTCCTGCACTGCAGTCCTGGCAGACAGAGGGGCACAGAGGGAGCCTTGGCAGGGCTGAAGAGGCTCTGCTGTAGGACTGATGAATGCACAATTGATGCTTTCTGCAACAGCATGATGACCTCTTCTTTTAATTGCACTCCACTGCGTGGGGCTGCTTTGTGCCCTTGTGGGAAGTGCTTTCTAGCAGCTAATTTTTGAGCTTCATCTCCAGGCAGTGGATGGGCTGCCACCAAAGCTACTGGGCAGTACAGCTGGCCTAGGTGGTCTAAGCATCCATGACTCATAATATTGACTATTGCAGAACATTACATACAGGAATGAAGCTGGACAGACTGAAAAATCTACAAATCTACAGCATCAATGTGTGATTGTGGGCATTGTCCTGGTTCTCTGCTCCCTTTGCTGACTCTCTGTTGAACAGACAGATTAGTGAAAAGTCTCAGCCCCTCATACTTAAAAGCCATCAGCTGACTGGCTCCTGCTACCTTTGAGATCTCCTTCCAAACACCTGCCTCCCAAACAGCTTCCAAGCAGCTGCATTCCAAAAAAGAGAGAAGCTACCTTTTACTGTGGGAAATACAATTTTTTTCCCAGAGTAGAGAGAGAGAGAGAGAAAGAGGGGGATGGGAATATAGATACCAACAGATGGGACGAGCGTCCTCGTGGTCCAGCCAATAGATGTGTCTTCATCCGTGGGGAGATCTCAAAGAGTTCTTACCAGAGGGTGACTTTTTATAGTCTTTTTTCGAGGCAAGTGGCCTCTGGCCAAGAGGTGGGGAGATTTATGGACCATTGTGTGGTGCTCCGGTAGACAGGTACAGATTTGCAGTACAAGCAGTCTTCAGTTGGTACCATAACAGCACAGCTCAGTAAGCACAACACACCTGCAGCCAGTCACCCACCTCAGCCAGGCCAGGAGACCATTGTTCACCTGGGTGGGGGTCCTCGGGGCCTCGCGAAGGTCGGGAGGCAAAAAAAGAGAAACTTCAGAGCGACCCTTACACCTACTCTGCTGGCTCAGTTGAGATCACAAATGAACACACAGTAAATTGGGCTATTTCTCCTGTAGAATGAGAAGGGAAAGATAAAATAGATGGTTTATTATCCTTTTATATGCCCTAGGTTTCTTGGATAAACTGATGGACTGGACCATGTAGATTGCAATTTAGGGAAGAAAAAGCTGCAGTTGGGTGGTTTTCCTGTTCCTACCTGTCAGTGGGCATATCATGCATAGGATGAGAATAGGAGATACTAATGAATCTCAGCTGAGTTTGTTTTCTCTGTTGTTCTTTCTGCTTGCTGTGGCAAAGCAATCTGGGCTGCATCACTGAAGACAAAATTATCATGCCTTGCAAGTGAATAATAAATGTAATCTATTAATTTTTCTTAATTAACCCAGAAGAATGAACTGTGGCAATAATGTCTGTCCTGGTGACATTGACCTAAGAATATGACTACAATCCTGACTAGCAAAAAAATCTCAGTTTGGTTAGAAAATATTTAATGTGCTCTCATCAATGAGATCACTCCCCTCAGATCCTCATGTCTGGGAAGTGCCAGGCAGGAATCAGTAGGGCTGCCAGCTCCAGGATAATAGGGCTGCCTATCACCAGGTGCTTGGTGCCACATTGCAGCTGGCATTTCAACATGAACCTTGCTTTGTAAATGCCAGTCTTAGCAGAGTTGTCATTCCCAGAGATCATCCTGTTTGGTATAAATATACCTATATGAGGTAGGAACACAAAAGGATGATCTAAAAACCCATGTGGTGGGAACTGATGAGTTCAGGGGAGTTCTAAAGTTCATTTTTGGGTTGCTGTGTTAGAGATTAGCATAATTCAATTGGAAATGGAGGTAGTGAGTGCCTGCATATTTGGAAAGTAGGGAGCATGTGTGGTGTAGGGCCTTGGCTGAGCTGAGTGACACATGCAGTTTTCTTTGCTGTCACTTTGATATTCTGAGGCCTGGAAAGCTAGTACTAGTACTGAGGGAAGAGGATGTATCCCAGAGTGTTTGTTTTGTCATGAACAAACTAAAAGTTACAAGATGTTATTAAAAGCTGTGCTCATTTCCAGGTCAACTTCTATGCATATGAAAAATGATAGCCAAAGCCTTTAGCTTCTCCTTATTGTGCTCAAAGCACTGAGCTGTGAAATAATGCTTAGAATTGATCACAGATGCCTAACATAGTCCACCTAATGTGATAAAACTCCTTTAGGGATAAGGCACAATTAAACAGAATCTGAAGGCAAGTGCATGATATGTGTACTTTATAAATTGTATAATAAAATTATTGTTCATTGTTACTTTAGGACTCTTGTGTTATTCACAATGTCTCTAGATCTTAATGGAATAAAAATAGTACCTGAAGGTGGAGAATATTAGAGCTTATTTTGGCATAAATTTCTTGATTATTGGAACTTCCTATTAGAATTTCCTGTAAAGCTCATTTATGAAAATAATTAGAAACAAATTCTTGAGATCCACTTTGCCAGATTAATCTTCTTTACAAATTGCCACTCCAAGGTAATTGGTGTCTCTCGGTTCTGAGAAACTTTATCACAAGTAAGAAATGCAATATTAAGTTTGAAAATTAATACACGATAATCTTCTGATGAGTATTGGACAGCACATAATGAGCTTATGCTTTTGCAAGCAACTGAGTGAAAAAAATATTGCTGAAATGAAGGAGGAGAGCCGGGGTGGGTCTGAACCTCTTTGAATTAAATTTCATAATTTAGAGGATAAGTAGAGCTCTGATACGTGGTTAGCAGGTGGACAAGGTAAACAGTGTTGTGACTCTTTGGAAGGGACTATTCAGTTTTTAGGGAACTGGGTTTAAATAGAGACAATCAGGAATAGTTATTTTAGAGACTTGAAACAATACTAGAGTGCTGTACCCTGGTCAGACTGAGGTATGATAGAGCCATAAGTGCAACATAAACTCTTGTCGTCTGCCAGAAAACCTCCACAAAAATGGGTAATTGGAAATGCTGGACACTGGAAATATAAATGTGGGCATTAATTACACAGCCTTTGCCATAGATGGGATGCTCATCAGCAATTTCTCATATCTTATATTTTCTTAAATATGTCTCATGGTAAATAGCTACCATTTGCTGTACAGCAAAAGGAAGGAATCTAATATCCTTCCTGAGTGGAAGAATTTCAAATATTACTGAATATACATCTTGAGGAGGAGAAAAGATCAGCAGCCAATATTGTTGCACTGTGCTTTTAAGAGAATTCCTATCTGTGTGTATCTGTGAGTTCTCCCAGTTAAAGAGTGTGTCTGTGATTGATGTCAGCTGGTAACATCACTGCCAGTTGCACTGCAACTTAAAACAGACATCACCAGGGGCTTTTAAATGTCATTTCTGCAGAGTCAGATCATGAAGCCCAATTCCTTGCAGGATAGCATGTTGCCTTCTTCACTCAGCTCTGGCATTCTTGCAGTGTAGCTACTGTAAATCTTTGGCACTTCAAATTTAATTTTATTTTTATTTTTTTTCAAACCAGAGTTTACTTAACAAGAGATAAATAAAAAATCTTCTGCAATTTGCAAAAGAATTCAGATGTAAAAGTGCTCCAGAACCAAAAGCAGCCTCCTATAAGTGTGCTATCTAGTGAGACATTCCAAGATGATGGCCCAAAAAACCTGAATCCCTGTTCAGAGATGAGTGGAAAACTTTATAAAAGTGAAACTTTATATAAAAACTTTGTATAAAATTTTATATAAAACTTTATATAAGTGGAAAATGTTATAAATATACCTTAAAAGCAGAGTTATTAAAGGTAATGTGCAGGAAGATTCCACCACTGCCTCAGTTCAGACCCTTAATAAAAAGCCCACTTGCTACCAGGGCTGAAGTGAGACCTCTCATTTCTGGCAGCCCCAGTGTCAGCTGTAAACAACCAGTGTGAAAGAATTATTTGTAGACAGGGAGTAAACACTTCACAGAGCCACAGAGCAAATGGGTCCTGCAAGGTCCTCCCATTACCCACCTGCTGGTTTCTGTTTTATCCTGGACACATCTGTCTTTCTGTCCTCACCCAGCCTGGACAAACATCAGAGCCTGGACAGCAGCTTCCCTAAAACAGCAGAGGGTGAGGCTCTCCCTCTCACTTTAACCTGGAAACTGCTCCACCAAATGAGCTTAAAAGGGCAGTGAGAAAGTGGATTGGCCACAGCCAGGACCTGAAAATGGCAACAAACATTTTCTGCAAACAGATGTGGATGCCAATCAACACACTTTTCTTATTTCCCAACTGTAGAACTACCCACAACTTGGGTTTCATTATTTCTAATCATCTGCAGATGCCTCTTTTTTCATAACTTTATTTTCTCCTTACAACTTACTCTTAGTTATTTTAACCACCAAATGACCAGGAATTATTACTTGGAAATGCACAAACAGAGTCTGCTGCTTAGAAAGAAGTGTAGGAGAATTTTAACTCATTAGCACATTTCTCCACTGCAGATCAAGATGGATCTGCCTGCCTATATGAACGTGCTAAGGTGTAAAAATATTCTGAAGATATGTATATACATGATGGTTCTGCTTTGAATATTTCTTTAACATTTGGCCAAATAAGAAGCTTTTGCTCAAGGATTTTTTATTCCAATAGAATGACAATAATAGGATCTGAATACTGGAAGCAGTAGATCCTTCTAGCATGCTTCCAAGGACTGCATGGACATGTTTCTCAGTTGTTACAGTTTTAAACGATGGCTCTGTGCTTCTTATAGGTTTGTGTATTTGAGTCACTGAGTATTCTATAGGAATGAGAAATTCACAATACAGTTCTAAAATCCTGCAGAAAACACAATTTTCCATTAAATTTCATGTTTTTTTCCAGAAGAGCTCATTTCTTAAATGGGGAGCAGGTCGAGGGAATAAGTAGTGAAAGGGAGCATTAAGACCTCTTTAGAAAATTACACTTCACAGGATCAAATATACATTAGTAAAACTTTAAATTGGCTTCATTAACTTCTCTAAATTATGCATGCATTAATGGGATTCTTATTATTAATTCATGCAATTGTTTGTACTACTTCTTTGATAGGGCTTTATTTATTTATTTATTTATTCATGCTATTCCAGCACTGCATTGATGAGACTCATTAAATGTAATGGTATTTGGGTATTTGGCAATTTATCACACAGATTAAAAGCTCTTTCCAGATCACCTCTACTCACCCTTTCTTTTGGAGAACGTTTCTGGCATATATCTGGGAGGCAATGAATTGCACAATTTTCTTGTATGCAGCATTTCAAAACTGCATCCCTGAGCAATACAGTTGAGTTTTTAACTATTATTCCTTCATTTTCTCTCATTTATTCTTATTTTAAAAGAACTCTTTCAGACTTAGTGTTAATTCTAACAACAAAAATATGCTTAAAAGGCATAGAGTAGTATAACAGTTTGGTAAAAGTCAATAATGGGCTTTACCTGGCTGTATTTTATCAACTGCATTCAAAAGGTGCTGTAGAAGAGCTTTTCAAACACTAAAAAGCTCTATAATTTAACACCATTGTAACATCAGGAAAATATAGAATAATGTATTCCCAGTAGTGCATAATGAGGCTGTAAATTCCTTCGAGGGTTCTGGCAACATTATGAACCAGCAGAGCAAACTTGGATTTTTTTTTTTTTTGGTCACCAAGTCAAAGCAATCAATTTATGCAGCTTTTGAAGCAGATTACCCCTTCAGAGCATGGTGGGGCAGCAATCAAAGCGTTGCAAGCCCCAGTCAGGCTGGATGGCAAGTGAGCAGTGCAGAGGATGGGAGATATGAAAGAATCATCCAAAGTCCTGTTGCTTCTGAAGTGTAAACCACTGATTGAAAGGGTGTCATATGGCCTTTTTTTTTTCAAAGGCTTGGCTGTAATAGTTTCTTACTGAAAGTCAGGTTTTAATTAAAGAGTCTCCATTTCAGATGTATTCCTGTGCTCAGAGGCAGCAGTCTCAAGCAGTAGGTTAATACAAGATTATCTGCGGAAGCCAGCAGTTGCTCTGCATAAAGATACATACACCTCAGGGTGTGTTTGTCCTTCTGTTGCAAGCTGCATCTTAATGTTTTTTTCTGTTACTGGTGATTTGAGAACTGCTTAGGCCAGCAAACATTCATCTGTAATTGCATAAAAATAAAATTTACAAGGTGATCTGTAGAAGGGTAGTAAAAATGATAAGGGTCACTTATGAGGAATAAAAGAGTGGCAGAGGATGACAAATGTTTTGAAGTTTTTAAAGATCTAATTATTTTTCTGCTTCTATAGTTTTCGTCCCTTCCTTTCCATCCAGCATTGCCAGGGTAGTGAAGGACATCACACTTGCACCAACTTAGTGGCAGCTGCACAATGATGACCTGAACTGCAGAGTCTGTGACTGTCCAAGGCTTTAGATTTTATTTTGGAGTTGTCATGCTTTTCTAAAACAGCTCCTTGAATTGCAAGTTCCTTATGAACATCTTGTTTCTATGAGTATGTTTCTTTGCTCCCTGAAACTTACTGGGTTTGTTCTCTAACACTGCCTGAAATGGGAGGGATTTTCCTACCAAATCCCTGTGATTTCTTTAGTTGGATCTTCCATGGCGGAAAAGCTTGTCATGTTTCTCTTTTTCTGTGCCCTTGTTATGCAAATATGTGTGCTTTCTGGGATAGTCCAAGCCTGAGGAAGGAAGGGGTTGCTTGCTGGTGTGGGGAAGGGCTAACCCATGACCTTGGCTGAAAGCTGTGTCAGCCCCTAGTTATTGTTCAGCCCAAGCTGGATGGGCTGAATTGCTTGTGACTGATGTGCAGTCATCAATCACAGCGAGCTTGCTCAGCTCTGCAAAGGACACAGAGCTAGGGATGGAGAAGTTAAGTTTCAAAGCACTGCTGTCACCATAATTTTCAAAGTACTGTCCACACAATTGTAACTTATTTGAATTTATACTGTACCAGATCTTCATGGGAAATCACAAGCATTGACTGGAGGCATTTTTAACAGAGGAACTTTATAGACATTTTAAAAATACCTCTGATGCATTCTTCAAAATATGTACATCAACATCACCCTGCACCAGTTCATATCCATCTGCCTAAAAGAGGGAACAACATTGTCCTCTGTGCAGTGCACAAACTTCTCTGTTTAAAAAACCTCTTTGGTTTGTAACTGTGATCATCCTGGCAGGTACTTTCTCCTAATCCCTGGGGTGGTGGAGAGAAAAGATTCAGTGGTCACTATTGTGCAGAATTATCTCAAACACAATAGATTTTCCTCATGACAAATCATACGTAATCTCCATAGCAACCTCACATAATTATGCACAAGATTTCAATGTAGTAACCAAAATAAGTGGCAGGAATTGTAAATAGTTATATAGTGTGAGACAGATGTGGGAGTAGATGATGTGTAGAAGACTGAAACACAACTGTTCTCAGATGTGAAAAGTGAACAAAAGACAGAAAAATTGCCTACTATGTATTGTGGAGAGTGGTGATTAAGTCAGTATGTTATCTGGAAATTGGAGATGATGGGCTCAAATATCTCCTCATAATATAGAAGTTCCTGATAGTGCCTCAACAATTTGAGAAATGCCAGCAGCAGTCTTATCCCCATTTCATAGGATTATTACAGCTATAAAAATGATCTCTGAGTTGTGAATTGGCATGCAAGAGTTAAATGTATCAGGGTTTGGTTGTTGGGGTTTTTTTCCAAATTTTGTTTCAGTCTGTTTGTACAGATTGATTAAAAGGAGTTTAAAAATATTATGGGCAGTTTTGTCATTATCCTTATTTATTTATCTACATTTATATAATCTATATCAAATCTATCAATCAGTCAATCAATCAATCTGTTCGTTGGAATTCAAAGGCTGCTGATATCTTCCACATGAGCAACTTTCTATGAAGGAAGGAGTTTCATAGCTTTTGTCTTCAAAACTGCACAAGGATTTAGGGAGAAAATAGGGGAACAATTAAAATTTTTTTTATGCCTCATGGTACTTTGTACAGAATCCTAAATTAACAGCCAACCCACCTGTGAACGCGTTAGCAGTGTGAATGCAACACACAGATTATATATTCTGATTATGTATTCCAGTGCTGATGAACCCAATGATCCCATTGTTGGAGCCAGTCCATCTCAGAAGTGGGGGCATCTCAGAGGCCCTGAGTATTTGGAGCTTCAATGGTATTCCAGGATTCCCAGCAGCAGATTCAATAATTAAGTTCACACTTCAAGGGCAATAATTCTGTGTCAAGACGTATCTATGATTAAATCATTCTGATGGTAATTTTCTTTTAATTATCATGGTCTGATCCAGAGCACCATATTTAACCTGGCTCTTTTGAACTCAGTCAGGTTGTCACCAGCTGATTTTGACTAATGCCATAAAAAATATAATTACATTAATTAAAAATTTGGCTAAAAATATGGGAGAAGAAGATATACTAAACCAATCCATAAAGTTTCATTCAACTATTTGCATTCAACTAATGTTATGTGTGTTATTCAAATTCAAATATTTATTTCAGTCCAGAACAAGTTTAAGCCATAGGCATGGATAACTTCTTACTTTCAATATTTTATGCAACTTCATTCCAAGTTTATCTTCCTCAAATACCAGATCCTATGGATAGCAGAGATAGGTTTGGTATTGCTAATGGTGATTTTGGTTTTGCTAATTTGCCTTATTGAAGACTCCCAGTTTTGTTCATGGATGAGAAAAGACAGACGAAGAACTGGCCATCATTCCTAATCCATGAGTTTTTTTTTCCCTGAGACATTAATAATGTTTAATTTGAATAAGTTGTAATGTGACGTGAAACTCCCAGGTGAGAATCAAACCAAGACATGTCTCTGCCCTTGTACCTTCTAGAGCTATCATACTTTCCTCTCAGATCTGGATCTTTCCTTTATTTGAAAACTAAAGGTCTTGTCTTCCAAGAGCTGGTAAATATCTCCACTGTCCTTCCTGGCTGATGGCAGGCAGTGGGCCATTGTTTTGAGCACCTCAGGAACAAATTAGGGCAAAAGTCTGTGTATTGTGATTCCTCTTCCTCCTGAGAAACAAAAGGTGTGTATGAGCGAAGTGTAGTTCAGAGTGGAATGGCCCTGGCTTGCCAATGATGAGCTCTGCTAAATCTAAGCAAGGTTTATCCCAGGAGTCTCTGGGTTTTGGGTCCACTGACTTGCATGTGAATTAGTTGTTTTGAATTCTCTCTAATAGAGCATTCAAGATTACATTGCCTTCTGGTTTGAATTCATCACTGCTATTCAATTGGTTTATTAATGTCAGGTATTACTGAGTTTTAGATTTTTTTTCTTGCATTCAATATATCCTTTTTTCTTACAATACAATTAAAATCTTTTTCAAATGAAGCAAAGGTGACTACAAGAAAATAATTGAAAGTTTGACTCAGATTTTCTAGAAACAAGGAAGCAAGCACTGCACCCTGTTGAGGTCTATTAACATTTCCTACCACAAGATGTTCTGTCTGCTAATATAAAACATAATAAGATGATTTGTCAGTAGATATATGCTGAACTTCTTATTCCACTCTCAGTCCATTTTATTTGCATATAAAGTGGCACATTTACACTCAACAATAACTAGTCCTGAAGGAATGATATTTAAGAGGAGAATATAATTAATCTATTCAGGTCATAAACATTTTCTTCAGGGCAATGGACAACCATCTAAGACAACATTTGTAATCATTCATGGACATTACTAAAACACTTTAGAATGAGCTGGCAAAGCTGAGGATGGGCAAAATATTGCCATTTTATTCCAAGGACATCTTTATGTTTGTCTTGTGCAGCTTTTTGAGGATTATATTAATGAAAAAATAGTTTCTATTTTTTTGTATTTGGCTTTGTGTAGATGCTGCATTGTGTTCCACCGAGTGCTTAAACATGATGTAGGTATTGTGTTTCCCATCATTTTATGTCAGAGCTCAAAAAAGCATACAAGAATTTTCCTATTTTTCAAATATTATTACCACCTTAAATGGAAAATAGTTACAGAGGTCCTTAGCAGCTCTAAAGGTTTTCAGCCTTTGCCAGGTCTGTCAAATAAGAAGGAATTTTTCAAGTACATTTCCATGCTACTCTATCTTGGGTGTCTTGGCACAGAAATGTTTATAAACTTCAACTATTTCAGATTTTTTTGAAAGTTACCTGGAGGGAAGAGGAGGAGGAGGAGGAGAGGAGGGAATTGGACAGTGTTTAGAGGAGCACTCTGGTCTGCTGAATATTTTACTCCTTGTAGCACCATGCAGGATTCTGCTGTTGACTGAGTGTATCAACTGAAGGTGCAAGGGGGTTCATGTTGCTACCAAATTAAATTCAGAGGATCAGAGTGGGTTAATATGCAAAGGCTGTGTGAGGAAATGTGGGGGAGCCTGTCCCAGCTACCGGGTTCACATGTGCACTCATTGTGACACAGTAATTTACAAAAAAAGAAAGATAAAAGGAAAACAATCCTAGGCAGTCACTAAAGCCCACAGTCAATAAAGCATTTGCTAAACCACTCTACTGCTGGGGCAGAGGATCAAGCCTGTCTACTCAGCTCCCTTTAACGCCAATGCATATTTTTAAGGCAGCGTTATGAAATAAATGTTATACTTAAAAATATATTTTGAAATTAATTTTATTTTCTTAGGCACAAAAGGGCCAACAGGTAATGTTTAAGCTTAGAAAGGGAGTACACTGAGACACTTCCGAAGCATTGGTATTACTCTGTGATGAGCTGGCTTAACCACACACAGATAAGTCACAGAAAAATAGCAGTCACAAGAGTGAATCTGAAATAACTGGTAATTACTGACCACACTATAATGCAAACCTTTCTTATGTTGATTAATTGTAACTAATTTATATGAATTTATCATCTTTATAATTGATTTTAGTTATTTTGTGGATGCAGCTAAAGAAAACAGCCCACATTTACCAGGCAGGAACAACTCAGTTATTACCGATGCAGCAAGCGATTCAATTCGGTCTTTAAAGTCCAGATTTGCTTTAATCTCAGCTTTAATTTGTTCCCAACAAATTCAAACTGCTCACAGAGCAGTGTCAAAGGACTGGCCACAGCAGATGATCAATTTGTCATGCTCTTATTATCGCTGCACTTCAACTTGGAGGAAAGCAGAGTTTGGTTTGAGCTTGATAGACAGAGGGACCAAAAGCTGCATATCGGTGTCATAAGGCAGATGGGTTGGTGTCAGCATGTGCATTTTGCTCTGTGAGAGAGTGAAAAACTGTGCAGCCACCCTGCATGAATCACAACATTTTCCTCGAGATTGGATTTTTAGTAGTCAGACATCTAATTGGCCGGGCAGACTGCTGCTCAGACGAAAATGAGAAGGCTGTAGGGGCAGAGCTGCCTTTCTGAAGGCCACATATCTATTTGGGATTTAGGCCTGCTCTGAAAATGTGTTTCTAATTTTGTCATATCTGTGGGAAAGAATTTCTGAGCCTAGGCAGGATGGAGTGAAATGTTTTACTTTTTATATATACATATAGGGTTCATGCTCTTAATGGCTTTAAAAAATATAATCACATTTATCCTGTGAGCTCTTCATGTTGTCTCACTCTTCGTTTTCTGCTGACACCTCTTCATCTGCATGCTCAGCACCTCTTCCTGAGCAGGTGAGCAGTTCTGGTACAGATGATCACCATCCATGGAGGGACTCCCCTTGTCTCATCCTCTCTCTGCTCTGCCCTCTGGGATGGGTTTTTACCTTCCTGATGAGGAATCAAGTCCTCAGAGTGAATGTAGTGGGGCAGGATGCAGGAAGCAGGAAGCAAATTGCAGAATATGCAAGGAGAAGGTAACAGGATTTTCCATTGGCTCCATCACTGCAAATTTCCACTGGGATAAAGAGAGCTGCAGCAGCAGTAAAATTCATTGCATCTGGACCAACTCTGTGAAAGGCGGCTTTCTGTCTGTGGTGTGACAGGAGAGGCATGGCTTGGAGAAAATCAATGATGAGGCAATTGAGAGCAGTGAGCTGCTCCTACAAAGTGCAAACTTTTCAATCACCATTGTGGGTAGATAATAAGAATCTTTTCATTTACACTGTAGAAACTTGTTCAAGGCAGCAGCAGAGGTGTAATAATAGACTTTGCTTCTGGAACTGACAGCAGGGGATTGAGATAATCCTCAGGCAAATACTGGTCTCTGTGATTTCCCCTCTTACTTTATGAAAGGTCCTATTTCTTTCCTTAAATGTGAGGCCTGTTTGAGCTTCCTGAAATCTTGAGCCTTCAGTGAAAGAGCTGTATGGAGCCAGGAGTTCAGGTGCCTCCTGCCTAAAGCATAAACCTACCCCACACCACTGGCAGTGACAGAGCTTATAGAAATGGGATTTTACAGGAAAAAGCCATCTCCTCTTTGCCAGCCCCAGCTCCCTCAATGGCAGCAGCGCAGGCAGATCCAATTCTGTATTCTGTCTACCCTCTTCTTGTCCTGCTGGAAGGAGACAGCAGTGCACTATAATGAACACAAAATGTTAAATGCTTGGATAAAAGGTAAGATTCAGCTGCATTCAGTCTACCTTTTAAACATCATAAACCCTGAGAGAAATTGAATGGTTGTTTAAAGGACACAGGTATTTCCCAAAATCCTGCAGTAAAACTTGTCTTCTGCAAGATCACTATTGAAATGAGAGAACCCTGAGTTCTTCAGCTCTGTTCTCTCTTCATCACCCTCTTTAATGCTTTTTACTCTGAAGAAATGGAAAGAGATCATCTGGCACATAATACTTTGGGAATGTAGGAAGGTGGAAGACTGTCAGGTTATTCTGCCTGGGAGTCTGGGGACAGCCCAAGATTAAAAGCTTTCCAGGAGAGGTCAGCTGTGCAAGGTGTGCTTACTTGTAATGGGGCTCTCTTGAGAAATTTAAAATCCCTCCTGAGACCCTGATGATCTGCTTTCAGTGTTTCTTTCTGAATGCCTGCACTTTATTACCTCCTATGGAGCTCCCAGGGATCCCAGTGAAATTTGTTCAAGTGTTTGCAATCACACCAACCCAGCTGCCCAGCCCCATGAAGTCATGCTCAAAAACTGCAGGATGTCAAATGTCCTTGGCATTCCTTCATTGCCTCTGGAGCCCAGGATCCTCCTGCTAGCCCTGACCCAACACCAGGCTTATTTATGACTTACAACTAGAGCAACTTATGTGGTTTTTATTAAGCAAAAGCCCAGGGGACCAGTTTTTAAATGAAGCAAAAAAATGCACAGGAGCTAAATATCAGTCATTTCTGTAACATACATGGCTCTCCAGCAAATCATAATGCAATTGATGCATTGCACAGTTTGTGCTACAGACTAATCATGTCAAGGTGGCTGAAATGGGCTCTTCATTCATTTATAACCTCTTCTGTGTTGTCAAGGATCTAATGCATTCACTTTAACTATAATAAGAATGAAATGCATAGTTATTTTAAATGGAAAGCACTTTTATGTCATCAAAACACTTTTAGTAAAGTAAAAATTTTGAAGTGTTTGTGTTCCAGATGAACTGCATGACTATTGCTATTGGTCTTGCTGTTTCAACCATTTTAATGACACTGGTTGGTTACTCTTGCAGGCACGAGGCTGCATTTTGCCTTACATCACTGGAATTGACTTCTGGACAGTTAATGACAAAAATTTTACTGCAATGACATTGTCATTTGTAAACTAACAGAAATGTTCTAAGTAACACTTGACATCATGTGAAGGTTTGAGGTTAAGTATCCACTTATTTTAATAGCTTTATTTGTTTGGTTTAGCCCCTAGAAGCCATCATTGACACTGGACCATTGCTTTTAATTGCATCACTTAAAGAGCACATTTCAAAGTCTGCAATTGTTTATCAGGTTTATGATCATTAAAACATTGGTTGTACAACTGTTATGAAGAAATTTTTTTTGCACCTTTTGAATTTTCAGCCTGTCAGGTAACAATAAATAATACTCAAATAAGCTATCCCATGGAAAACATATTTCCATAGTCAGTTTTCTTATGCAGGGCAGAGGCAGAGAATAGCTGTGGAGTCGCTGGTATTTAATGTGAGCTGGCAGGAGCACAGCTGCCCCTGACATGTGTCACAACATATAGACCCAGCACATACATGGAAGGAAGGCAGCTCTAGTGATTGTGGAGGCCCAGCACTAAAACAGGCTTTGGCCTCTTTATGCTCTCTCTGTGCGTCTGTTCTGCATGAAGGTGTGTTTAGCTCCCACAAAAAGGGCTAGGATCCTTTCATGAACATATTTTCTCTCACTGCCCTGGGACATAGTGACCACTTTCAGGACAATCCTGTTTTTTTTCCAGCAAAATCTATTCTCAACAAACCTGTACATAAACTGCCTTCATTTAGATACACAATCTCTAATAATTTTCCTCTGCTGAAAGAAGTTCCTTTAAATAGAAACTTGTGTTTACAACATCTTGGATAAACTCCATGCTTTAAAAATTCCTACAAAATACACTGAGGTGATATAAACTTTTTCATTTACATGAAATAATGCAAGTGGAAAGTTCTTGATACTCAGTGTCAGGCACAAAATGCACTCAGGCTGCCAGCTGTGCACCTGCATCCACAGGGGACACAGCCCTGAGATATGTCACTCCAGCTTTCTGTGGAATATTTTCCCCCTTATTATGTGGAAATTCTGTTGACATCTATATATTTGTAAATGTTCTCAATCGAGTCCCTGCTCTCATTACTTAAGACCTTTTATCTGGGTAATTTAGCAGTAATTATGCAATGAAAACTAGTGCAGTAAGTTCCATAGGTTGGGACAAGGATGCACTAACTTGGGAGACAATTACCCTGAACTGGTTAACAAAAATCTGCCAAACTCAGCAGCAGGTTCTTGGCAAGCAGAATGGAGTATGGAGAATGACAAAGATGCAATTAATCCATGGCTCATCTTCACCCCCAAAAGTGGGGAAGTTAGTCCTTGATAGAATCACCATGAAGGTGAAGTTTGTTCCATATTTGGCCTGTTCTGGGCAGTCAGGCAACAGGAGGTGTGGTATTAAATCTTCCAATAAATTAATCTTCACTGGTATAATGCTTCTCTACTCTTTCATTTCTCATCCCCTTTGCAGACTGCTTGTTTCCATGTATGCAGAAGAGAAGCATTTATGACATGAGACTGAAATGCAAAACCACATCAAAGCTCATGCACTATGTTGCATTGGTACCTCAGACCACTAAATTTTTAACAAATAACACTGTGACACTGGCTTTTTTCCTTTTGGTTAGACATTATTATTAGAAAGTAAGTTCTGGTAAAAAGTGTCAGATATTTTGATGGACCAAGATTTATTAAGTAATTTAGACATGTAAAGAACTGTATACATTCTAAGTGTTATTATTCATGACTAATCAACCGAAAAATTAACATAAAGAATGGCAGCCCTCATACTTGCACTTTTGATGTTAAATGAAGGGAGACCAATAATACATAATGAATGAAGATAAAGCCAAATGAATTTCTGAATTTTGTTTGTAGATGAGTACATACATCAAACGGCCATCTGCCCATAGAGGATTAGAAGTCTGCTACCATTTTCATTCAGAGTTGACAAAAGAAAGAAATAGAGTATTTCTCTTCTGTAGTCTCAGTAAAAATCTGTTGCAGATATGAGTGTGATACTTCTTGTGACTCAACATTAGAAGGCCATAAAAAGTTAAAAACGGAAGGTACAAAGTGCCATTTCAAGAGCCATAGTGAACCTCATGAACTTTCACAAGCCAGGCTGAAATGTCTGTGATTCACTGATCAAAGCAGGTGTAATACTGACTCTGGAATTAAAAGTCAGCTTTTCTAGAGAGTTTTAGGAAAAAAGAAACAGAAGATAATGAAATGAAATGAAATGAAATGAAATTAAATTAAATTAAATTAAATTAAAAAATGCATCCATATGCTATAGATTTTGACAACTCACATCCAAAATGATTTGGAATGGAGGCAGCCTTGTGTGTACATTATCACTGAATCTTTTGGTACATCTCAGCAAAGACCATATGCTGTATTACAGCTTAGGAAAGATTTTATAGGTCAAGCTGTTAAATACCAATTTAGTACATAGGCTGCAATTTTGAACAGTTACCTCTGCAGAGTGTTTCAATCTCATTAAAAACTAAAAGCCTTTGTTTCTAGCAGATCACATGAAGGAAAACAATTAGTCTTTTATGCAAAGTTCCTTCTTCACCTTAGATAAATTCTTGGCCAGCAAGAACTGGTGTATTTGGGAAAGTATACACTGAATGTTTGTGCAACACCATGTACACTCGTGGGAAAACAAAAGTGAGGAAAGGCTGTCCATGATACAAAACATTGCAAATTGAGTTTGGGAATTTTTATTTTAACAAGCAGCACAGCTATAGTTTTCTTCACAAGTTTTCCTTGCATGCTTTTATGTTGTATATATAGATTTAAATGCTAAATTGAAGCCTACTATGAATGTTGTACACTGTGTAGTGGGAAATACATGTCACCTGCAGCCTTCAGAACTGGAGAAGGATTCAGGTCCTTTCTGAATCCTGCCAAACCCTACCAGCAAGTAAACAGTGTTTTTATTTTCACCAGAAATGGCATTGCAACAGCAGGGTTGATAGGTGACTGGTTCTGAGCTGCTGCTGAAGGAGCAGCCTGCACACACTGTGTCTGAGTGGGGAAGGTGTTTCACTTATTTTGGGAATACTATCATCTCAATCTTTCTCTTCAGCCCAAGCTTGCACAGGGTTACATTTTTCCTAATGTTCATTCATTGAAAATTTGTGTGTTTTTGTTAAGATATAGATGGCAAAAGTATATTGCCAAAGTATATATAATTATTACCCGAGTAAAGAGGTTCTAGATCTTTGTGATCTATCCAACATGGTTAACATAAGACAGATACTTAGAAAATGTCTATAAATTGAGAGTTCTCTTCTAGTATTTTCATATGAGGCACTAAATGTACTGGTTCATATGAAAAAACGGCTTTTCTGCTTGCACTTGCATGCTTTGTTAGAAAGAAAAAGATGTATAAAGGTGTGTTTTCTTCTAAAATCCCACAGTTGCATAGACAGTGCCTCCTAAATGTGTTTGTAGATGATTCCTATTTTAAATGTTAAGTAACTGTTTAATTCATATTAGGGAAAATAATTCTCCTTGACTGTTGTTGTTATTATTGGCTGGGATCATTTTGTAGTAAAAATTGAGATCCCTTTTCTTTTATTACATGAACTGATACCCAGTACTGAGGTTGCTGATCCTTTTGCTACAATTGATTTGAGATCCTCTTCCCTAAATCTTAGGATACTGATCAGTACTCTTAGAAACTCCCTTTCAGAATTAGTGGAAGATTAATTCTTTCCCTTAGATTTAGTCAAAACTCTGCCCTTTTCCATTCAAGTGTTTTTATATGTTTTCTTCACTTCTGTGGGAAAAAATAAATTCTAAATAGCAACAGACTTATGAGAAACAAACTTTGTATAGTAATAACTACTTTCTCTTAGTGTGCACCTCTACATCCTTTTGTGTGTATGTGTACATATATATGTGTGTATATATGTACATGTATGTATGTACATTTTGTGAGTTTGGGTGCTTTGTTGCTTTTGTAAATGTAAATGCAAATGTAAATTTTCTGTTGTTTTATTTCCCATTTTGATTCTGAGACTTTTTCTGTTTGATAACAGGAGATTGCACAGAGAAATAGCATCTGACTGTGCAAATAAAATACCTGTCCCTTTTTCAGACAGGTTTACAGCCACATAAAAACACACAAAAGGAGGGAAAACAACTGCACAAATGCAGAGGAGGTATAAATCTTGTTTCAATAAAGCTGAAAAGTATTAACTGACTCCTGGAGTAAGGGGGAACAGGGAGAACACTATGTTTTGTGGTGTCCTGTGTTGGAGCTGGTAACACATTGTTCACTTTTAATTTCCAGTGATCAGACACAGTTATGGGAAAGGCACTCGGGTTTGGCATCTTTCCCTGTGCTTAACAGGCACTGAAGGTGACATCCAGGGGAATCCCAGCTGGGATTCTGAGTGTCTAACACTTACACTGGCACTGAGCAGGATGTTTATATTTTTAAGCTCTAAAGATCTACACAAATAGGCCGAAGATTTAGCGAGGACATAATAATTGCTTTTCTTTCAACAGCAGGTGACTTATTTCCCACTGAGAAAAATATAAGCCTGCTGCTTTTAGTCATAACATGAGCAACAGGAGGAAAATAGATGAGAAGGTGGGAAATGTCACCAGTTGTGTCTTGGAAAAGATGTTTGCAGGCATGCATGAGTCTCTAAGTGCATGAAATTAAAACATTAAAAGTTTAAAGGTCTATGTTTATTGTTCATGAGCCACAAGTCTCATAATTATATCATTTAATAATAACAACTACCTGATTCTTTTAAATTTCAGAGAATGGTGGGATCTCTTTCTTGTTCCTTTTTCTTGCTGTGTGTAGCACACCTTGACTGAGCAGAGAGCATTTTTGTGTGCCTTGGGTGGGAGGGAGCAGCTCCGTGGGCTGGTCCAGGGAGAGAATGGGCACAGAAAGGGCTTTGATGCTGCTCTTCATGTTTATCAATACAGACACATTCTTCTCTATCATAATCTTAATTAATAGCAATAACACTAGACCTCTCTTACTGAATATCTGATATTGATATCCAACTGTTGTTGTTTGCACAGACCCTAAATCTGGAACTCATTTTCAAACTCAATCCTCCCTGCAGCCTTGTTAGACTGAGGTTTACCTCTGATCTTGGGGTGGCCAAGGCATTAACAGCAGTGTAGCTGGGCTCCACATCTGACAACCTCTCTGGGAGCTAATACATGGTAATGAAAAGAACGATATAACTTGGTGGTAGAAATGGTGAAATCCAGCCTAGAATTGTGCTCAGGTGTCACTGGAATTGCAGTGCTATCCACTAGAAAATTTTCCTGAGGCTTTAAGTGCATACAAATAATCATCATGAAACAAATTAGTGCACCCATAAATATTATAGGTTAATAAATACTTCTGAGTTTGCAGTCATGTTCAAGAATTTCCTCTTGATGGATATTAATATGTGCCTCATGTCTTTTTCAGATAAAGCAGTTAGAGCATATCAGTGCCATAAATTAAAAATTAGAGGTGGAGGAAATCCTCAGATCTCCCAGGAGAAAATCTCCACATCATTCCAATTCCAAGATTTATGATATACTCTATTGGTTAAGAATTGAACCCTGCCTTTTTTAAAACAAAGGTTTTCCCCATGTAGCACTAATCATGGCTAAATGCATAATTATTGACTTGTGGAAAGCAGAAAACTCTGCCATGATTAATAACTTAGTATTGGATTTGAAAGCAGAGCTCTAATCAGGACAATGTAGGAGACAAATAATCTAAAGGTCTTTTTCATACAAATTTGAAAGATAAAACAATTCAATATAGCTTGAGACTTACCAGCTGATACATATTGGCACACGCAATGCAATCTGCCAAAGCAGCAAAAAATCATTTGTGCCTGAGATGTCTCTGGAGCTGATTGTGTGACTCCCTTATGGGAAGGGCCTCTCCAGGTATCAAGGCTGTAAGATTAAGTCACAGGATCTGAACTAAATAAACACTTTGAATTAGCTGCTCTCGTACATGTGTGTGTGTGTGTATAATGCACAGCCACACCTGGCATGTTTGGGATGTCAGGTTAGGATGTACCCAGGCTCAAGGACTGGCAGGACTGAGGATTTTTTGTTTTCACCCATGGTCCTTCCAGGGTGACTCAGAGAATGGGACTTGTTCAGTGACTCAGTTTGCCCCAGTGTGCAGATCAGTCCAATAGTCTCTGTGAACTTCTTAACTATTTTTGGCATTACAAGAGAGCCTGAAAAGTTTTGCAGTCTGAAACAGCAGACTCGTTTGGCTGGTCTTAATCCTCCTGTGCACGGTATTTACTTTGTGGCTAGACACATACTCTCATATTCAGCATGGCCTTCTGGCCCCAGGCATCTGATGCGTGAATGCAAAGTAATATGAGGGGGAATTCTGCTATCCACATAAGTGATTGTGTCTTTCAAATATGTAGAGAGGGAATTTTTCTTCACCTTATTCAGTATGAATGCAAGGAAAGGAATTTATAAGCTTTGCTTCCTTGCCTTCCTCCTCCCAGAAAATGAAAAGCAAAGCTGTTGGATACACTGAAAGAAATAGGGAGACAGTTTTTAAAATTTACCAAAAGTCTACAGGCATTTCAGAAATCTCCAAGGAAGCAGAATGAGCACATTCCCATTAAAATCTCATCAGGTGCCTATCTATGTCTTTAGCTGTTTAAATGTTCCATCTAACTCTGTTATTTTTATTCCTTCTGATTTGTGCTTTTCCTTTCAACAACTGGAGTGACATAGGCAAAAGTGGCTGGACTGAAAGACCCAGGCCATGCTGAGCCCTGAGATTTGTTTAAGTAAACACTGCAGGGTTAGGCATTGTCAAAAATTCTACCCTGAGCATCCCCATCAGGAGAGGCTACAGCAGGAGAACTGATCAGGATGTCAGGTCTAGGGCCTGATCACATCCCAGGTGCATGGAGACCTTTTCTTTTGAGGCTCTATCCCTTCACTGCTACCACAAAAATCTGAGGGTGGAACAATTTTCTTCTACAAGACTCAGTTATAAAGGGTACTTGGAAGAAAGGGAGGTGAGACAAGAGAAATGGCTCTGCTCACCTGCAAAACTTTTGAGTGCTTCCCTACAAGTCTTCAATCATGAAGTGTTAAGGCCCCTTCCTGCTAAAAGCTCTTGCACTACTGTCATAGTGTGGCACTGTTTCCATATCCAAGCAGTATGACACTTGTTTGTGACAAAATTTCCACTGAGTCCCATACAAACAGGGGATATTACTATTGTGTAGTGAGGTGTTTGGTCTAAACTAAAAAATTTTGGAAAGGAGGAGGAAGTTTGGTATTCAGTGTAAGGACTTTCTTCAAGAGTGAATTTGCAGAAGTACCCATGATATGCATTTATATAGAAGTAATTCAAAAGCTTTATACCGACTAGCTTGATTTTCCTAAAGCTTTTGTAGATGATTTATGAAAAGTGTTATTTCTATTATTCAAGCATATGAAAAGAAGCAAATTAACTCATTACATTATGTGGACAGTCAAAAGAAGAGTTAAATGGACCATACGACTTTCCCTTAAAACATTAATTTTCTTGTGTTGTCTTTGATTTCCTTCATAATAAAATGTTCACAATAGCCACTGGGTATTACTGTATGAAAGATAAATTAGATCGTTCCTATTAGATGTGAATCCTTTCCTAGACTTGTCATCAGGACATGATTATTGTAAATTTGTCTATACATGTGAAATGTCAATCCCTGAACACATTTCCTGTTGAAAAACAAGAGATTTTCAGAGTCTTTTCATTTCAGATACTGTCAAGCTGATGGCTATGGAAATGTTTTTTAAATGAATGATTAAGGACTGTATCTAAAGTTTGGAAATTGGTTTTTCTCCCCGAATAAGTTTAATTCTGCAGCATCAAGGAGACCTGCAGATGCTCAGCACTCCTCACAGCAAAGCCATGCAACATTACACAGGCACAGCTTGGTGGGAGCTGCAGCTCTGTTTTATGACTCTCTTGATGTCTGTAACACCTGAAAACCTGAAACACTTACCTGGTGGACCTCTCTTTATATGAGGAGTGAGACATGAGAAATTCCTGCCACTGTGACTTCTGGTGAGAGCTGGGCATCTGGGAGACCTGCCCTGCCTGAGCCATGGGGCAGGGCAGAGCCTTCAACACTAGTCAACCCTTTCAAAAATAATAGCTGTGAAGGGTATGTTGGTGTAGATGATGCAAATTTGAAAGGGAAAGAAACAAACACTTTCTGAGCTGGAACCTCTCTTAACTGTTAAAGTTTCTTGAAGCTGTTGTTTTGATTTTTTTTCCCCTCTGATTAAATATAATGTCAGTATTTCTGATCTATACTATGCAGGCAAACATCCTAAGGCTTATGGAAATGAATCTAAATCATTAACTCTTGTGAAAATCATACAATAAACTGTCTGTGAGTCATGCATGGAGCACCTATACCGTTCAGATGTAGAATTTCCCCCCTTCTGTTGTACATCAATTATTGCCACTAGTTTTGAATACTCAAAAACATGAGATGCTTAACAAATGCTAGATAATAGCAAGAGGCCAGCACATTCCAGAGTGTTTGTGTACAATAATTACTATCCACAAATGAAAATCTTTTAAGCCAGTGTTTGAAAATCTTTTGGTCCAACTACTCTAAAAATCTTCATTAACAGTAGATAGCAAAACCTGATTACATCTATGTTCATTTTGTACTGATGTGGCTTCAGTTAATTCTCAAGTTCAGCATGATTCCAGGTGAAGCTGACCCACAACACCCTTACACACTGGAAATGGGATGTCACCTTCAGGAGAAAAAAAATGGTTTTAGGTTCAGGATTGATACACGGTGGGTTTTTCAGTTTGTGCTCTCTGCCTCAGAACAATGAGAGCCAAGGCTTCTGCAGGAAATTGTGTCTCTGCCTCTGGTCTCCAAGATAGAGACACTGTCTAAACATCATAAAGTTGGCAGAAGAATAGTGGGTAGACTAGCAGGACTCATCACTTGTTGCCATAGATTTTCCAGTTGATGATGATAAAGGTCTTTAAAATGTAATTCAGTTAAATATCACAAAGAACAGTTCCAGTAAGCTTCAGTTAATGCCAAAATTCTATTACCAGAAATATAAAGATTTATGCTTATATTTCCACTGTTAATTCCTTTTAAGTTCCCCATGGATTAAAAATTCATGTGCAAGAAACATGGATAGCTAAGTATATCACTTCGTATAGCACACATAAAATTAAAGGCATTTTTAAAGTTACGTTTTTGAATGTTAACTGGCAAGATGTATAAAACAAAAAGCTATCATGTAATCTGAATTGTCTCTATATATCCCCTGTAACAGCCGACAATGAATATTTATCTAAGCAAATATTTTCCAGCCTTTCATGCTACAGTTTGTGTTTGTTTCAGTCTGATATGAATAAACAGAATGCTCTGCAATAACTGTAACTAATATCTTTAGGCACATAACATTTGAGATGGATCTGCAATTCAGTGCAGCAATATTCAACTGCAGAAGAATTATTAGCATTAACCAGGAGCTAAATTACAGCTCTGATTTTACTGGTACTGCATTGTACCTGTGACTTCTATAATGCTGAAGGAAATTAAGGTTTCACTTTAATTTTTATGAAAAGAAAATAGATTCTTGTTAAAATGAGCAGCATCATTATGTTTGTTTAGCACTTACTATACACAGCATCATGCAGTCACAAATGTTCAGGAGAAGAGAGCATTAATAGTGCATCAGATCACTTATAAAAGCACAAGATAATAATGGTTATTAATACAACTGTAGTATACAGGATCTGAAGAGGGAGGTTTTTCTTTGCAACAAGTTAAGGGAAAAATCTACCAATTCCTCTTTTATGAAAGGCTTTGTATTAGGCTCAGTTACCCCTACACATTAAATTCAACAATTGGCATCCAAATTCACTCCATGAAATGCACCCCAGGAGCTCTCCTGGTGCCATTGGGCATCTCCCATTTAGCCCATGGGTCCTTTAATCTTGCCAGTGCAAATTGTCACCATCCAAGATGGGTACCTATGGCTGTGAGTGTTTATAGTATTGGTGGGGATGACAGGGTTGCAGCTCAACTAAAATTGTCCTTGCAGTACTTTTATGTTTTCTGTTCCACACAGATTTTACAGGGAATTAGTGTCTGTAACTAAAGGCACTTCTTTGGCTTAAGTATTTAACAGGCCTACACAACATAAGTGAATGCCTGTCTGCTGTTTGCTGATACAAACGTTACAGTTCTTATTTCCTTTCTGGGACTTTACTGAACTCTCTGCTTATAGCTTACCAGTACAGTGGAACATTTTCCTTCCACTAAATCCACTTTCACTAAATCCCTGATACACTAAAAGTTTATCTCCAGCCAGTATCACATGATGCTGTCTAGCCTACACACCACTTAGGAAATGCCAAACTTCTTATGATTAATCCCCTGACCCAGAAAGTCAGGTTCCATCATGCTGCCTGCCTGTCCTGCATGGGGACTGTGAGCTCCTCACGAGAAATCTGCCTTGCAGAACAGTCCACCTTCCTCTCATATGGAACTGAATAGTTACTTACAAGAAAATGTATTGCATGTTGCAAGGGTTGTTTTGTTGTTTTTTTTTTTAATTTTCTAACCTTCAAATATCTATGAGCAGGGCCAGTCCTGGTGCATTAATGAATGCTTTTATTTTCTTGCATATCTTGTGGAAATTAGTCCATGAGTTGGACTTGAAGGGTTGAAGAAAAGGTGTGATTTAGGCGAAAGTTTACAACTGATCCATGCCTTAGACTCAGTTGGGTCCTACAATCAGTCAATACCCAAAGCTGAACCTGATGCAAGTCCTGGTAGTGACAATAATGTGTTTCAGGCAGACCACAAGTTGATGAAGTTCCCTGTGAGCACAGCTCCTTCTTTGTAATAAACTATGAAAATGCAGAGTTATATTTTTGTGTTAGCTCCAGATTAATTTCTTTTTTCTCTGTGCTCAGAGTGAAAAATGAACAGAGGATTTTTAGGAGCATATTTATTTGCATGTTCCATCATTTTTCTGTGTGTTTGTGTTTATGTATCATGCAGATGAGATGGATGAATGTAAGTAGTCCCACTAAATTCAGCATACCAGGAAGGGGTGGAGTGCTGGAAGCAGCTTCTGAGATTTTCTGAGCAATGCTACATTATTAACTCAGAGACAATCTTTTCTTGACTATAATATATACAGGCATTGCAAACAGAGCTGTTGACATAGAGATTAATTTTCAAAATGTGCTATAACCAGTTTCTCCTCTACGTGAAAATGTTTGTGGTTAGAGCAGAGCGTGGTGGCAGGTAGACAAAAGAAGGGTAGTTGGAAAAAGCAAGTGAAATCTGTCTGGAAAAGGGCTCCCAGCCTGTGGTGCTGTACATCATCTGCTCATCTCCAGATTTCCTGCTTTCCATCCACACAAACCCTAAAGGGTTGGTAATTTGGGTTTTGTTAAACCTCAGGTTACCCTTGTCCTTAGAGTGAGGGTCAGAATCTGGAGATCCTTAGAACTTTTCCTCCCCTTGTTTTGTCCACTGATGTTTGGACAGATTTTAGCAGCATCAGATTGATGTGCTTGTAATATTGTGTTGGATTTTTAACCTTACATTGAGATATTTTATACATGGGAATGGCACCTACAAGAAAGACAGAGATGGACTTCTCACAAGAGCATGGAGTGATAGACAAGGGGGAGTGGATTCAAACTGAGAGAGGGTTGAGATTTGGTATTAGGAGGCACTGGCACAGGTTGCCAGAGAAGCTGTGGCTGCCTCATCTCTGGAAGTGTTCAGGTTATGTGGAGCTTGGAGAAACCTTGGATAGTGGAAGGTGTCCCCTGCCATGGCAGAAGAGTTAGAACTTGATGGTCTTCAAGGTGCTGTTCCAACCAGGCCATCCTATGATTATATATAGTGTATAGTTTGTAATTTTTGCTATTGACTTATAATGATTGAACGAATGAGCATCTAATGTCTGTCTGTCTGTTTATTAGGTTATTTTTAGTAGAAATGAAACCATATGAAGCTAGGCTTGACTTATGAGTATGTACATTGTTCCTCATCAGAAGCTGCCAGAAGAAATGTGAGGACAAATGATAACAAAGCAATTACAGAAAATGGCAGAGAAAACTTCAGGTCCGGAGGTATTTGTTGTTGGACAGATGACAGTGGTTATTCTGAGTTAAAAAGTCTGATGCATTTCAAGAACGAAGCATCTTTATCTGTCAATCCCAAACATCCCTAATAACCTTAGAATTCAATTTTCCCAACTCTGCAATAGATCCTGTGAATGTTTTTGTAACTCCTTGTCTTCTTTAGACAGTGGGAATCACATGCAATTTCCATATGTCTACATAAGTCAAATGCCTCCCACCAGAAGTTCTTCCATGTGTTGTAGTTGATTTATATTCATAAAAAACATTCAAGAAATGATTCAGAGATTGTAATTACTTGGTAATGTCAGAAATTGATTAATTAAATGCTCCACTGTTTACTCTGCATTTTTAAGGCTGCTAACATTTCTAGGCATTTTCTTACAGCATCAGAGTGTTTGCTGGGTGAAGTTTATTAATGTAAATTGGATTTGACATAAACAAGACTACAGCTAATTATTTCATGTAAATATACACACTGCATAGCAGCAAACTCATAAAATCTGCACATCTTCCTACACTATTTTTTTTTAAACTCTGGATGTCTGTTTTAGCTAAATAACAAATTCCTGTTGCCTTAAATAACACTCACTTTTTCATTTGTGGAATTTCTGGGCTGTAAACATTTGCGTCTCTCTGACACCTCCTTAACTTACACGTGGTCATCAATAACTTCCAGCAGTCAGGAACTCTTACATGTACCCTTATGCTAAGCTTCACTTGCCCTGTTTATTTTATATTTCACTGTACAGAGAGATTTTATACTTAGTGAGGACAAGAACTTTCCATAAGCTGCAGTAAATGGGAGAGCAGCCCCAAACCTGCCCAGGAGTGCTGTGGCTTGTCCATATTAATTCCTCTTCCTGGCCAAAAGGCAGATTTTTCTCATTTCCTGCTGAAATCTTTGGCTGGTCCAGTGGTCTTGATGACTTTTTGGGTCGGTTAGAAGCTCAAAGGGTTCTTGGTGGTTCTCTTCCTCCGGGACAAGCACTGGTAAGTGCAGCCCATACTCTGCACCACCACCTGCACGTGCTGCAGTTCCTGCTCGCTGTCACTCAGGGTCAGGCCCTACCCAGCCACTTGAACCTTGGGACAGGTGGGTATCCAAGGAGATTTGGCCTTTATGGAGACTGTTTTGGCTCCATATCCAAATTAAGGACATCCACGTGTTGATGCTGTAGGGATGTATTGCTCAAGGACTCTGTCCATGGGTGTTAAAAGCTCCACAACTTAGAGGATGTAAATGCAAACTTTCCTAATATGATATCATCCTTTTCTATTTCAAGATGACTCAAGTAAATTCCAGGTAATGCTTTGTACTTTTTTTTACTGATTTATACTTTTGGGGAAGAAAATCAGCTAAAAGCAGCATTGATTTGCCTGCTGGACAAAATGTCGTTTCCTTTTCTTCTACAGCTATATGGAATAATTTGTTCAATATTTAGCAGAAATTACATAATTTCCATAGCCTGCTATTTGCATACGAAAAATATTAGTTTGTTTGCAACTACCCAAACCAGCCAATCACCTGGAAATCTGACTGAGGGTAGTGGTTCCTACCAAGTTTGTTCCTCACCTTCCAGCTTATGGTCTACTGGTCCACTAAGCCAGGGAAGAGCTCTTGCAGAATACTGGTCCATACATTTCTCCTGCACATGTCTGCCTGAGACAGGAGATTTGCTCCTAGAAAATGTCTTACTGGTAAATGGAGGGGTTTATAAGGTGATGGAAAACAGCATAAAACTGCAGCATTCTCTCTCCCTGTTCTCGTCCCTGTGGGGAAAGAACACCAACATCAGTGTCACTGAGTAGCAGGCTACCCACGCTGTTATCCCAGAGACTGAACTCCTTTAGGGACAAACTGGCAAAACCCAAATGCAGCTCTGTGTGCCAGCTGCAGATCTGGACGGCATTCCTCTGAGAACTATCTCTGAATCCCTGTCCTCAGAGAGCACAGGCTGCAGAATCTGTCTCACAGTCAATGAGCTGGTGCTATTCCGGGCTTTACTAAACCCTGCTGCTGTCTGAGGATGGTGCTGGTTAATAGAGTGCAAAGTGGAAGCCAAGCAGCAGCAGGAGGAAAACCCAGCTGATTTTTTATGAAAACAACTGGCTTCAAATAAATTGGTAAATCAGTTTTAATCACTGCAGCTGAGATGCAATATGAACTGTTTACTCAAGCTTAAGTAATTTTGAACAATTAAGAAATTTGCTCGATATATTTATTAAAATAATCATTGCTGCTTTTTCTATAGTGGTGTAATGTGCATGAGGCCTCTTTCCAGCCTCCTGCTCCATTGCAGAGGCTCTCAATGTGCACTTTCATGCCAGTTGTTAATAAACCCTTCAATTAAAATAGTGTTGAAATCATGTAGAAAAAAAATAAATCAGCAATAATGGTAGTTTTAAAAGTTATTATCTTTAAGCGACATGGTTTACCTTTCATTGTTAATTAGGACCAAAAGTGAGTAGTCTAGCCAGGTGTGGTATTCAAAGGAGTAAGAAATACTAATGCTAAAGAGTTTTATTCTTTTTAATACCTGATTTCTTTTTAGTATGCAACAGAAAGCTCACTCAATTCTCATTGATATTGCTTTTGGATATGAAAAATATTGTCTAGACAAGAATACATATATATAAATATATATGTGTCCACTTAGGCTGCTAGAAAAATGTCTATTTTCTATCAAACTTTTATGCAGCAGGATGAAAACATAATTTTCATTTATAATATTTTACAAAAGTCATAATATTCTCTGAAGTCACTCTTGCTAGATTTAAAGCTTTACCCCAGGGCACTCTTCCAAGATCCCTCGAAAATGACTTGTGTCTCCACAGTCAGTGTAACAGCTTAGATGTCCCCTTTGCTGCTTTGCTAACATCATTTCCTAATTGCAACAGTCTGCTATTTGGCTGCAGACAGCTTTGTTGTTGTTTGATTTCTAATAACCTTTCCCTGTGAAAATGTGACTTCCTGAACTGTAGCAGATGATTATGGGCATTCCATGGAGCTCCCTGTCTCCAGGGCTGGATGGCTCCAGACACTTGGAGGAACTTGTCTGTGCGCTCATTCTGTTGTTCATTTGGTTTTTCTCTGCTCCCCAGTGACCAACATTTTCCTCTGTGGAGCACAGGAGCCTGAATCCATGCTGGTGCTTGCTTCCAAATACAAATATTAGGAGAATCAAGGGTAATGTAGAGGAGTGGACTAGGGCTGTCTCCACAGTCTGCCCCAACGGAGCCAGGAGTGGAATTAGATGTGCCAGGAGGGAACAGGAAGCTTTGTTTGCAAGGCTCAATATGGTGTTTCCCTCCCAGCCCTGCTTCAAAACCGGTCTGCAGGAACATGACTTCCAGCCTAGTCTCTGTCCCCCTTTCCCTGTTTTCTGTACAGCTCAGGAATCTCAGCCCTTTGCTGGGAGCTTGTTTAGGACAGGAGAGCAGTGACAGGGGGACAGTGGCCGTGTCCCCATGTGCCTGGCTGAGGGGTGTGGATTTGGGGTGTCTGTGCTGCAGGAGGGGCCAGACCCACCCATGGCCCTGCTGCCCAGCACAGGCGAGCTCCTGAGTAGCCCTATTGAATTAAGTACGTAATCAAGTGATTTGCTGGTATCCTTAATCCTTTTCACATCTTGCTAAGCTCATTAAACTCTCTTTGATGCCAAGCTGTGCAGGTTCCTTAAGAGAGGCAAAGACTATGTGCTATTCCTTTGGCTAGAATTTATCAGCTCCAGCTTCCAGAGAGGGACTCCTGTGCTGGGAGCCTAAGGTTGCTCGAAGGGTTTGCTCTGTAACAATGGATGGGAAAATGTTCTGTGTGCTGGATAATTTTTGATACCCTGCCCAGCACAACAACAGGGATATGCCAGAACAAATACCCAAGTAACCAACCAAAATACCGAGCAGTGGATCCCAGGCCTCAGTGGAGGCACTTCATTTCCTTTCTCTTCCCTGTTTTTTCCTGACAGCCATCCAGCTAACAAAGAAAAGAAAAATAAAACCCTAAAAAACTGGCAAAAAAATTAAGCATTGCAAAGTGAGATCTTTAGTTCTATCAAAAAAACATATTTAGGTATGTTTCTAGGCTTGTGCTTCAACTCAAATCAGCAACAATCTGGGTAAAGCAATTCTCTAATGCTTTCTAATTAGATGAGCTAGTATGTGACATTTGCTTGCCATCTCCTCCTGCATGCCAGAATACATGCAGCTGTTAGAAAGATTTTCTACTGCATTTAAATGTATTACAGAAGGTTTCCCCCTTAAAACAGTGCAGTTATATGTGCCATCATAGGAGAAAAAATGGAAGAGTGAATTTCTCATGGCTGCAAGGTAACTAACTCAGAAGAAAAGGGACAGGTTTCACTCATTATTCTGAAAAGGATTTTAATTTTTTGTTTGTTTAAATCGTGAAGTTCTCAGTAATCATGGAAGTTGTGAGGAATGGCTGGAGGTAGGAGTGGGACTCCAAGCAGAGCCAGGCTGCTGAGATCTAGTCCAGCATGGATGGCAATTCTATCCTCAGTACAATCTCTATGTAACAGTATCAAATGTACATAAATACTTTAATTTGGAATCTACAACTTCAGAGTAAAAATGCTGCATCATTTCAGAAATATTGACTTAGCCTTACACAGCTTTACCCCCTCCTGCTCTGCAGGTGCTCAGTGTCCATTGTTCTAGGGGAACAGGAAGAATTGTGACTCCCTTTTGAAACCCTGGAGCCACTGTGCTTTTACAGCTTTTCTTTCCTAGTTGATTGGTTTGTCTCATTAGTATCTAATGTGAGTTCTGGTTTGTCTCATTAGTATCTAATGTGAGTTCCATCATGTCTGCTTAAATGATTTTTCTCCTCACATCAGAAAACCATGCTCCACATAATCTTTCAAACTCCAGTTATCCATGCTACTCAGAGCCTGCATGGCCCAAGCATTCATATGACAGAACTCCAAGAAAGCTACAAAATACTTGTATTTCCCTTCTAGACGTGATCTGTTGGGGACTGTGAAGTGCTTTAATAAATTGTATACATTGTCTTGTGGAACATAAAGTCAGAGAATCATTTAGGGTGGAAAAGACCTTTAAGGTAATTGAGTCCAACCATAAACCAGTGTGATTACTTTGGGGTTTTTACTCACATTTTCTCCTGTCACCGAATGTGCCAAGTTATTCTAAATCATGAAGTTGTTCTAAATCTCAAGTGACTGTTTGCTATTTGCTTCACACTGACAAAATGATAACACTGGGTCCTGATCCAGGGATGGCAGAGTTTGTCTTACTGGGAGAGTTGATAAGAGAGCAGAAACCTGGGCTTAGGGACAGAGGCTGTGTCTGAAGCAGATGGCTTGCTGCAGACACAGCTGGCACATGAATGTGCCAGAAGAAAGGAGGTGCTGCTAACCACCATCAAATCATGGTTGATTTTTACATCACTTTTGCACACTGACAAGATTACATACTCCCAGGATGCATTTTTTTAAAGAGAAACCGAATAATACTTCTGATTTGTAATAGGAAAAATTTAACATTAAGGCAGCAGTCATGTAGGATAATCACAGTGCTTTCTTTTTCCCTATTGTCCTTATTTCCAGAAAACAGTTTTAAGAAAATTGCTTCAGAATGAGGCTTTTGTATTATCATGGTAGAATTATGCAGAATAAAACTGCTGATCCTATCTTTGCCTGTAGGGCAAAGTGCACTGATGAATAAATCAGGAATATTGTTTAATATTACATTAAAAAGATGTAGGGGTATTAATACTAATTTATGCCAGATTCATTGTGATAAAAAAGTATAAAGTAAAATTGGCAACTTGTTTTAAAGAACTTGGTACTGCAACTAATCATCATTATATATTTTTACAGTATCTATTTTGTGAAATCTAATATATGTGTATTGCAGAATGACTTTACTAGAATTAGCTTAGAAGAAGCTTCCTGCTTAATTGCCACTGAAGTTCATAGTGTTTCTCAGGATTTACATTATTTAACGTGTACTGAAAGAAAAAGCTATGTGATGCTTCTATTTACAGCAGTTAGAATGAAATTTAAACTTGGGGCCAACCACAGAGTTTGATGGAAAGTTTTACAATGCCCAAAGCTTTTCAAGCTGTGCAGTTTGAACAGGATATGGCTGAGATGCTTTTGCAGAGGCTCTTTGGGAGCAGAGTCCTACTCTTGCTGCCTGTCTGTACCAGGGACCTTTCTTTGTGCCTTTGCAGCACCACTCTCCTTCCCTCCCTCTCTCTCCCTCTCTCTCTGAACAAGAAAAGAATTATTGTGGACAGAAACAAAGTCACTTGGAACAATTCCAGTCCTGAAAAAATAAAAATGTACATTTATATATAAATTATGATCATTAAAATCAGCTAACATTTATCTTCACCTTGAGGAGACACAATGATGTAGAGTCCCTGTAGTGGCTGTCTCATATTCCTGGTCATGAAGATAAATGGCTCAGAAGAAACAACTACTTTGCAACAAAAATCCATATTTGTACACAAAAGAAATAATAATAGTAAAGAGAGAACTTCTAATACAAACAGGAACCCCACAAAGTGATTCTGTGATGAGTCCAAAGGCTAAACAATGGAGCTATAAAAATGGAGCTTTTGTCTCCAGAAAGTAAAGATGGATCCTTTTCTATGTAGTACTCCAATACTTGCAATTTCCTGAAGTATGAGGTTTGAGGCATATTTTTGCTTTGGTGAGATATTTCAGGACAGTCATATTATTACTGATATACTTTCAGAATAATAGTAATGTGGCTGTGTTGGTACTGCTGTCATCCAAATATATCACACTATATCACGTTATTCAGTGGGCTCATTCTGAAATATTTGATATAAATAACACTGATGTTGCCTTCCTCCTGGAAATGAGGTGGTGTATTTCTATTACTGACAGATTTCTCTGCTGAGAATAAACATCATCTCTTTGCATTGAGTTTAAAGAATAGGCTTCAATAAGAAAAAAATCCGAATTTTTCATCTGGTCAAGATTATTTATCAGAAATTCTGTCTAGACACAAGTACAGGAGCTTTCATAGAGCTTATATTGCAAGTTATTGCATCTGCAAAAGTTGGACTGAAAAATAATATCCAAGCTGAGTTATGGCTTCATTTTTAAAGAGGGTACATGCTATAGTATTTTTCATACTGCCCATAGAATAAATATTTGAGTCAAATATTCAGTTCACTTTGATTTATATCTAAAGTAAACAAAATATGCACCAAAACCAGTGACTGCAATGCTGGGAAGTTATTTTTCAGTCTGGATCCAGAGAAGATTTTTCTGGGCTTGGAATATGGATTTGAATTTATATGTACACTATTTGTGCTGCTTGTGTATCCTCAGTGCCTTGTCTTCCCCTCAAATAATCTCTGAAGAGTGCATTAGGCTTCTGCCCTGTTCATGTAATATGAATCCAAATGTGGATTTAATCTAGATTTTTACATTACTGTGATTTCTATGTACATGGGATACCTTTGGGAACAAAGTCAAAGTGCACTCCCCAAACTGACTCTGATTGGTTTTTACTCAAAATTTTACAAATACTTTGAGCATTGAAAAACTAATATTTTAATAATTTTTCATTTAGGAATACATGGACTCCAACAAATACATCGAGCATTTAGTAACTCAGCTGGAAGAACAACGCTGGAATTTATGGAGGCAAGTACAGTGCCATGTATATTTATTTATGTTGCTATTTTGGAAATTATACTGCAAGCCATAGTTTCCATTTTTGAGTTCCAAAGAATGATTGGGTATTCGGTTTCTCCATTCTTTAATTCTTTGCAGACTACCAAATCTTACCTCATGAAATTAGTAGGGCAGCACACACGAGTCAAATCATGCCTTTGTTAAGCAGGGCAGTTGCACACATGCACAGGTTTATTCATGTTAAAGTTTCTAGGCAGTGGATGCTAACCCTACTTCAGATTCTTTCAGTTGGACTGAATTTCAGAAATTGTGTTATATCCTTGAGTTTAAGTGTTTTCATTGAATGGCACACAAAATCTAGCCAAAATACAACCCTATCAGCGTTACCAATTGAGTTTTGAAACTAAAATAAGAACAGGTTTACAATTTTGCAGTGCCCTTGACAGTGTGGATTTTCTATATCTTTTCTGTTCATGTTGCCCAGACTTCACTCTGGTTTAAGCAAAGCAGGGATTGCCACATGCTGGTGGAGTGTTTCTACACTGCCTACAGCAAATTTGGTATCTACTCAAATCCTATCTAACATAACATTTAATGCAAAGGAAATGGAATAATAGCAGTGATAAAATTCCTTCAACATTCACAGATTTTTTTAATGCAATATTTAACTTTTTTTTTTTTCTGAAGACATATGAACAGTGACAGTCTTTTAAAACACAGTCAAATAAAAAAGTATCTTCAGAGAATAATTTAACATTCATAGACTGAAACATATTTCACCTTAGTTCTGATCAAGGGAGAAATAATGATCTGTCTGATTTTTCAGGTGAATGCCTCTCATGTGCAAAAAAAAGAGCAACTTTGCACATGCCAGTATTAGTTCTTCTGCACCTCACAAACTTCTTGGCCTGTACAATATAAAGTAGTATCACAGCATTTTCAGTTTACAGCATTATGATATTGACTCTTGCTTATAGGCAAACTCCAAAAGTTTGTGCTTAATTCCTACTTTTCTTAAAAAGTAGCCAAATATAATTGGCACAGAAATGTGAAGTTTTCATTTAACATTACAGAATTCAGGACACTAACTTTGCAAGAATGAAGGTGATAACATTATATGCAGATGACACTACTGTGGTTAAATATAAATGAATAATAAAAAATTAAAATATTAAAAAGTCTTTGAAAAGTAGCTGGGGTAGTGACTTTATTATGTGTTCTGAAAATGCAGTGGTTTTGAAGAACTAAAAACATTAATTTATTTTTAACATTAATTATTTTTATTATTATTTTTATGGAATGTTGGCATAAAAAGTTAAGACTGGTAATGAGCACTACAAGAAAAACCCTTGTGCTTTAGCCAGTTTTCTTTGAACACTATTCCTCTCTTTTAAATCTCTGAGAAGTTTCATGGTGAGGATTATGCTAATAGCTGGCACTACACAGGGGCAGTGCTGGGCTGTCTACAGGCAGACAGATGTCCTAATAAATCAGCAGAGCCCTCTCCTCAGCCTTCATTATGCTCTTGATTTGTGACTGCCATGATCTGAGCCCAGTGGGTCACTGGGCGCTGAACCTGACAGTGACCAATGACCCCACTGTACTGGGGTGAGCCCATAAAACTGACACACACAAATCCTGCCCATTTAGCTCCTCCAGCCTCACTCACAGCCAGCTCAGATTTATAGTGCCCAGCCCGAGGCACAGGAGACTAAACTCAATGCCATGGTGTGCATATCAATTTTACATTTCCTTTACATTTCCACATGTACAAAGGGACCCTAAAGACATGTGGGGGCCAAAATTTCTTTTCAGTTTAGAGGAGACTGTTTAGACACAGCATTAGCATCTGCTGTGGAACATTTATTGCTGTAATTGCTGTCCCAGGAGGATTGGCTATGCTTAGGTCACGTTTTATGGCTTTCCACTAAAGCAGACCTCTATCCCAGCTTCAGATGCCTTGCTCTTAAAACCTTGACTACAACAAGGGAGGATACCTCAGTAGATTGTGAAGATGCAGATTTTATTAACACAGCCTTTCTTATGCCGGACATTTTACAGTAGTTATTTTCACATTACTGATAGCATATTTGATTTGTCAGCGGTTCTCCTATTTCTCAGGTTGGAGCTAAACACATTTACTCAATGTGAGACAAATTTGACCTCCATCAATGTAAATCACCAACATTTACCACAGGAGGTGATATACAGTAGTGGTTGTGCATCTCCATGTATCAGTTAAAAAAAATAAATTTGGATTTCTCTGCCTGATCCTGTCTGGAAATAGCTTTAGACAGGACAGAATTGGGTCAGGGGAGTGGAATCCCCCTACAAAGTTGTTTTCTACCTAGTTATTGAATGCTTTAGTTCAGCTGATGTATAATTTTTATGGCAGAATCACATGGACAATCAACATGAGAAGCAAAAATTTGCTCCTGCAATCTTTGCTAATTGACTTGATGGTAAATCATAATTTTTTAAATCTTGACACACCAAGCAGTAGCAGCAATTACTAATTCTCTTAATGGAAGAAAGAAGTCATAATTCAGCATAGGATGATTATTACCTGAATAAGCAAAGATCAGACCCTGGTCTTGAGACCTTTCCAGGGAGCTTTATTAGTAGTGCTGCTGGAACCAGGACCAACACTTCAGGCTGCCTTGGTGAAAGCCTGAGGACATGCTGCAGTTCAGACATGACTAATAAGTTAATGAAGGTCAAACAGCACTTCCTTACCTTATTACAGTAATGTAAAACACAGAGGGGAGGGACCAGAAATGCACATGAGGATTGCATTGCATTTCTCCTATGCTATATATTCAAAACAGAGTTTGTTAAATAGATCTGCTCTGCTTTCATCAGCAGCATTAGCATGCTTCTGTGCTCCTGGTTTTAATGCCTGTGTACTAAAGAGGTGCCAAGCATTAAACAGGTTGCCTTTGCTGTAATCATGAACTTCCATTGGGAAGCCTTAATTGCTAACAAGCAAAATAGCTCTGCTAGAAATCTTAATGGTGAACACAGATTAAAATAACAACTGTGATTAGCTTTAAACTGCTTGACTAGAAAAAGACTAATCTTAAGGGAATAAGTTGCATGGCAAACAAAGGAAAAACCCTCTGTATGATATTACAGTAATGAAGGCTGAGAAAAAAAAAATCAAATGCTACCCCAACTAATCAGGTCATGCTCTGCACAAGCATCTTTTTCTTGCCAGGGCTTAGTAACTTGGCCCAAGGGGAATGAAGGTATAAGCAGCCAGGCCTTGGGACCAAACCCCCATTTTAACCCATCCTGAAAGTTCTCATAACAAACATTGCCTCTGGTTTATGATACTATTACGAGTTATAGACTGTATTTGGAATGAATTATCTTCCAAATAGTTGTTGTAGTCTATGATTAGAGGTTGGTGTGGTGTGGTAAGAGCATGAGGCTTCCTTCTACTTTGCTTCTTGATCCACCTGTCTGGTCATACCATCTTGGCAATGCATGAAGCCAGGAAAAAGGTGTTTTGAGCTATTAGCCACTAAAGTCTGCCTCTTGTCTCTTCATCAGTCTTTGGTTTTGCTGAAATAGTGTTTTCTTGGGGTTTTTTTCCTCCATCTCTACAGCACTGCTGGATGTATATGATAAATTTGTAAAACCCATGGAAACATTGATTTCTTTACATTGATTCCTTTTAGTTTCCTTTGTATTTGAAGCTGAGGCTGAATGAGGTAGAATAGAACTGAGTTTGGCAACTAGGAGTCATTCAGTTACCATACTAATTCAGATTCCTCCAACTAACATTATAACACACATCTCTCTCTAAAGATGAGGTTTATGGTTTGTGACCTTATGTCTGAAAAAACACACAAAAATGTAGATAAAACCCATATAAGGCTACAAAGTGTTACAGAGCTCACAGTACTGCTTCAGATGAGCATTTCTACAGAGGATTGGTGTTTAAAAATGCACATGAGGATACCAGTTAAAAATGTATCTTATTTTTGGCAAAAAGTGCTTTTCTTTAGCTGTGTTTAAATCTGGATGGTTCAGTGAGCAGTGCAGATGTAGTTACAGGCCACAGAAAGCACTGCCATTGTATTATCTGTGAATGAGAACCACTTGCTTCCTTTGGCTCCCTGGTACAATGCCCATGTCACACCACAGCTATAAAAGATACTTCTTCAGGACCAAATTGGGTGAGAGCAATTTGAATAGTGAATATAGAAAAAAAGCAAGGTTTTTACTGTTTGCCTTTTAGATTGCATTTTTAATAGGGTCATAGAAAAGTAAGAGAGGATAGTTTAAAGATTACAAATGAACCTGATGGACTATGTAAGTCCAGTATAAATACTGAATGTGTAAGCACAGGAAAAGGCTGAATAGCTACTAGAACTTGTTGCAGTTGCAGTAGAAACAGTGCTTATTTGAGGAATTATCTCAATTTTCAAACCAGACTAATCACTGTCTTTCAAACAAATATAAATGCTTCACAGAAGTTTATACCTGCTCAGACTTTTTATTAGTTCCACTAATTAGTTGTATAAAATAATTGTCCTCATCTGATTAAATTTGATAGTAATTTTATGTGCAGCTCTTTACCAAATCAATAAATAAATCTCTTTCAGCAATGAGCCATTTTAACTCCAACAGGGCATATTTTTGTGAAGTATTTACTAAGCTGACTTAAAATTAAACTTAACTTGATGTGCCCTGGTAAATGAGAAATATGATTGGCATTATATATTCATAAAAAGTATTAATTTTAAAGAACACGACTCTCAGGCTGTTTCCTCTAATTGGAAAAAACTCCCATTAACACTGCTCATCAGTGCTGCATGAGTCAGGAGTGAAGTGTCAAGTCTCAGTATTGAAGTCATTACATAAAGGACTGAGAACCATCTGAACAGAAAATAATCTTGATACAAGCAATATCTCTGTATCTATGCTAAACTACCCAGATTTCAGAACTGCAGGCAAAAAATGAAAAAAGTGGTCCATAAAAAGTAACTTCATATGGCAGTGTTTATAAAATTAAATAAATTAACCAATTCTAAATTATAAAATGTTAATAACATTCTGTAATTAATTAGGGATTGGGGTATTTTTGCACAGATGTATGCTTGTCATAATAGCGAGACTGCCAGAGCCATGAATTGATTTCGTTTCTCTTAAATTATAAAATAGAAGGCCTTGAGCAAAATGTATTCTTTAGATATATTTGGTAGGATAAGGATCACAAATGTTCCCTACCAAGTTGAAAGGAATAAAAACTCCAGCAGGGAAGTATGTGGAAGGTCTATTTGGCATATGGATGTTTGTCAAAAGCAAAATGCATGAACGGCCCAGACTAAATGAGTTCCTCATTTGTATGCTGGGAAATGAAATGTATAATCCTGGCATGGTTCTGCATTTGTTTTAGATTTTTCCTAAGAACAAACTCTTTTGTGTATGCAGATATACATATGACTGTAGTGGCTATTTAGGGTTAGGGAAAAAAAAAAATCTGCTGTGAAGTGGTTTTGTCTGACGCTAAGTGTGAGTGGCAGGATTTTGTCTGTCCCCTGCAGTGCAGCCTGGCCCAGGTAGCAGCACAGGCGCTGCACAACTGCTGTGTCACTGCATGGGGGAACAGCTCTGACCCCACAGGCAGCCCTGGGGGAAACCTCGGGGCACCTGCTCCTCTGAAACTGCACCCAGTATCAGAGGGGAAACCTTGGGGCTCCTGCTCCTCTGACACTGCACCCAGCTTCAGAGAGGAAACCCTGGGGCTCCTGCTCCCCTGTCACTGCACCCAGCATTAGAGAGGAAACCCTGGGGATCCTGCTCCTCTGACACTGCACCCAGCTTTAGGGGGGAACCCCTGGGGCTCCTGCTCCTCTGACACTGCACCCAGCTTCAGAGGGGAAACCACCATCACATCAACACAGCCATCGACAGAAACAAGCACGCAATTGTCTGATGTTGGTGCTCTGAGATTACCTTGCTTTTCTTTAGAAATCTAACATTTCTAAATGGAAACTGACCCTAGTCTCATTTTATTGTTTGGTGCTGAATTTACTCTCTCACTAATGTCTGTGCCATACTTACTCAAATTGAATCACATTTCACTCCTCAGATAATCCCAATTATGTTACTAGCTTTATTCTCAGAGCAAAGAATAATTTCCATGAGTAATAGTGGCATTTCCCTGAAGTCTTCTCTAAGACTGAAAAACTTATCTTTACACAGAGCCCTGGCTCCTATTTGGCAGAGGAAAACCTATGGATTTACATCAAGGCAACAGCTGAGAATTCAGGCCGTTATAAAACCAGGATGTCAAAATGTATTATAGAAATGAGTACTGCACAGTCACAGGCTATGAGATAGGGTTTCAGATGGTGTGGTGAGTTTAAGAAAGGAAAGGAAAATTTATGAATTTGCTATTTTTAAAGGAATGGTACCTTACTTGTTTCACTGATGAAGTCTACAAATAGGGCACTGCTGATGGCAGATGTAGAAAAGGCCAAGGAGAAATTGCATATGAAGTCATGCAAGTCAGGTTAGCACCTTTCCTTGTAAATTAGGTTTACTTGTGAAAGAGAAGTTAAATAATCAAGTTTAGCATTTCTATTTCATTCTGTAATGCTCAACCTTCTTTGTTTTCTCCTAAATTATATTAAAGCAAGAGTTTAAGACCCCAAGTGAGAACAGGGCCTCATTGTTCCACACAAAGTGAGAAATTATTTTCATCTCCTCAGCCTCAAGGATGCAATGAGAAATAATATAATTCCCTTTTAATAAAGAAAATTAATGGAGATTATACAAGAGATCCATGTGTAAGCCAGTTTTGCTGTGTTCAGTCACAGCACTGTTCAGCCTGTTCAGTCTTAGGGATGAAGTTCCCACATCATTGCTTGAATCTCTAAAAAGCTCTGTGGCTTAAAACACACTTGGTGGCAACATTATCCCATGCTGTGTGATGGGAGAGGGATTTCTTGTGTCCACAATTCACACCATGGTGAGGTGTGGAAGAGGTGACCTTTCTTCGGATGTGTCCTCTCCAGCTCCTGTCCTTGGCCCTCACCACTGCACAGTATAAAATAAATTATGTCCTCTGTCAGGGCATGAGCAGTGGCAAGGGGAGCAGGAGAGGAGGGCTCTGTCCTGTTCTCTTCAAGCAGTTTATTTTAAAGTACATGGATGTTCCTGTGCTGATGAAACCATCGGGTTTTTCACAGAGAGAAAACCATGGATGTAGGCCCTGTGTCATGTGGCTGGGCCAGTTAAAGGGCAAATATTGCTTGAAGTGAAAGCAAGACACCCGTGCAGCCAAAATACTGCTGTGACACCACTTATTCCTGCTATTTAATTGTGTGCTGGTCCATCACTGTCATCTTCCTGCTTTTTCCATGACAGTCAGCACCTCTGTCCAGGCTTTGTGTGAGACTGGCACTTGGAGATCCAGTTTCCCTGAATTCTGAAGGAGTTGGCTGGCTTCCAGTTCACACGTGGTGCAGGAGATTCAGGGTGCATTTTCTATCAATTCTGCCTGCTGTACAAAGTCCTTTTTATGTTAACAAATTGTATTTTTCATTGCTTCATTTGTTAATAAAAGGACATAATTGTGCCTATAGCAATCCAGATTCTGGGATATCACCCATTCACACATTTTTTTAAAATCAGGAGTGAATTCCAACATATTCTGCTGTAGGGAAAATATCACGCGTTTATAGCATAAACCTGTATAAACATTATTGTAATGTGTTCCACTGGGGACAAGGTTTCAAATATAAAGCAGTATTCATCACATATTAAAGACATGAGCATATTTTTTTCGAACTTAAATCTATGTAGCTCACAATTTGCTAACTCTTGCTTATGTAGCTATTCCCCTGAGATTTTCAAAATTTAGTAAAAGCTTGCAAAATGCAGGGGTCTTAGTTTTATTACCACCTGATTAGCTAAGCAGAATTCAGAAAGCATAACTCAAATAAGCAAAAACTAAAAGCCCCAGATTGATCTCCATCAAATGCTTTGCAGTAAAGAGATGCCAGCTTTTGCAGGTTATGTAGTTTGCTGTCATTTATGCAGCACCTTTAAAGACGGCAGAGGAAGAAGATGATCTGCTTCAACACCCTGCCAGAATCAGCACGTGCTCCAACTGCCCTGTACTGAGGAAGTTTGATACTACCTTACAAATTCTTCCCAGTTCAGTTCTCGATAATGCTATAATAAATCCATTTTTTGTTTTTCATTCAGTAGATTCTTAGCCCTCAGTCAGGCAAGCCAGAAGCCTCTGAAGCCCTTTTGAAAGACATACGTGCATATGTTGTGGCTCCTACAAGGCTTCCTGTATTTTTTTGATCTACTCCTCATGGCTGGGAGAGTTCAAATGCCAAGGAAGTATCTATCTTCCTGAGGAACCCTGAGAGAAACTGGTCCAAAAACACACCAGAGGTTGTAAACACTCTCAATTCCTTTCCTCCTTTCTTCTAATAACATTGTTGTAAATTTTTGAAAAGATGGCCAAATTCTGTGTCCTCCCTGTGACAGTAAAGTCATGACTTCACTTCTGTTCTGCAATGTGGAAATGTGCAAGTGGCAGCACTTAGCCCTTTATGCAGCCAATTCAAAAGACACTCAGAATTCCCACAAAGAATCTAAATTCTAATTCCACTGAGGTCCAGAGGAAACTTTTATGGAATCCTTTTTTGTTTGAATGTGCCCATTAGCAGCAGGAGCTGATGCTAACACACGTCAGCACGAGGCAGCACCCAGACTGCCTGTCTTCCTGCAGTTCTGCTGCACTGGGAAATTCCAGCATGGTTATTGGGGACCAGTCTGTTCTGCAATCTCTCCTCCAGTGACTGATGTTTCCTGCCAGAGCAGGGCACTCCATGAGTGTCCCTGTCAGCTCCTGTTGCACAGCTTTCTATGCCATAGCCTGGCCTGGCAGCTTTCCCAGGCACACAGGCAATCATCCCCAGAGTTGAATTGAAGTCCCCAAAAGGGCAGCACTGCCTCAGGTCTCACTGAGCAGTGCCCTGTGTCAGGCTGAAAGAGCAACTGTTTCTGTAAATGACGTCACTTCACGCGATTTCTACCCTGCTCGTGTTTAACAGAGCCCTGGAACACCGCTGGTGTTAAGAGCCAGTAACCTTGTGGTAGAACATCTGAAAATCTGGTATTACATCACCCATACACAGCCTCAGTCCTGTGTAAGCAAACATAGAACTATTAATAAGAGGACAAGAAGTGAGTAAAGCTTAAGAGCTGCATTTTGGGAGGTTTCTTCCTCCTCCCAGATTTTTAATATGAGGTTTCTCTGTGAAGCAGAGATTGTCGGAAAGGTTCTGTCGTTGTTTTGGCATTATTGACTACTGTGCAAATCAGTCACTCCCAACCTGCCAACATAGCTGTTCTTTGCTGGGTTTCTCCCATTTGGAAGAGCTGCAGAATGCAGCAGTAAGCAGAGTTACATCACCTCCACATACATGAACATTATGCCAGCTGAGAATCAGAAATCATCTTAGGAAGTATCTGTCCCTCCAATGGTAGTTTGGTGCCTCTGAGAAATGAAAAAAAAACCCCAAATCATTGCATTTGCCCATGCCAGCTGTTAGGTTGGTTTATTTAAAACTATGGCTACCAGCAATGTATTGAGCTAATGCTATCATCTACTTCATTTTACTGCTTTGAAGTATGAGCACTGCACTTTTTGTATCTCTCAGAAGTAATGGTGAGCCAAATCATGAATTTTGTTTGAAGACTGGTGTATTATCTTATAAATGTCTATGCTAGACAAAATTGTGCAAGCCTAGGGACAAGAAATAATGATTTGGAACATATACTTATTGCTGTGTATGAAACTGAGATACTACTAATCTTAAAGAGACACAGAAGAACAGTATCTCAGCAGATACAGTGCAGCTCGACATGTATAAAATACACTTTCAAGTTGTAATTATACCTTTAAGTTGTAGATAAATATTAGTTCTTTTCAATTCTAAATCACTTATAGTTGCAGAGTAAGAGACCAAGTCTGTCACTCTTGATTTCAGTGAATGTAAGTTTAGGACTGAAAATAATTAACGAATTGGCAATATTTTAAATTTTTTTATCCCTTTAGCTGCTGTTAATCTATCAGATTTGGCAAAAACCATTCCATGTTTTCACTAGGAATTCAAGAAAGAAAAATCATGGAAAGCTAAATGTGGTCTTCAAATAGAAACTTTGCATGCAATAATTTACAGACTTCATAGAAAGACCTGACCTTGACTAGGATAATATTTTAGGATCTGCAGCACTACACCTAGGAAGGGACCATGAATATGCCAGTCATTTTACTGCATCTTGAGTACCAGTTGCAGTTCCGGTTCCCCACTTCAGAAAAGGTGCAAAAAAACCTGGAAAAGGGTAATTATAAGCAGGAGTTGGTTTCCATTTATGGAGCAACTAGGACTCTTCAGTCTGAAAAAGCAGTAACCCAGCCAAGGGAATGACAGAGCTAAAATGTGAGCAGCATGGAGAGGAATTGCTTGTCCACTGCTTCTTTCAATGCAAGAAATACAGACTGTTGGATGAAAACAGACAGCATATTGAAAAAAAAAATGAAAGGAAAAGATTTTTCATGTAAACAAGGATCAGAGCATCTGCAACATGGTACCACAGATTTTAAGTGTATATGGGTTCAGCTGGAGGCTGGACAGTCATCGAAGGGAGCTAGTGAGATGTACTGAACACACAGAGGGTTCAGTACAGCTTGGGTTAGGAGATCCCTGAGCTCCCAGGGGGTTGGAGAGAGGTGAAGTGCTGGATCTTCCCCTGGATATTTGGAGTTTGCCAGTGAAGAGAAATGACACAACTACACAGACTTTCTGGACAGATCCAGTGCAGCCACTGGCACGTTGGCTAAGTCTCAAAAACCACACTGCATTTGCAGCCTCAATCACTAATTACAAAGGACTCTGGATGGGAGGTTTAGGCTGTCTATTCAAGCAACGGGCATTATAGTGTGATTACATGTTATTGGGAGTTGCTCAAGGTGTTTTCCTACACAACAAAGCAGCTAAATCACATCAGCAGATGTGATTTAAACCATCATCATGGTTTAAATGATGAAATCATGTTTGAATGGAGAATAACAATCTCTTTGGATACCCCAAATTCTACTGGATTTGGAGATGACTTTTAGTCTGCCATGATGCTTAGTTTCTGTCTCATGCTGCATTGTCAGAGTTTTGCAGTATTTAAGAACATCACTGTATCATCTACTCTGATTCACAGTGTAGTACAGACTTCATGCTTCACCCCAGTACAGTTAATTAAACCCAAGATCTTTGACAGGCCCAGGACTCTAGATCATCCCTTAGAAAATTGAACAATTGTGTCTCATTAGGAGAGAGCAAGGTGCTTGTGTCCTGGAAAGGACAATTACAAGTTTGACAGATTCAAGTAATTTTGGAAGTTCTCATTCCATGCTGGAAAAAGGAATTGCCAACCCAGAAGAAAATATGCGTTAAGAGATCTGGCTATGGGTTTACTCAGGACACCATAGCAATGCATTTAGCTGCAAAGACTGTTTTTGTACCACCACAGGAAGAGATTCCTTCTGCAACTTACTGCACTGTCTTCAGCCATGGCTAATCTGTTAATTAAAATCTGAGCATTATTCAATGATTTATTTGTTCTTCTGAGCTCCTCTGCTAAGCAACCTCCAAATTCAAAATCCAGAAAAACTCCTGCCACCTTCATTTTTGAAATCCTTCTTCTCCAGTACTTGTTTTTGATTCTCAGATAGAGCTCTACCTTTTGATTCTTGTCTCAGTACCATAGTTGAGGATTTGCTTTGCACCCTGGTTCCTGCAGTCTCTTCACTGCAGTGTACCCACTGATTCTCATTTGCATTATGTCAGTTTTTCTCACCCTGTTTCCTCGATCTCTCACTTTTCATTAAACTGGGAAATCCTGCCTGAACTCTTGCTCACTGTTCACTTAGGTTCTCTCACATATACCTTATCTTAGATTCTCTTACACACACCACGTATCTACAAATAACTGGATCATGTACCAGTTAGATTTTCTTCTAACCAGGAAAAAAATTTACTTGCTATTTTTGGATTAACAGATGCCAAGGCTTTCAGCGATTCTTTTGGAACTGCTTTTTCATATACTAGGAGGTTTAAAAGCGTGTCATGCATGCCTGTGAGTCTCCAGCTGAACTCTTTCACCTGTGTCTCACACACCGGGCCCTCTGCAGCCCTGCGGGCACAGCCGCTGCCCCTTGGCGCATCCCAACGCATCCCGGCCACGCCGCGTGCCCTCTCCCCTAACTTTCGAGGACAGCTGGGACGGCTTCAACTCGAGGCGAGCATTCCACTCGGGGCTGTGCGGAAGGAGGCTTTTCCCCACGATGTGCAAGCCCGCGGGCAGC